>OX327013.1:43156441-43756441 GCA_946800695.1 Geum urbanum | reverse complement strand
ATGAAAAACTTGACATTTGTTTCAATACCTTCCGCTTCTTCTTTCAAACTCCAAAAGTGCGCTCGATAACACTTCTAAGAGAAGAGTGTCTCTGGTTAAATAACTCTTCAGAATTAGTCGGTTGCTTCTTTTGGTATTGCTGATAATGAGCTTTTGCACCTTTGTATAGTCCCAAATAACCATTCATTTGTGGGTACCCAGAGTCTACAAGATAGTATTTACCTATAACAAAAATAACAACTCTCTCTCTCTCTCTCTCTCTCTCTCTCTCTCTTTCTCTCTCTCTCTCTCTCTCTCTCTCTCTCTCTCTCTCTCTCTCTCCTGACTTCTAGATGTCTTTCTCCGAAATTTTAAACTTTAGCCATGCCAACTTATCCTCGGGATCATTCATAGTACAGAGCATCTCTCTCTTATCCTTGCTAAGAAACAAAAAAGTAGAAAAATACCATAGAGGGGTTCTTGTTCTAGCTCCTAGTAGTGATGTAACCACACTCATCACACCCTTAATACTGGTAGGATCAATTTCAACATTCTTATTGCCAATGGCCTCACAAAGCTTATTAACTTGTTTGGTAATATGGGCAGCACCTCCTCCCTTCCTCTTTCTACTCTTCTCAGATGTTCCACCAGATATTCTGGCACTTGAAGTTTTTCTTTTTCTTACTCGCGAAATTGACATATTTAAAAGATCTTCAGAGTCACCACTACCTTCAAGAGTGTAATCATCAATAGAGGTATTCAAACTATTAAGAGGTGGTGGACTAGATGACAGTACCCAAGCATGAGATCCAGTAGTGGAAACCCCATAAAATAACTTGTCAAACTTGCCTTCTAATTCAGGGTTCAAACCTTTTTTTTTCACAATTTCTCAAATTCGTCATTTATCTACAATTAAAGTGATATATTTGTTATAAAGTGCTGAAAAAATATATAATTAGAATATATCAGTATACAATACATAACATATTACGAACATTTATCTTATTCTCCCATCATTCATCACTCGCATTAATGGTCTGTAACCTATGATTCCACCCAAGACCAGTTTCTTTGCTCTTGAGATCTTTCCAGTTTTTCCATGTATCTTTCAGTGAATCCAACTTGTTTTTCAGCTGCTTCTTGGTGTAGTTTTCACAAGTTTCTTTGTTAAAGTTGTTCCTCAAATTCTCCCATCCCACTGGCGAAAAATGAGTGTGTGGACGATTATGCGATTCTAATTCTTTGAAGCATAGATCTAGAAAAATGTCCACATATATATGTTGGAGTCCATGACGCAGAACCTTTTCTCATCTTTTATAGATTCTAGCTAAACTAAATTGTGTAAAGGAAGTGACTCAATTCTTTCATCTAATGGACCAATAACAATTGTAAAGAAAATTATAAACTAAACTGTACTTAAACTAATGAATCCCCTCTATATAAAAGGAGCATAAAGCATAAACCAAAAACAAAAAATTTACTGATAACTACTATAGAAGTTACAATATATATAGACGCAAACAGAAACATAAACCAGTGTTAACATCAGTCAAATGGATTTTGTATTTCATTCCATATTAGCATACTGTTTTATATAACTTATTTATCATTAGTAAAGAAGTATAGATACCAACTACAAGTAGACAAGTAGATCATTCATATAACAATAATTACAAGGACATTGATTATGTCAAAACATATTTACAGACATTTCTTTTGCATACATTTTCTTAGTTAATGAATTAAGCTACATGTGGGCAAAACATCAATCCATTCCTTAGTTTCTTTCAATTGAAAGATGAAAATATGCTCAAAATTTTAGTTAGAGCTTTTCATTACCTGTGGGCAAAAAAGAAGAAGATATCTTCCTATACTTTATATGATCACACATTCACACTTAGAACCACAATTCATACATTAAAAAATATAAGTATACGCATCTGTGGATGCATCTTTCACGTTTTACATACAAAGATACAAAGAAATTTTTTAAAACAGTCTGTTGTGGCAATATATGTTTCAGAAAACAGTCAGTTATTTAAAGGTCTTTGATAAATTTTACTGTATTCAATCATGCTTGTTACCTTTCAAAAAGAAATCATATCACAATCATATATTTGGGATAGCAATATACACAAGTTAATGAAATTCTTGTCACAAGCTGATTAAGTAAACAATAATAATTCATTAGCAGACAATTTCAACAAAAAGCATAAGAAATTCAGATTATGCATGATATGTAAATTGAGTAAACATACTTGAGCAGGTACAATGAACATGGAATACATATCAATTCAATCAAACAACTTGAAAAGGAACAGGATCAAAACGTTTTTCCATATAGCTAAAAAAAACCCCAAAAACTTGGTTTATGAGGTGCGGCCGCTGTTTTCTTAGGAACTAGGTTTATGATGTGATAACAATATCCATCCCTGTGATCCCACAGACACACAAACAGTAAATACTTTATTGATTAACCCACAATGTTAATTTAAGGTCTCTCTCCACTTTTGAACTGGTTTCGTCCAAATTAGTGTGGAAAAAATAGAAAGCTATAGGCTTTAAAGCATAATCATTGATAATGGTGTCATGAAGGTTCAGTTTAATGTGTAAATAGCAGGTATGCCTGGCAAAAAAAAGTAGCAGGTTTGAATTTGATTGCGACAGATTTGAGAATTAAACTATCAATCCCAAGTCCCAGTTTGATCACCAAAATCATATAAACAGCCTGTCAAACCATCAATATGTAAACAAAGTAATACTATTAATTAGAAAGTCATTAAGAGTGGGAGAGATAGAGAGCATACCTCTTTTTGAAGCACAGTAGTTATTTTCGACAGCCATTAAGCATCCATTTCTTGAGGGAGCAGAATAAGCAACAGTGATTCCTGCAACCACAGATTGAAACAACAACAACGTGCATTTCTAGTACTTAACATATCACACATGCTTGGTAGTAGTTATAAATTTAAGGAAAACAATATGCATAAATTTAATTCAAATCTACATAGTCTGTAGGAAAAACTTCTCATTTCTGTAGACACCAATCAAATACATGCACACACACACAAACAATTCTCTACTACATGACTATTGATGAGATATCACTATATATATAATGTTGCTCGCAATATGCGCATATGTAATGTTTCAGTCATAAAAACATATATATGTGCAATTCACTAGTGCAATACATGTGTGAGTGGTGTTAGTATAGCAGCATTAGTTCGTTAATTAAACATACTTATCCAATTAAGCAGGTGATCAACACCTACCCGACCACTCGAAAGACCACCAGAAAGGCTACAACTTCGCCCGCAAGACCGACCACATCCGAGCGCGCATACGCTCGACAAGCGCACGTCCGAAATGTTCGCTCCACATGATAGACAGAACAACTCTATCCCACATCGAAGAACACAAGTAAGCAACGAACCCAACCACATATATATGAAAGGTATTTATTACAGGTAAGAGGACAACTGATTGAATTCTAGCATTAAACACTCCAACCTAATTTCTCGCACGTTCGCTTGACTGTTATATCCAATACATCTTCTAACTTAGGCATCGGAGCGTTGAAGGCAGGCCACCCCTGTCTCGACCATCTGACCGCCCGTTTGTCGTTGTATTCTTCTAACAGCCGAACCCGAACGCGCATACCCGAACACTCGAAGAGAGAAGAAGCGCCCGACCATCCGAACAGCCCGAGCATTCGGACAAGGAAGAGGAGCTCGTACTTGCTTCTGCTAGATTGCGTCCCGCGTAATTCGGTAGAAACAAGTGGTGTCAGAGATTTTACATTAAGTTGAAACAGATTCTAGGATTAAGTTGAATCAAATTTCAGAAACAAAGTATCTGAAGATCGATTTCACCCAAATACAAGTTCAAATATGGATGGAGAAAATCTCAACCCAAATTTCATTTCAAAGCAGCTGGAATCAATAAAGTACACACAATCAAACCACAAAGGACAACCCAGAAACCAACAAACCATTTCAAAGCAATAACTTTAGCTACTAATAGTTAATCCAGATTCCTTTTTTCATACATTTCTCATAGTTGACTACTCATTTAAAAAAAAACAAGAAGAACTGAAATTTGAAAACAAAGAACACAACAAAAGAATTCATCACGTTCTTAAGAACAATAACCATAAATCAAATCTAAATACCAAAAAAAAAAACTAAGTACTAATGTTTCTACTACTGCTATCCTAGTCAAGTACCAAAATCAATCAAGACCTATTTAGAATTAGCATCCAATAATCAAAATCCATGAGTAAATTTATTGAAAATTGAAAAGTCGATTTGGGGGGTCAAGAATTTACCAGAGATGTTCTTCTTTGATGTAGTAGATGAAGCTCTCGTGTTTTCGAGAAGGCGAAGATTAAAACAAGGTTGTTGAGGTCAAAGAAGTATCCAATAATGTAGATGAATCCGTGCTAATCAGAAGCCTAAAAATAGAGAGAAAACCTTAAAAAGTGAAACTGAGAAGAACTCTGACTCCAACTATGATTACAGGTCCAAAAATTAGATTTGATTTGATTTCAATCAATCAAATCCAATCGTCACAAACTTGAGGTACGGCTGGAATCAATGATTAGGGGGCTTACCAATCTAGAGAAACAAAGCTGGGAAAGCTTGATTCATGGCAGAGGGGTTTTGGCCGAGTTGTGTCATCTGGACTAGCAGAACTTGCAGAGAAATAGAGAGAAAGGGAAGAAAGAGGGTTGAGACACCATAAATGAACATGTGGGATATGCAGGTCAATCCCAAATTACGTAAGGGCAATTTTAGAATTTCAAAAAGATTCATTTAAAATCACTGTTCACGCGAGTTTTTTTTTTTCTTCTAAAATCTGGCTTTTAAAAGCACCTTCAAAGATACTTTTTGAAATTGTGAAGAAACTTACTTTTTTTAGAAGCTTATGTCAAAATAAGCTTGTTTGCCAAACACCTCTAATTGAAAAGTTGATTCAAAAGTTCTTTTTCTTTTAAGAAAAGCATTGTCAAACATAGCCAAAATGATGAATGAGACTGCCTTATTACACAGGGTATCTTATACTTATTTTTGACTATCCTATATATGGACAAATTATACTATCACTACAAGAAAACAACACTTAGACCACGGAAACGTAATTGTTCCGTGGTCCAAGTGACACTTGGACGACGGAGAAGTCTCCGTCGTCCAAGTACCACCTGGACGACGGAGAATACCATCTCCGTCGTCCAGGTGATCACCTGGAGGACGGAGAAGACTCCGAGGTCCAGGTGTCCACCTGGACGACGGAGACGGTATTCTCCGTCGTCCAGGTTATCACCTGGACCTCGGAGTCTTCTTCGTCGTCCAGGTGATCACCTGGACGACGGAGATGGTATTCTCCGTCATCCAGGTGATCACCTGGACCTCGGAGTCTTGTCCGTCCTCCAGGTGATCACCTGGACGACGGAGATGGTATGCTCCGTCGTCCAGGTGATCACCTGGACAACGGACCGACACGCCGTGGTCCGAGTAATTAACTTCCACTTAGACGACGTGCCGACACCTCCGTCGTCTAAGTGAAGCATTATATAAGCCCGATGCCAAACTCTCTTAATTAGCTTGGATTCATTCCATCCGATCCTCAATCTCTTCATTCCATTCGAAGAAGAATTGAAGGAGAAGGGAGAAGGAGAAGCGGGGAATGATCAGGATAAGGGATCTTCGCTGACTAGCTAGCTAGCTTAATTAACAGATATCGAGAAGGCCAGCAGGTACGCACGCAGTTAAAATTTGCTTAATTAATATATATATATATATTTAGTGAAAACGTACGTACATACATGCATTGATGTTAGCTATATATACAGATTAAATTACGTACGTACGTAATTGATGGATCGATGTAGATCGAGTACGTATAATTAAGCGTAAATTAATGGACTAATATATATATGTAATATATAATTAATTAATTATAATATTTTGTAGCAGTATGGACAAGAGTTGGATGAAGTTGAAGAATAGATGTGATGTCTGGTATATGGATGGAACTAGCGAATTTGTGAATTTTGCGATAGAACATGGTCAGGGAAAGAAACGTTTCAGGTGTCCGTGTCAGAAATGTCTTAATTGTCAGTATGCGGAGGTTAATGTTATGGTGCAACACCTATACGAAAATGGTATGATGTGGAGTTACACTACATGGAGCGAGCATGGTGAAGCAGTAGAGTTCAGCGCAGCAGACTTCAGCTCAGGGTACAGTTACCATGGTGCCTCATCCAGCGGCAGTGGTGCCGGACCCCCAGCTTGCAACCCAACTGCAGATTTGGTCCATGATGCATTTCCGGGATGTAGTCATGGTGGACACCAACACCAAGACGGAGGTTACAGTACCACTAATGAGCATGATGGCACATTCCCCGCAGCCAGCTTGGCCACTGACACCAGTGAGATGGAAAAGTACAACCGGATGCTACTTGAAGTGCAGACCCCGGTGTTCCCTGGATGTCGAGAGAATGTGTTGCAATATGTGATGGAGAAAATGAAGATAAAAGTGAAGCACAAAATGTCAGTGAGTGCTTTTGACGAAATTCAGGAGCAAATATGTAAGTTGCTTCCTGATGATCACAATCTTCCTAAATCTCATTATAAGGTTAGAAATATCTTGAGCAGCCTCGGCCTAAAGTATAGGATAATTGACGCATGTCCGAATGATTGTGTGCTATTTTACAAAGAGTATAAAGATTTGGACTATTGTCCCGTATGTGGCCAGTGCAGATTCCAGTTGAATAGGAAGAGTTCGAAAAAGAGAATTCCTGTGAAAGTTGTTCGATATTTTCCCTTGATTCCCAGATTGCAGCGCCTGTACATGTCTCTACACACAGCAGAGGCGATGCGATGGTACGCAGAAAAGTGAATAGATGACGATGTCCTGCGACACGACGCGGATGGGGAGGGTTTCAAACATTTCGACAGAGAATTTGGAGACTTTGCTTCAGAGGTTAGAAATGTTAGACTCGGCCTATCTACAGACGGATTCAATCCTTGGGGAAGTAATAGCTCCGCCGTCAGCACTTGGCCAGTTATTCTGATGTCGTACAACTTGCCTCCGTGGATGTGCATGAACAAGGAATTTAATTTCCTTACCGTACTAATTCCAAGTCCTAAATCTCCATCAAAGTGCTTAGATGTCTACCTCAGACCTTTGATCGACGAGCTGAAACTGTTGTGGGAAAATGGAGTCCCAACTTATGACAAATTCACTGACACGATGTTCACGATGAGGGCTGCCGTAATGTGGACGATCAGAGATTTTCCAGCTTATGGGATGTTGGCAGCTTGCAGGACAAAATGATATAATGGATGTCCTATATGTTTGGACGACGTGAACTCTAGTTGGCACGCGGGGAAGGTGTGTTACATGGGTCACCGTAGATGGATTCCTCACGACCACCCGTGGCGACATGATGCAGTTCATTTCGACGGGACGGTAGAGAACAATCATAAACCCCGTAGTTGGTCGGGTGAAGAGATTTTAGAGAGGTTGAGCTATTTCGACTTTGGTGTGTTGACCAATGACGCGGATGTAAAGAAATGCAATCCAATTCCTCCACATGATCTGAGCTATTGGGATCACAAGAGTATATTCTTTGAACTCCCTTACTGGTCGAAGTTGAAGCTGAGGAACAACTTGGACGCGATGCACATAGAAAAGAATGTGTGCAACAGCGTGGTGGGAATAATTCTCGGTATTAAGTTCAAGACTAAAGATACTCCCAAAGCGCGCAAAGATTTGGAATCAATGAATCTACGTCGGCCCTTGTGGTTGAGGAGGGATAGGAAATGAGTGTACAACAAGATGCCAGATGCACCTTACACAGTGAAGCCGACGCTTAGACGTTCTGTATTTCACTGGTTTAAGAGTGTTCGTTATCCGGCTACGTATGCAGCTACTATAACTGGAGCTGTGGACGAGGTGCAACACAAGTTTGTTGGTCTAAAGACACATGACTATCACGTTATGCTGCAACGTCTGATTCCAGTGGTAATTCGACCATACTTGCATCGGGACGTCGTAGAACCAATAGTAGCATTGTGCAGGTGGTGGCAGAGGTTATGCGCCAGAGAATTAAAGAAGTCAGATGTGGTGGAATTGCAACAACAAATTGTGCACATCATTTGCAAACTAGAGAGAATTTTTCCCCCGGCTTTCTTTGACATCATGATTCACCTAATGATCCATCTGCCCGAGCAGGTGCTCATTTCTGGTCCGGTCCAGTACACTTGGATGTATCCTCAAGAAAGGTACATACAAATAATTAATTAATTTGTTCCACTGGAGATTATATACTAGCTAGCTATATGTACTTATTCTTATTGTACGTTTGATTTTGTAGACAGCTTGGACAGTATAAGTCATTCGTCAAAAACAGGTCGGCCCCGGATGGCTCCATAGCAGAGACATACCTAATGCATGAGTGTGTTACTTACTGCAACAGGTACCTCAAAGATCCACCACCTCCCACTGCCTCCGATCGCAGTGCCCGCATCAATCTTTCTGTCGTCACCAATGTCGTCCGACCGTTTAGAGGAGTATTAAAGGAATCGTTAACACGGGAAGAACTTATTGAGGCACATTGGGTAGTGTTGCGAGACTGTGACGAAGTTGAGCCGTACATAATGTCATACAGGGAGAGGCTTCAGGCGTTAAATCAAAACAAGAGTTCGGCGTGGATTGAGAAAATGGTTAAGAAGAAGTTTCCCGATTATTTCTTCCAATGGGAACATACGTACCTCTCGGTATTTAATTAGTAATTTATATACATACATATCGATCATGTTTGGAGAAAGTCCAAATTAAACCCTTATATTAATTTTAACTTTTTCGCAGATGATTGATCTGCAAAAATCTGAAAACCACGGGGGGTGGTTGTCATGGCCAAAGCACTTGCTAGCAGGGAAGCCGGTTAAACACTATATTTATCCTGGATGTTTTGTGAACGATGTAAAGTTCCATTCATTGGCCCGAGACGAAGGAAGAAGAACACAAAACAGTGGGGTAGCAGTTGGGAAAGACAATGATCTATATTACGGGGCTATTGTATATGTGGTACAGCTATGTTAAGGGAATGATGTCAACGTTTTCCTATTCAAGTGCAGATGGTTCAAGCGTACAAAGGAAGACCTGGGACTATTATCAGTCGATACAAACTCAAGCTGGTATGAGGATGAGCCTTTCGCTCTCGCCACCTTAGTTCGGCAGGTGTTCTATCTCGACGATCCGAAATTCGGTGAAGGGTGGAAAATAGTTAACCATATCTCTCACCGAGGAATATGGAATACAGAGACAATTGAAGGGACGCCGGCGACGACTGAAGATGTTGCTGAACCAGAAAGAGACATTCCTGCCTATCAAGAGCCTAATATTTCTGTCATCCGCTCTGATATAATGGACCTGGTTCAAGATGGTGAACGGTTACCCATGCCTGATGGTTGTACAGATCTAACTGAAGATGAGATTATCGATGAGGTAGATGAAGAAGACGAGCATGAAGAGGACGCGGACAAGGACTCAGGTTATTCGTCGGACGATGTTGAGTACGATGACGAGGATGAGCCGTCGTCTAACGGGGATGAGGACGATGACGATTATGATGAAGAGTACGGTCATACGACGAGGATTATTAATTGGTAATTAATTATTGTAATATATGATCGATGCAGGTTTACGGTAATTAATTAATCCGAATTATATATCCTGGACAACGGAGAAATTAATTGCAGGTTGTCGCCTTTGGGTATTTTGGCTATCTCCCTAAATCTTCGACCCTAAATCTAGCAAATCGGATCGATCGATCATTTATTTAATTTTTTTTTTGATTCAAAATAATTGAACGGACACCTGAATTCAGGGTCTATATATACACCTAGACGACAGAGATGAGATATTCCGTCGACGTTTATATTAGGTCCCTCGCCATTTTCACCTTTGGCGCCCCGCCAAATCTCAATCTCATATAAAACCCTAAATCCTGGACCCTAAATCTAGCAGATCGGATCGATCGATCAATCAATTTTTTAATTATATTTTTGAATCAGAATAATTGAAGGGACACACAAATGACCGAGGACGACCTAAACCGTAAACCCTAAGGCCCTAACCCCTGAATTCAGGGTTTTTACACCTGGACGACGGATATGGTCATTATCCGTCGTCCAGGTACACACTAGGACGACGGAGATGGTAATTCTCCGTCGTAAAATTGCACACTAGGACGACGGAGATGGTAATTTTCTGTCGTCCAAGTTCACAAACCCTAAACCCTAAACAGTAAGGCCCTAACCCCTGAATTCAGGGTCTATACACCTGGACGATGGACAACGTCTTTCTCCGTCGTCCAGGTTAGAACCTGGACGACGGATAACTTCATATCCGTCGTTCAGGTGATTACCTGGACGACAGAAACTCTAATATCCGTCGTCCAGGTGCAGATATCATCATTTTTTCTAAGACAACGACCATCTAGACCTTCTTCCAATGCATATTCTTTTCGTCAAGACTTTAGAGTAAACAATTCTTGGTGTGTGAGCTTCGACGGTTCGCAAATCGGAGTTGCGAAATGCCTTGTATCCACGTTTCCGGTTTGTGAAATTATCGGTTTTGCGGTTGACTGTGCCGATCAAACCCTTCCCGAACTTATTATTTTATGGTCCTTTGAAGACAATTATATATTATGTTACGACGAACATATCCAACGGTTGTTTTGTCCAAATTCAATTTCGTTAATACTCTGTTGCAAATGAGCCTCTACTCATTAACACTTAAGTCGTAAGGATTACTCGATACTTAACAACTTTCAAAACGAAAAATTATTCGTCGGTTCAAATTTAACTGTTCATATATACGATGCGTTCATCGATATTGGACGACTATTTCACGCGAATGACAGATCGCTAAATTCCTAGCGAATTAATTTTAAATTTTTTTTAACGTAAATTGAACCTGGACGACGGAGAATGACATTCAGGTGCCCAAACCCTAAATCCTAAACCCTAACCCCTAACCCCTAAACCCTGTCATTCTCCGTGGCCCAGGTGTTCACCTGGACGACGGAGAATTAATTCTCCGTCGTCCAGGTGAACATATGGGCCACGGAAAAGCTAGCAATCTCCGTGGACCAGGTGAGAACCTAGACGACGGAGAATTAGTTCTCCGTCGTCCAGGTGAACACCTGGGCCACGGAGATTGTCCGCGGTCCAAGTGAACTTAAATGACGGAGATTAAATTCTCCGTCGTCCAAGTGCTTGGACGACAGCACTTGGAGCACGGACCTTGGACAACGGAGAGTCCGTCGTCTAAGTACTTAGACGACGGAAAACTGCACCTAGACGACGGAAATGGTCCGTGGTCTAGGTGCAGTTTTCTTGTAGTGTATATATTTCGGACTATCTATTTAATTACTTTGATAGTTTAGCATGATCTATATATATAATAGGTCAATCAGAAGATCAGCAATATCCTCGGGCACCGTTAATATTGGATTGGAGAGCTTACATTGGAAAAGAGGCAAGTTGAAAATAACTTACAAGTGAATGGACCAAACCCAATATTAACCAAGACCATTTGGATAAAACTCAACACCTTAAAAGTGGTTCAAGTTGGGATAATATCAGTTATATTTGAAGTCTACGTACCATGCTTGTCGCTAATTCAACTGATAAGAGCATCGGATCAAGTGAGTAATGGGCAGCAGCAGAAGCAGGAGCTAGAAGATCATAAGTGTGTGAGTAATGTGGGAGCTGGTTCTGGGTACCAGCTGCCATTACCAATATATTAGCAGCAACACCGTGATGAGCTTTGATTGCAACGATAACTGGCAGATCAATTCATCATTCTCGGCGTTCAGTCAATTAATGGAAGATGGCGGTGTCATCAAGTATAGTCTCTCTGCAGAGTCATCGTCTTCGGACGGTGATCTAGGATCTAAAGGTGTTTGATGGCCCGGCGGCAGGTGATCTCCATAGCTAGCTAGCTAGGGCCATGTGTATTCCACTGCATGTATATGTAAATAAATGTACAGTATATGGAACCGCTTGTTATAGTGGTGTATATATGCCATGCACAAAGGTTTTTGATGATGTATTAGTCCTTTTGTACAGTTGAAATATAATTGGGCATGTTTCTATCCGAGTTAATCTTGCTTGTTTCACAAGTCACAGCAGGGTGCCTTAAACCCTAAATCCAGACGTGGTCCAGAATAGTTTTTTTTTTTTGTCACAACACTAGACAAGAAGCCCAAAACTGACTTAACCTCTAAGGCTCTAACAGCCAGGGCCAATTTTGTATCGGGGTTTTATACAATCCCAATTATCATTCTATCCAGACTAGGCCTAGAATCATAAATGGCCCACAACACGAAGCAAGGAGCCCAAAACAACCCAACCTCTAACATGCGTGTCTATAACAGTTTAACCTGAACATAACAACAACATCGTTCCCACCTCGCTACGAACTAGCGGTTCTCAAATACTGTACTACGATTGCATGAGAAGATTTAACTAGGCTCTCAAGTAATGGATTATATCGGAGCTAGCTCAACCAAACTTGGATGCGGAGATCGTGCATGTATATATGAACTACGGCTTTGTGCTTGACTGGGCTCATGAGATCGAGACTAGTGACACTACTAAAGCTGAGTTTCTGTGTTCAAAGATGGTGGTACCTGATCAAGAAGCAATGGCCCTCTGCACAAGAGGTATCTTTACCCATGATAAACTTTGTCTCTTTTAATTTTCTTTACCTAATTATGAACTACTGCTATGAAATAAGTGGCTTCCTCCATTGCAGAGACGGAAGGACACGGGACAGATGGGTCCCGTTCTCTTTTTTTCTCAAATTTATGTTAAAAAAAATTGATATATTATTATTATATAATATAAATATTATAATTTATTCTAAATATATCTAAACTTTAATGACGACGTGTATGAGTGCATGACTAATTCAAATCCGACGACTTTGTAAGAATATTATTATATATTATTTCAATAATGAAGTCCAAATATTAGGTTAATTAAGATTAAGTCTCTTACCAGATTTAGAATTTTATGGTCTTTTTTTCTTTATAAAAGCTCTACCATTTTTGAGATTAAAATACAATTATTTTTATTAAGTTTATTAGATATGGAGAGATACTTGAAAAGAAAAGAAAAACCCTCTTCTTCTACTCTAACATCAGATGAGCAACCACCTACGAAAAATCAAAAGAAGAATAATAATAATATGAAAAAGTCTTGTGCTGGACATATTACAAAAAAGTATCCATCGAATCTCGCTAAACACCCGCCAATTTCAAGTTATCATCCTAACATTCAAGAAGAAGTTCGAAGATATTATCTACAACAAGACCCCTGTTGACCTAAAAATCATACTTTTTATTTCACAGAATTCGGGGGAAAAAAGAAGAAAAGAAGGTTTATTCGTGATTGGTTTATTGAATTTCTATATTGGTTAGAGTATAGTATTAAAGAGGATACTGCATTTTGTTTATGTTGTTATCTTTTCAAACCAGCTATTGGAGAACAAGGCGGCGGTGAAACTTTTGTTGGTGTTGGTCATGGATTCAGTAATTGGAAGAAGAAGCAAACACTAATATCACATTTTTGATGATCAAATATTACTCATAATCAGGCTGCGAGTAATTGTAATACTCTATCAAACTAAAAACAACACATTAAGACTGTTTTGGCAAAATATACAGATCAAGATCAAATTGACTACCCTAACCGAGACTATTTTTTAAGTTTTTCATGTAGACCCCCCCCTAACCGAGAATTTTAGCTCCGTCCCTGCCCCATTATGTTGATTTTTTTCATTTATTCTGGATATATATCTGGTCAATATCAATAATGTGCATTGATGAGGACATAGAGCAAGGTAAACTAGCAATTTTTGTTAATTTGATACATTGGATTTCGATTGAGAAGGATATGATATTGGCGATTTTGGGTCATTGATCACCTGTTAAAACATGTTTTCGTTGTTCTAACTTTTGAAAAATTGGATTGATCCTGAAAATGATCAGAATTTTGAAGAGCTTAATCAATTGTATCCGAAGTCTGAAGTCTTCATCCTCACTGGTCAATTATTTACTAAATGCACTTTTACACTTGAAAATTGCGACAGAGTCCAAACTCTTAGTAGTTACTTTGTTAACAGTGAGTCAAAAAGTGAAAGAAAAATGGATTGTGGGTAGCACCGACTTAAACAACTTCACTTGCTTATGCAAAAATAGCTTCATCTCTTCTGAATCAGGATCGGCAAGCCCTAACAAATCAAATGAATATCATAACTCAATTCCATCAAAACCTTAACATTCTCGAAATAAACATTCACATCAAATCGAGAGGGTTTTGGAACCATTACCTCAATATGAATCAGCTATCTTGAGGCCGTGGTAGTCGTCGACGATGGAATCGTCTCTAGTGGCGCTTGGGTAACCAAACGGGACGTCCAAACTCGACTCCTCCAAAACCCTAACCTAGATTTCAGAATCCACAACATTTAGACCTCGCAATTTCCTCAAGACGCGAAGTCCACAGAGGTTGGGGTTGACCTCGCCGGCTTCTTCAATGGCGAGATTGATCCTCTGGTTGTTGTCAAGGATCGACTACGAGATTTTGGGGAAACTGGCTTGGTAGGTGCGTTTTGGTATCGGAATGCGGACAATATTGGTGAGGTGGTCGGAGGGAGTAGAGCTTGGAGATTATGAAGGTGGCGGGAGAGCCGATGTTGAGGTCGAGGACTATCCTGACGTAAGAGGAGGAGCATCTTCACTATTCCTAGTCTAGTGAGGAATATATAACACTTGCAGTGCATTAGAGACACATCGATCACAATATTTTTTCGTTTACATCATTTATCACAATATCAATATTGTGGATTAGTTCTGAACTTGTACTCAAATTTGTTTTAGTTGTTTTTTCCTTTGACAGTCTATCAATCTACAAGTTTTGAATCATTAATCAATACCTTCTCTAGCAGCACGCTAGTTGGCCGACACACTCTCCGATTCGTAGCCGATTCCAAAACCCTACTTTGGAATTGTCGTGGCTTAATGAAGAAGGAAACACAAGATGTTATTGTTTCTATGGTTAAAAAATGAAAACCTAGAATACTATTTCTTTCTAAAACCCTAGCACCAAAGGCGGTGGTGGATAAAGTGAAGAGGGATACTGGCTTTGATGGAGCTTACTGTAAGGAGCGATCTGGTACCTCGAGAGGACTGGCTTTATTATGGAGAAAGGACTACCCCATCCGATTGAAAACATATTCGACAAATCACATTGATGTGGAAATAGGGGAATCGGGCTCCTAGAATATTTGGAGGTTTATCGAAATCTATGGTTGTGCGCAAGCCAGTGACCGAGTTCTTACTTGCCAATTGCTACGTACGTTAATGGTGCTTAGTTCTTTACCGTGTGTGGTAGGTGGTGATTACTATGAACTTGTGAGTAACACTGAGAATGATAGTGGTCCTTTGAGGCCAAAAGGTTAGATGAAATTATTCAGAGAAGCTTTCGTGGATGGCAATCTTTGTGATTTTGGGTATATCGATTCACGATTCACTTGGTTTTCCCGCTCGACTAAGGAGAGGCTAGATCATGTTTGTCATAGTCACGTCTGGTTGAATTTATTTCCTTATTCCAGGGTGCGTACATTGTCCACGGACAAGTCTGATCATTTACCTCTATTACTAGAGGTTGTGGCTTTGCCGATTGTTGATGAGAGGAGGAAACACCGTTTTTGTTTTGAGCAAGTTTGGGAGGAGTACCCTGATTGTGAGCAACATATTATTAAAGGGTGGTCTATTCCCTCTACAGGGGATCCTATGGTACAACTTGGGTATAAGATCAAGAGCACAGGGCAGACTCTTAATTTGTGGAATCAAGGCACAGTGAGACAACGTCGAAACAAGATGACTTTATTACAAGATAAATTCAATGTCATGGTAGGATTACTGTTCTAGGTTAAGCAGTTTGATGAATTCCATGCTCTCCAGGTGCGCTACAATGAACTTCTATCTCAAGAAGAAACCTACTGGAGATAACGTTCCAAAACTTTCTACCTAAAAGAGGGTGATTGAAACACACCTTTCTTCCATAGAAAAGCTTCTAATAGACCAAGCCACAATACAATCAAGGGTATTGCTGACGATTGATCTACGCATTTTAGGCGTATTAATTAATATATTTTCTCTACATTTTTACTTTGTTAATTGCTTAGTTTTGATTCATTTTGTTGTTTTTAGGTTTTTGTCAAAACAGACGGAGTAAAGAGGTCTACAAGAATTTGAGGCGTGGTAAAATGGAGCAAAAAGAGGAGTAAAGAAATGTTGCCAAAATTCTATGGATCTTGAAGAAGAACAAATGAAAATGATGCAAATAAAGAAGAAGACATTTCTCCTGCGCAATCCAGGAAAACACAACCTTGCCGAATTAATAAAGGACCATTGGGCCAATTTTTTGGAAAATATTCCAAGATGATATGGATATGATTTGAGGCCCAAAATATGTGCAATTAAATTGTATTTTCGGACAAGAAGAATTGAAGAGCAAGAAATCCAAGATTTGATGAGATTGGGATTCCTAGTACTTAAAAAGGAAGAAAATCTGAAGTTACAGGATAGCAGACTTCGACAAGCTGTAGAAATCGTATATCAACTCTGATTGAGGTGATCAAAGAAGATATTTTATATTTCTCGGAATGATCTTTCCAATACCGCAAGAATCACACAATTTGAATATGTATAACTCAGGGAAATCGCGTTTTACTATAGGAGGTCAGATTTCTCCGAAATTAATATGGACTTCTTGTTATGGTAGGAAACAACCTACCATTCTCCTATATAAATGGGAGCTTGGCCTCAAAGCATATCATCACTTATTCTATAGCCTATGCTCTACCAAATACTCTCCTCCTCCCCATAAATTAAGCCGACATCCTCAAGAAGCTGACTACACCACCATAACGCCGCATCTCTTCTTCCACCGACGCATAAGGGAAGTCATCCACTAAGAAGTCTAGTTCTCTTGAGTATCCATAGGGGATTCCGAAGATATAAAAGTGTAACAATGACCTCTTTACTCCGTAGTCTCTTTTTGTTCATGAAACTTGTTTGTGTATTTTGGATGATTGTATTTCGGTTTTATTACATAAGTAAATTTCAATAACTTTTCCATGTGTTCCTTATTCTAGATTTCAATTTGCATGAAGATAATTGGTTCTTAATGCTTTAGTTTTGATTTAGGGGATTCCTAGTCTAGATCAATGGTGTTTAGGGGATGCCTAGCACAAAATATGAATTATGCATGTTTAATCGAAATTTAGGGTTATGGGATTTCGGTAGTGTTGTTATTTGCATGTGTTAATAAATGAGTTAGATTATGGATTAAGTTGATCACTTGTATATAATTAATTAGGTTTTCTTTTTGTTTCGAAACATGGTATGTGTTTTAGGGTCTTCTATGTGTTTGCTTGTCTATGAGTCAATGCATGTTAGAGTCCTAGGATTATGTGCTATGTTTGAGATGTTTTTAGTAAATAAATTAGGTAATTAAAAACCAACTTATAAACCCCCCATACATTTACTTTTGTGTTTATAAACGTTGTCATGTATTAGTACCCTCAATCCCTGGTTAAGAACGATCCCTACTTATCAATGCTACATCTACAAAGAAGGGTTTTAAATTGCATACGTGTGAGATATGTGTTGAGTGTCTACTTTGTGTTAATATTTGATGCATGTTTTACGCATTATCAACAATGTTGGTTGTTGGCAGACCGATTCTTCTAAGATTGCTAAGGTACTAGTCGAGTATTATGAAGGGATCTTCAAATCGAAGGGTATTGATGACATTTCTTTATAGGAGGTTCTCCGGTGTGTGGAACCCCATGTAGAAGACTATATGAACTCCGATCTCCTCAAACTCTACTCTGATGAGGAGATTAGAAAAGCCCTTTTTTCAAATGCATCCTTCTAAATCTCCTGGGCCGGACGGTATGTCTTCGTTCTTCTTTCAAAAATACTGGAGTGTTGTTAGTCATGATCTGTGTTTGGCAATGCGCAGCTTTCTTGATACATGAGCCATACCGCTCTCTTCGAATTTCACACATTTAACCTTATTGCCGAAAGGCAAGGAACCAAAAATAGCTAGAGATTACAGACCCATAGCGCTTTGCAAAGTGGCTTATAAGGTTGGTTCCAAGGTTGTGGCTAATCATCTAAAAATATTTCTTCCTCGATTTATTTCTCCTCTGCAGAGTGATTTTGTGCTAGGGAGGATGATTTCTGATGTTTTGTTAGTTGCTAACGAAGTTGTTCATTTTCTGCACCAAATTCGGCGGAGCTCAGGAGAAGGTTTCTTCTCTCTAAAATTAGACATTAGTAAGGCATATGATCATCTAGAATGGAGGTTTATGGAATTGATGTTAGGTAAACTGGGATTTGCAGCAAAATGGATTGAGATTATGATGAGTACTCTGAAGATTGTTAGTTACTCGGTTTTACATAAAGACTTCTCATGGTTACATTATTCCGTCATGGGGTATCCGTCAAGGAGATCCTCTGTCGCCTTATTTATTCATTTTATGTGCAGAAGGTCTCTCTTCTCTGATTAAGACTGCGGTTTCTAATGGGGAGAATTCATGTCTTCGCATGCGCCCTAATGCGCTTACGCTTCACCATCTGTTATTCGCCGATGATTCTTTCATCTTTGGGGAAGTGACTCTATAGGAATTCTCTACTTTTAAATGTTTACTTAATGTTTATGAAATGGCTTCTGGGTAGCACATCAATCTTCAAAAATGTAGTGTGGTTTTCAGTCGAAACGTCACTTTGAATGTTCAGGAGGAATTGGCAGCGGTACTTGGGGTTCAAAGAGTTCAGGATCATGGTTGTTATCTAGGGCTACCTCTACGTGTGGGGCAAAGTAAGACCACCATTTTTTCTTATATTAAAGAAAGGCTTGTCAATAAGATGGTTAGTTTGAGAGAAAAGTTGTTGAGTTCGGCTGGGAAGGGAATTTTAATCAAAGCCGTTGCACAAACTATCCCGACGTATGCCATGAATTATTACTTAATTTCGAAGGTCTCTGTGAAGATATGCACCAATTATGTTTCCAATTTTTTTGGGGTGGCGATGAAACTTCTCGCAAAATTCATTGGAGATCTTGGGATAGGATGTGTAGAACAAAGGAGGAGGGTGGTATGGATTTTAAGAACTTGTATGTGCATAACCTTACTATGCTGGCCAAACAAGGATGAGGTCTTCTTAGGAATCCTTCTTCTCTTAGACCATCTCCAATTGTGGAGGTTCCGTACCTCGTAATAGAACTTTTTGAAAAAATCTCATCTCCAACCCATGAAGATCTTAGTCCTATACCTTAAAATTAAATCATATACCTTATTTTGGGTTCTATAATAGAACCTTGGATGATGTATAGAACCTTGCAAAAATTGGTGGGCCCAGAGAAAAGAAGAACATGTGGGAAGAGAGAAAGAAGAGTCTTAAAATGAGGTATGAGACCTTAATAGTTGGAGATGTGAAAGTCCTATAATAAATAATGATTTTACAAGGTCTCATACTAAGGTATAAGACTTTGATGGTTGGAGATGCTCTTATAACGCAATTATATAAATTCAAGTACCATCCATTTACTTCTCTTTTGAAGGCAGGGGTTGAGGAGTCACCCTCCTATTCTTCGAGAACTATATTGACTGCTATGCAAGTTCTCTATCCAGGATTGCGGAGAAGAGTTGGCAATGGGCAGTCTACCAATATTTGGGAGCATCAGTGGATCCCAAACATTGCACCTCACGAATTGGTATGTCCATATGGCTGTAATCTTACTATCGTTTCTGATCTCTTTCTACCTAATCAGTTGATATGGAACGAAAATCTCCTACATCAGATTTTCTCTAACGAAGTGGTACAGCAAGTCTTAACTATTTCGTTGAGCTCTAGAAGGAGAGCAAATTGCTGGAAGAGAGAAAGAAGAGTCTATTTTATAGACTATATATTGATAAAATTATAGACTATTAAGAGAGATGTGCATGTCAATAGTCTATTTTAAGCAATGAGTTCTGGAAGCTAACTAATCGAGGTATGTACATAGTTAAATTAGGGTACTTTGTAGCCCAAGATATTGTGATGGGTTCCTCATTGGCTTCTTCATCCATCGGGGAAAATTTTAAACTTTTGTGGAAAGCTATTTGGTCTGCAAACATCCCTGGCAAGGTGAAGATTTGTTTATGGCGTGTCTGTCATAACATACTGCCTACACATGAATGTTTAAGTTTCAAAGGGTACAATGACAATCTTCATTGTGTGCTATGTGGTGCTGCGTTTGAATCAAGCCGACATATCTTCTGTTTTTTCCCTATAGCGAAGACAATCTTTAACTCAAATCTTTTTAACTTGCAAGTGGCGAGGTCTGTGGCCTTTGATGTTAAAGAATGGCTACTTGAAATGTCTTCTACACTTCCAAAATAGAAATTTGAGTAGTTGATGATGACTTGCTGGGGACTATGGTTGAATCGCAATGATCAACTTTGGAATAATAAACACAAAGAGGCGCCACAAGTAGCAGCTCATGCCATGGCTAAATATGTGGAGTTTTAAGCTGCAAACGTCAAGCCAAAGTTGCCAACAAGTAAATCTTTGCTTCTTCGTTCTCACTGGCAGCCTCCAAAGGAATGTAAACTTAAAGTTAATGTTGATGCTTTAATGAGGGAGGCAGTGGGGTTGTTCTCCGGGATCATAAAGGAATGTTCATCGCTGGTTTTGCTTTTCACTACAACCAGGTGAATTCAACGGCTCACGTAGAGATTCGAGCTGTCAGGGATGGTTTAGATTTCCTGAATGGTCTGGGAGTTATTGAAGTTGACATTAAATTCGATTGCCAAGTGATAGTGGATTGGTGCTCAAACCCCATAGTGGAGTTATCTCCTCTTGGGGGTATAATTGAAGCCGTGAAGGAAAATGTCTCACGTGAGCCAGACTTATCTTTAAAACTTGTACCTAAACAATGTAATAGAATAGCTCATGTACTAGCATGTCATGTTTACGATTCAAACATTCATCATAAATGGTTTGGCACCGCTTTGGACTTTGTCCTAGATGTCCTTAATTACGACATTAATCGTATTACATAATAAGGAAAATATTTCCCTCAAAAACAATATAAATATTGTGGGTTCAATTCGTCCGAAAAGTTCTTAATTTATATATTATTTTCATTTCTGCTTTGAAGTTGAGAGTTAACCTAACAAATTACAGTTTATGCCATAAAGATTATGGGGACACTCTAGACGTAGCAATACACCATATATTGATAAAATTATAGACTATTAAGAGAGATGTGCATGTCAATAGTCTATTTTAAGCAATGAGTTTGATTGCTCGATCATAAATTGATGAAAGCAATCGATCAACTTAGCTGTTTCAAACAAATGTAGAGACTTCTGGTGGGCGAGGAATCAGTGTGCATACCCAAAGTACAGCCAGCCGGTCAAGAATCACGCTTTGGAATGGCATATGCATTTTTCTCTTTTCTACTCGAGAATAAAATATCAAACTCTGAAAATTCACATCCCACAACACATATTACAGCTAAGTAATTCCTTTTCTTCAATATGAAATAAAAATCATAAAATGATATCCTTATTAACACTTTCCAATTTCTTTCCCGTACTTACCAAAGCTAAAAATATCATAATTTGCTTCAAATTTCATTAATTACAGAAAATAAATTGGAATACCATTACTATGGTAATAAAATCAATTCATGAATAAGAAACGTGTTGTCAGGTTCTTCTCACTTTGTTTACACATTGTGCACGTACGAACACCTACTCCCTTCCATGTCTCGTGCCCTGCACGTGCCAATTACCAATTTACCATTGTAGTAAATTTAAATAAATTACTCCAATTTCACAACCAAACCCACCAATGAGAAATCAACAAGCTAAGCAACAACTACTTCACAATTCATATTACCAATTACCACTCACAAACAATAATTTATTTATTTATTTATTATCTTCGTCTTCGTTCATTTATAATACACACACTCTGTTTCAAGCTCCACACAGCTTTGACGCCTTTGAGTGCTCCCTCATCGACGCTTTGTTTCTTCCTTCACACAAACCCCATTCGGCTCTTTAATTTAATACCCACTTCCTCCTTGTTCATCGCCCCTTGACAATTTCCCGATCCAAAGTTTCAGTCTTTCTTTTATAAAGTTTTCTGGGTCTCACTGATCATCACTTGGTATACACAATCCTCGGTTCAATTTGGATTTTGAACATAGAATTTGGTTCATCTATTCTGGTTTTTGCTAACCCAGAAACAAGTCTCTCTCTTTGCTTTGTCAAAACTTTGATAAGCTTAATTAGCTCCTGACTAGTTTTCAGTAGGTTTTTTTAGTTGGGTATTTCTCTAAGTTGGAACTTGGAATCAGACAAAGTGAAGAAAAGGGTATAAGAAATTGTTGGTTTTTGTATGTTTTCAAGCTTAAAGCTGTGAGCTTTTTTCAAAATGATGGGCACAAGAGTACAGTTTGTTCGTGGAGAAGACAGGTTTTATGTTCCTGGGAAAACAAACAAGAGATACAATCAGCAGCAAAAGCAAGCCAGGAGGGCAAATAATGAAGCTAACGATATTCCCAAAGCTGCTGTTTTGGAGAACAAACAGACTCAAAACTCGTCCGAAAAGCCTTGTTCTGAGCTCTCTGTACCGTCAAGGAGTAATCTTGACAGGTTTTTGGAGTCTACTACGCCTTTGGTTCCGGTCCAGTATTTCTCTAAGGTGATCATATATGTATGCTGACTTGTTTTACTTTGTGATTTGGAGGTTGGTTATGTTTGTGAGTTTGAAGAACTTTTTAATTTGCTATTGGGTTGTTCAAATCTGAGAAAATGATTAAATGCATGAGCAAATGTAGTATATGGTCAGGAAGACTGAGGAAATTGTTTATTGGGTATCTATGATTTGTGATATTTTTGGTTAAGATTGCTAAGAATTTGAAGTCTATGACCAAAGGTTGATGCTTTATATTGGATTAATTTGCTACTGAATGGAGGGTTAGTGAGTTGTGCACTTGCCCAAGAGTTGTTAATTTGAACATTTTGGTCTTTTTTGGGTGCAGACTACAATGAGGGGGTGGAGGACTTGTGATGTGGAGTTTCAGCCTTACTTTGCATTGGATGATCTTTGGGAGTCGTTTACAGAGTGGAGTGCTTATGGGGCAGGAGTACCATTAGTCCTTAACAGAAAGGATTCTGTGATTCAATACTATGTTCCCTATTTATCTGGTATACAATTGTATGGTGAATCTGCTGTGAAATCGAGTGCAAAGCAAAGGTATTAACTTTCTTCTGTTTGGAGTTACGTATTTTGAAGCCAGAGTATGTGAATGTGTAATTTTTGGCTATACCAGCAATACTCATGAACAGACCTCTGTCTGAGATGAAGTACATTTCATTCTTTACACTGTCATGTACAACATTTAGCGCCTGCAACCTTGTGTTGATTGTTGTCACCATCATTACAGAATCTCATTGTCCTAATTTCAGCCAATTTCCTAATGTGTCTTTCCTTTTTGTCTGCTCTCTTTCTGTTCAATTTTGCCTTCATTTAACAATGATGTTAACCATTTAGATTTTGTTGATTGGCTATCCCTTAAAGAGCTAACTAAAATTTGTATCTGTTGTCTGGCTAGGCACGTTTGTGAGGACAATGATGTTGAATATTTAGATACGAGTAGTGATTCAAGCAGTGACTATGAATTTGAAAAGTACATAAAGATTACTAGGGAGCAGCAGCATATCCTTCAGCAACTAAATAGTGAGGTCTCGATTAGAATGGGCAGGTTGTCCACACATGATGTACACCCTGAAGGCTTTTCTAGTGATGATGGAGAAGCCGGGAATTCTGAAGGCTTGCTTTTTGAGTATCTGGAGCAGGGTGCTCCTTATGGCCGTGAACCATTGGCAGACAAGGCTAGTTTGTTATCTTAGTGCTGTATTTTTCAGTTAATTTATGGTCCAAACTCTGCATCAGCTATCTGTTCTTTTTGGCCTGATGTATCAGCTATCTTACTTTTATTTTAATGTTGGGATGCTGACAGATATCAGATCTTGCACGCCAGTACCCTGAGTTGAAAACCTTAAGAAGTTGTGACTTACTACAAGGCAGTTGGATGTCAGTAGCTTGGTAAGCAAAACTTGATCACTATCATATATTTGAATTGCCACTCATGGACCGATATTAATTTGGCCAGGTTGAATTTGTAGGTATCCTATATATCGAATTCCCATGGGTCCAACATTGAAAGACCTGGATGCTTGTTTTCTGACATATCATTCTCTTTCGACACCCATGTCAGGTAATCATTAGTTTCCAATACTTGGTATTTGGGGTGTAGTGCCAACAGTTTTTTTTCTGTGATGAGTTCTTTTTATTCACTGGTTAACATCCACCTTCTGAACTTTTATCCTTGCTGAGATAAGTGTTAGCCCATGTTATACTATTCTGTAAATTACACGGCTCATTCAAAGTATGCATTCTGGCAATGTACACTAAAACTTTCATTATGTACCTCATATTCAACAAAACGAAATTGAAATTAAAATTGTTTGTATTTTGGTGAACATCTGGCAACTGCTTTCTAATTAACCTCCGAATACATACATTAGTTTGTACTTTAACACTTTGATAGTAGCAGTGCATTACCGAGTACTGGCGGCTCTGACTGCTACATACTTACGTTCTCCTTCGGAATAGGAAAATTTGACTCTTAGTCAACTTTCCAGTCTTTGATATCATTCTGGTATTCGTTTGGCTTGGAAGCTGTAAATGTATCATCTCTGGCCTTGTCGATCATCACTGTCAGATTTTACATCACTCAGACTTTTTGCAAGTTGGTTACTTCAGAGACTTTCTGCTAGTTGATTACTGTAGAGACTTTCTGCTCGTATTCATAAACAGCAATGACATTAATTCATACCTTGCCAAACCTAAGATAGGTTTTCATTGTGGGCAGGTGGTGGAAGTGACCAAGCTCCAGTAATGGTTTATCCCACTGAGATGGATGATGTCCCAATGATTTCTTTACCTGTCTTTGGACTGGCCTCGTATAAGCTCAAAGGATCATTGTGGGCTCAAAATGAAACTGAGTGTCAAGTAGCCGATTCCCTGATGCAGGCTGCTGACAACTGGCTTAGTGTACTCCATGTCAATCACCCGGATTTCAAGTTCTTCTCTTCACATGGAATGTACTTCAGGTGAAACAATTTCATGTTATACATGAATCTCGACTTCAGCTCAGCTTTGTCAATGACCCTACTGAGTAACTGCACCTGAGATGGGCCTCGGAACTTACAGTAATAGAAGATGAAAAAGGTAAGGGAGAAAAGAAATCAGAAATGTGGGAAAGATCTATGACTGGGAGGAAAAGGCCTAATTTACATGAGATTCTGAAGTAAGTGGTGTATGACAGTCCTTTGGCCTTTGCAACTCAAGAATATGATCCTCAAGGTTTATGAGGACAGAATGTAGTATTTGTCAGACATCAACAATTTCCGTACATATGATATCAAGATAGAAGTCATAGAACAAAAATTAGAAGTTAGATTTATCCATATCAGGTGCTTTTTCACCAAGATGAAATGAAAAGTAAATGGATGTTGAACTTGCTTATACCTTTATGATTTACCTTTTCTACTTTTAGAATCAAATTCAACGGTGGAGAATCTACTTGTAGAAGATACACCTACTTACCCAAACATACTCAGACTGAGATGTGTTTCACGGTTTCACTCATACTGCTTTTAATTTGAAGAAGAGCCAGGTTGGAGGCAATAATTGGAACGTCTTTGTTGCCTTTTGTCCTTTAGTGCCCGGGGAAATTAAAACCGTTTTGGGACCCCAAACTCACCAAAACGCAAACCCAAAAAAACACAACAATAAAAACTAGCCGTTAAGAGAGAGCCACCCCCAAGCTTCAAACATAAGGTCTGAGATACAGATCGGAGCCCCAACCCAAATTAAGCCTTTTCCATCATTTGCTTCACTACCCAAAACACACACACTCTCTCACTTCTTCAAATCTCAATCTCATTCGCTCCTCAACCTCTGCAAATTTCGTCTCAAGTTTCCAAAGTATGCATCTTTCTTTCTCAATTTTACAGATTTAGGGCTTATCCTAATCCCAACATGAGTTTAGAATTGGAAAGTTTTAAACTTGCTTTTAGAAATGTAGTTATTTATCTCTGTTCTTCAAATCCCCAATAGGAAATTAGTGCATGAAGTGTGCTCAAAATCTGAAATTTTACATCTGTTTACTCTAGTTTCTGTTTGATTTTAAGTTTTTAACAGTAACAAGTTTGGATTGACAGGTTGTTGGACTACGAAAAGATCCGAGTTCGTTACCTCTCTTTGGAGAGAGGGTCACAATTTTAGAGTTGAAATTCGAGATTTTCAGAATTGAAAGATGACAGTGAGAAGTGCTCCGGGAACTCCGGCTTCGAAAATCACCGACAAGACTCCGGCCTCAACTCCAGCTTCGAAGATCGACAGGACACCTGTGTCGACTCCAGGTGGGACGAGAGCCAAGGAGGAGAAGATTGTTGTGACAGTCAGGTTGAGGCCCTTAAGCAAAAGGGAGCAGCTTGCAAAAGACCAAGTTGCTTGGGAATGTGTTGATGATAACGCCATTGTGTCGAAACCACAGCTTCAGGAACGCTCGGCTCAACCAGCCTCGTTTACATTTGGTACATACCAATGAAAGGTCCTATGTATTTATTATGAGTTGTGGTCTTATGGGATTAGTGTGAAGTTTGGTTACTGTTTTTCGCAGATAAAGTTTTCGGTCCTAGTAGTGTAACTGACACAGTTTATGAGGAAGGAGTGAAGAATGTAGCATTGTCTTCTTTGATGGGCATCAATGGTGTGTAATGACTATGCTTTGACTAATTTTTCATGTCCTCTTTTAACTTTTTGTGGTTTTACTTGCATCGGAAAGTAACTTTTGTTTTTGGGGACTGCAGCTACTATATTTGCTTATGGACAGACTAGCAGTGGGAAAACATACACGATGCGAGGAATAACCGAGAAAGCTGTCATTGATATCTACAACCATATAATGAATGTAAGCTTTTGAAACCCACATGTTTCTTTTGCAATGATATGGTATTGGCTGAAAACTTGAACTTTGATGCTTGATGATATTGAGATCTTGTGGAAGTTTTTGTAGTTTCAATACTAATCTGGTGTTGTGATGGTGTGACCGCAGACTCCAGAGAGAGACTTTACGATTAAAATATCCGGACTTGAAATATACAATGAGAATGTCAAGGACCTGTTGAATTCAGAATCTGGTCGTAATCTAAAGCTTCTAGATGATCCGGAGGTACTATCTTTAAATCTTAACAAGTATATTTTAGTGTTCTTCCTTTCATCTTTACTCAAGTTCTAGTGTTTCCCTTGGAAACAGAAAGGTACTGTGGTTGAGAAATTAGTGGAGGAAACCGCAAGCAATGATCAGCATTTGAGACATTTGATCAGCATTTGTGAGGGTGAGTTAGTTGATCTCTTGATTTGAGACAGATTTGTAGATCTCTCAATCTTTTTGCATGAGAAACTTGTGCAATTCCTTGTTTTGTGTAGCTCAAAGACAAGTTGGTGAAACGGCTTTAAATGATAACAGCTCACGGTCTCATCAGATAATAAGGCTGGTTAGTTCATTGATCACAGTATCTTTTCTTTCTTTTTTTGGTAAGAAGAACTTCATTAAAGAGGCCAGAGACCCGAGGACATAGCCAAAAGCATGCCTCACAACACACACACACGTACAGAAACAGAAATAATAAACAGAAAATGTCTAAACCAAAACTTCTCCTAGTCCAACGCGGAAAGGAATCAAAGTTGGCAGACCACAAAAGCTGGGGCTACCAGAGCAACCCACTATTCTTCCATCCTCGGAGGGCATGAACAACCATCGTTTCTCAGCACACGAACCAGAGATGGTGGTGGCCCAGGGGCCACACTGTTACGTTCCACCCTCCCATCATCAAGCGAGGCAACAAAATCTGCTTCCCGATTCGCTTCACGGGGAATCCATCCCCAACCTTGACTACAAGACTTAATATCTGAGATTATTGTGAATAAGGAGAGCTTGTTCACGATCATATCAATTACAGTACTTGCATCCGATTCCACCTCAATCATGCTCATTCCCAGATCTTTTGCCATCCCCAAACCCTTCCAAATCGCAAGAGCTTCACCTTCCTTGACAGACACCATTCCCACAGATTCCGTGGCATTAGCAATCCAACTTCCATTCCAATTCCGCATGATCACCCCAGTTTTATAGCACAGTGAGTAGTAGAGTCCCTACTCACATCAGTATTGATCTTGTAGTATCCTACAACAGGCCTCTGCCAAGAAAGATTAGATCCCTCTCTCACAATCCCATCCCTGTTAACCGCAGTAGACCCTCTCACCAAACAGACCTCATTATAAAAGAGTCACAGCTCGAGCAATGGTCTTCTTTGGGGAGATTTCCTCCCTTCTAAACAGAAAAGCACACCTGGACTTCCAAATCACCCAGCATACAATGCTGATCATCATAAAAGCTTCCTCCTTGTCCTTTTTTGAGCTAGAACAGTGCAAGTACATATCCAGCCATTCCCCAAAAGTAGTAACCCTCTGCTTACAGATCCTCAAACCAAGTGGGCAACCAAACCATACGTACTCAACCCATGGATACAGGAGCAGTATCACTCCCACAGATACGGCATGTGGGATTCAAATTGAGCTTCCTACGAAACAGATTAGAGGTAGCACACTTCCAAATAAAACACTTAAATTTTGGTAGGGTTTCGCTCTTCCAAATGAACTTCCATAGCCTCTCATCCACCAACATGAAATTGTGGTTATTCAAAGGAACAGTAGCACCATTCTGATTATGAATCCAATGATATCCTGACCTAACAGTGTAATTACCACATCTGCTACTAGGCCAAATCAATCTATCCACACCATCAGAAGCCGGTAGAGGTATGTTAAGTATTAAGCTCCCAGTCTCCACCCAAATAGACCCCTCAATCGCAGAACGATCCCAAGCTTTCCTCCTTTGATCAATGAGCTCATCAACCAACACTGGTAGTCCATCAAGGGTGCCGCCAACGGGGGCCAAAATCCTCTCCTTCAAATCCGTAATCCACGAGTCACACCACACCCTGATGTTATGGCCATTCATAACCTGCCACCTTGATCCCATAAGGATAGTATCACGAGCCTGAAGTAGACTTGACCACCCCCACGAAGCCCTACTCCCCTTGACAGCATCCTCAAAATCACAACGAGGATAATATCGAGCCTTTATCACCTGTGCCCACAGAGACTCTGGATCATGTAATAGTCTCCATACTTGCTTACCAAGTCCCTAAAGCCCATGTCACCACACTCTTTTGGTTTAGCTAAATACTGTCAACTTTTCCAATGCATAGCATCCCCATTCTCATTCATACCCCACCAGTATTTGCAAAGTAAAGCATTAATTTCATCACAAAAAGAAGAGGGGAACTTGTAACATGGCATTGGATACGAAGGTATAGATAGAGCAACTGCCTTGATAAGAGTCTCTCTTCCAGCAGGGGATAGAAGGCCTAGTTTCCATCCAGCTATTCTCTGAACAATCTTCTCTTTAACAGAGATGTTTGTTATTGATAGCAGATTTAGTTTTGGTTATTGACTGCAACTTTTTGTCCCTTCTACAGACAATTGAAAGTACACTCCGTGAAAATTCAGACTGCGTGAGATCTTTTGTTGCAAGCCTGGTAAAAATAAAAGCAAACCTTGTCCAAATATGATTGTTACTTTCTTGTTATTAACTTTCAACATCAATGGTTTGCAGAACTTTGTTGATCTTGCTGGAAGTGAACGAGCTTCCCAGACACATGCTGATGGTGCTAGGCTCAGGGAAGGTTGCCATATTAATCTTAGCTTGATGACACTTACGACTGTTATCAGAAAGCTCAGGTCAGAATCTATTCTATTTCCTTGTTCAAGCTCTTCAATCTATAAACCCTTAAGGAGATTATGTAATTGTGATATATCATATATCTGATTATGTAATTGTGATAAACCCTTAAGGAGATTATGTAATTGTGATAAACCCTTAAGGAGATTATGTAATTGTGATATATCATATATCTGATCTATCATCATTCATTGTATCGGTTTGCAGTGTTGGAAAAAAAAGTGGTCATATACCCTACAGAGACTCAAAGCTCACCCGAATATTGCAGCATTCTCTTGGAGGGAATGCACGCACTGCTATCATATGTACCCTGAGTCCAGCATTGAGTCATCTTGAACAATCTCGAAATACTCTTTTCTTTGCCACAAGGGCGAAGGAGGTCACAAATAATGCACGTGTGAACATGGTAAATTACTTCTTGCACATCAGAATCTTTCCAAATTCAATGTTACATAGTGAGAAAGTTTAATATTTCTTTGTATGTTTCTGCTAGGTTGTTTCGGACAAGCAGCTAGTCAAACATTTGCAGAAGGAAGTAGCTAGGTTGGAAGCAGAGCTGCGTACCCCTGCTGCTACCCCAGACCCATCTAGTGAAAAAGATTTCAAAATTCAGCAGGTAATAAACTGCCACTAAAGAAGTCTTACATTTCAATTAGTGAAGTATATCAATATGACATTCTTGGTTATCACCAGATGGAAATGGAAATTGAAGAATTGAAATGCCAGAGAGATCTTGCACAATATCAAGTAATCGAATTACGCCAAAAGCTCAAGGAGGATCCACAGGTTTATATCTCACTCTTTGTGTCTCTCTAGTTCTCATCCTGTCCTCGATTTTATTACTAACTGTGCTGATATATTAAAACCAACTTTAGGTTTCAACGAATCCATTGGAATTGCTACGTCCCTCAGTCACTTCAGTGAAGAAATGTCTCTCATACACTGGTGTTCTACCAGCAAAGCTCGATGCCAAGGAGCTAGGCCGTGGTGATAGAGCAAGAAAGCTGAGGCAGTCTATGAGGCAATCATCTGCTGCTCCTTTTACACTAATGCATGAAATCCGTAAACTTGAGCACCTGCAAGAGCAGCTTGGAGACGAAGCTAATCGAGCACTGGAAGTACTACAAAAGGAGGTGGCTTGTCATAGACTAGGCAACCAAGATGCAGCGGAAACAATTGCTAACCTGCAAGCAGAAATTAGAGAAATGCGTTCTGTCAGATCAGTGCCAAAAGATGTCGAAGTTGGAACTGTGGTTCCTACCAACAAGAGTGTCAGTACTAATCTGAAGGAAGAGATCACAAGACTTCACTCGCAGGGCAGCACTATTGCAAATCTTGAGGAACAGCTTGAAAGTGTTCAGAAGTCTATAGATAAATTGGTGATGTCTCTTCCCAGCAACTTTGACCAATGCAATAGTGAAGCATCTGCCAAGTCTAAGAAGGAGTCCAAAAAGAAAAAGCTATCACCTTTAGCTTCAAGTAACGGTGGAAACAGGCCAAGTTTTCTCAGATCACCTTGCTCGCCTCTCTCAGCTTCTCATCAAGTTGTAGAATCTGAGGAAGTTGAGAATAGAGCTCCTGAAAATTATCACACCATGTTCAGTGAGAATCAACCAGAGTCTGAAAAAGGGACTCCCACAAAGAGCGAAGACTGTGGAGATGTCTCATCAAAGGAAAACACTCCATATAGGCGTTCTAGCTCGGTAAACATGAAGAAAATGCAGAAGATGTTTCAAAATGCAGCGGAAGAGAATGTAAGAAGCATACGAACATATGTAACAGAGCTGAAAGAAAGGGTAGCCAAGCTGCAGTACCAGAAACAGCTGCTAGTTTGTCAGGTATGTCGACGCATTCCTTCTGCCTATTGACCATAGAAAACCAGCTTGTTATGTTAATCTGATGAATACTTGTTGTATACCAAATTGTTGTGTTTCCAGGTTTTGGAGCTGGAGGCAAATGAAGCAGCTGGGTATGATATGGAGAATGATGAAATCACATGTGAGCCAGAGGAGACTCAGGTCCCATGGCAAATAACTTTCAAGGACCAAAGGCAGCAAATGATCGAGTTGTGGGACTGGTGCTATGTCTCCATCATCCACAGGACACAGTTTTATCTATTATTCAAGGGAGATCCAGCTGATCAAATATACGTGGAAGTAGAGCTCAGGCGGCTGACATGGTTGCAAGAGCATCTGGCGGAACTTGGGAATGCTAGCCCTGCTCCTCATGTGGGAGAAGAGCCAGCAGTCTCTTTGTCATCAAGGTTTGAGATCTTTCTCTCTTTTTTCAGCTTGGAAATAATTTCTTGTAGTCCAAGATACTAAATCTGTTTTTCTTTGCATTCTTCTATATCCTGCAGCATTCGAGCACTAAAACGTGAAAGGGAGTTTCTTGCCAAGAGGGTAACCTCACGTTTGAGTGCCGAGGAGAGAGATGCATTGTACATCAAATGGGATGTTCCACTCGAAGGCAAGCAGCGAAGAATGCAGTTTGTGAATAAGTTATGGATTGACCCTCATGATGCCAAGCATATCCAGGAGAGTGCTGAGATAGTTGCAAAGCTTGTTGGTTTCTGCGAAAGCGGCAACTTGCCAAAGGAGATGTTTGAGCTTAATTTTGCACTTCCATCTGATAGGAGGCCTTGGATTATGGGATGGAACCCAATTTCAAACCTCCTCAATAAGATATGAGAGAAAGGAAGTACATTTGTAAAGTACTTGACATTCTTTAGATTGCTGTACATGTAAAATTGTTTGTTCGAGTTTTCCTACCAAATGCTTCTAGATCTGTGCTGTGACTCACTTATCACAATGTGGCATGGTGATGCTTTGGAACTTTCAAAGTTTATAATTTCACATCTTAATAAAGAATTGATTCATTTCTTGAACATCAGTCTCACTTTGGTACAACCTCTCTGATCATTTTGCCATTTTGATATATTCTCTGAATTCCCAGGCTTTTGAAAAAAGCAGAGGAACAAAATGGAAAGGAAAAAATCCGATTGGCTTCGCCCGGGTTCGAACCGGAGACCTTCAGTGTGTTAGACTGACGTGATAACCAACTACACCACGAAACCTGTTGGCATTAAAGCGCTAGTAAAAAATATATATTTCATCTTATTTATGTCCCTTTTTGGGGCAGTTGGAGGTTAGTTGATGAATACGAACATTGACAAATAATGCAGCAACCAAAACTGGTTTCTGGATCTACTTGAAGCTGAATTCTTCTCTATCATGTTATTTTCGCAAGGTTTTACTCGGACACGTTTCAATTTCGATGACATTATAAGTACTCTACATTCCCTAAACTTATATACTTTCTCAACGTTTGCCATCTTTTATTTCAGTTCGATAATGTTACGGAAATATTTAACTAATTAGGTTAATGTGTCATCTGAGAAACAAATAGGGAGGCAGCAGCATCATGGCACCAAACACACATTGTGTTACATAGAAATAAACTACACCTCAATGTAACAAAGCAAAAAAAAAAAAAACTATACCTCAAGAACAGGTAAGCATCCCATGTCCCATTAACAATAAATATTTTGGAAATTTTCAATTGGTTGTTTCTTGTTTGTGGTAGTTAAGCGGCTTCAAAGGAAATGAGAGCAAGCAAGAGAATTAGGCAAAGGCTCTCTCGTTTTGCTATTATCGCCCCAGTAAAGACAGCAGCTGCTTTGTTTACGAAATCTAAAACAACAACAAAAAGCAATGACGACATTGGTGGAGGACTTCCCAACCCTATTTGATCAAAAGTCAGCAAACAAAACAAAACCCTCTCTTTGATAGCTCCTTCTCTTTTCAGTTTTTACTTGTATATATTCATTCAACACACACCCAAATCACATTTTTGACACAACACTGTTGATCATGGCAGGTATTACAGCTGCTGCTTCTTGCAGCAATGGTGCTTTTCTGGCACAGTTTGATGGGCTTAGGCAAGTTGAGAAAATGCATATGCCTACCAAGTCGCATGGACTTGTGATGTAGAACATATGGCATTGAAGATTGAAGAAGAGCTCGCTCGTAGGAAAGATAAAATCGGTAAACTGCAGGTCTGGCAAACGGTGCTATTGCAATTTTATAGGTCTTCCACATAAACATCACCACGTTGTCCCTACCCTTATGAGTTGCATCAACATCCCACTGCCATGGACGACCTAGCAGAATATGACAGACATCCATATCAAGCACATCACAACGTACCTCATCAGAGTAGTGTTTTCCAATCGAAAGAGGCACTTTGCACACTTCTGTAACTCTTTCACAAGGCCCTTTCTTCACCCAACATAGTGAATAAGGAGCGTTGTGAGCTTCTGTAGCCAACTGTAGATGTGCCACTAGCTTCTTGGACACGAAATTCTCACAACTACCACTGGCCACTATAAGGTTGCAAACCTTATTTTTCACAGTACAAAAGGATTTGAAGATACTATGACGTTGTCCCTCTTCTTTAGGAGCCAACAACACCCTCTGGAGTACCAAGTTGACTTTCTCTGAACTCTCCTCTGTGGCGAATTCAGCTCCCTCATAAGGATATGACTCCTCCAACTCTTCTTCTTCATACCCTTCTGATTTACTATATCCAGTTTCATAAGGATCCTTATGAGAAATCAGCTCCGTGGAGATGAGTCTCTTTATCCAGATGATGATAACTCGGGGTCGAGTTTTTCCCAAGAAGAGGAGACTGATGTAGAATAAATGTCATTGAAGATTGAAGAAGAGCTCGCTCGTAGGAAAGGTAAAATCGGTAAACTGCAGGTCTGGCAAACGGTGTCCGATTTGGGCGAATAATACCTTTCTGGAAAGGGAACGACGAAATAAAATGGGTCCCCATGGAGCTGGCTTATGGGGACTATGCTCCGTTTTTCGATCTGGGGTCGTTTCGGCATCGAAAAACGTGTTTTTGTGTTTTTGGACCCTTTTAGGATTTTATTTACTTTTGGTTTTATTTTTTATTTCGCCCGTGGGCCCTTTTGTCAGCACCCTAGGGTTTTATTTCGGTATTTAAGCGTCTCTTTGTGGCTGCTAGACTCATCTTTCGTATTATTAATCAAAAACGAGAACTTTTCTCAAACTCTGGTGGATTCCAGTTTATCTTGGTTCTTTCTAGGTTAATCGCTTGATAACCTATATACTCCGCTGCGTCAACTTGTTTCTTCTACTACTTCAGGTAACTACATCCATCACTTTAGTTACTTCTTCGCTTTTGATCGAAAACAGATTAGAATGAATGTCATTGGTCATCTAGATTATCTAAGGTTGAGACTTAAGACTTTTTGTGTTACAATATGCAAAATGTCAATCGGTTATGACTTTTGAGTTGGATGCTCAAACTTCAATAGTTCAATATAGACTTTTGTGAATACTATTTACTTGTTTGATTTGTATTGTCCGATGGCAGTCTACAATTGGTGAAAAATGAGGGGAGTGACTGGTACTAATTTGATTTTCCATTATCAGCATCAAAATGTGGAACAATCAAGGCCATGGCATCCCCTGTTGTTTCTGCTCCCAAAAGAGAAAAAGACCCCAAGAAACGAACTGTAATAACAGGCCAGGGTCTAGTCTCAGTGTTCGGAAGTGACATTGACACATTCTACAACAAACTTTTAAAGGGAGAGAGTGGGATCACTCTAATAGACAGATTTGACGCCTCAAGCTTCTCAGTGAGATTTGCGGGACAGATTCGTGATTTCTCTTCTGTGGGCTACATTGATGGGAAGAGTGATCGCCGTCTTGATGATTGCTGGAGATATGGATTAGTGGCTGGAAAAAGGGCCCTTGAAGATGCCAACCTTGGACCTGAAGCCCTTGAAACTGTTAGTCACAATTTTCTATTTGTAGCCAAGTGCATCTCATGTTTTTTTACTTTTCTCTACTTACACATTGTGTGTTTAGCACTTTAACATAACTGATTTGTGATGTGTTTAACAGATGGACAAAACAAGAATTGGTGTGATTGTGCTGGAGTTGAATCTCTTGTTCAGAAGGGATATAAGAAGATTAGTCCATTCTTCATTCCTTACTCCATTACCAACATGGGATCAGCATTGTTAGCAATAGACACCGGCTTATTGGGACCGAAATACTCCATCTCTACAGCTTGTGCTACTGCCAATTACTGCTTCTATTCAGCTGCAAACCACATTAGAAGAGGGGAAGCAGATATCATGGTAGTTGGAGGGACTGAGGCTGCAGTCATGCCTGTAGGTGTTGGCGGGTTCATTGCTTGCCGAGCCTTGTCTCAGAGAAATGATGAACCCCACAGCCTCCAGACCACGGGACAAAAATCGTGATGGTTTCGTTATGGGAGAAGGAGCTGGTGTTCTGGTAATTGAAATACAAAACACGAGCAGGAGATTTGGCTGAGTTTAATGCCATCAAAAAGGTCTTTGAAAACACGTCCGAGATGAAGATGAATGGAACCAAGGCAAGGCACACTAAAGATTTCTGTTCGAGCATTTTAGTACATATGGACACAATGAACACTAAACTTTTCTGCCTCCTTGATAATTCAACTCATGATAGAAACCAGTGCATTGAACTTATGTTCTTCGTTTTCTTGGTGCAGTCAATGATTGGACATGGTCTTGGTGCTGCTGGTGGATTGGAAGCCATAGCAACCATTAAGCAATCAACACCGGCTGGCTTCACCCAACTATCAATCAAGATGTACTTACTTCAGTTCATTCATTCTTTCCCAGTGATACTCAATTCAAATATATCTAACATGTTGAGTTTACAGGACTTGGAGCCTGCTGTAACAATAGACACTGTCCCAAACGTGAAAAAGAAGCATGAGGTTAATGTTGGTAAGCATACTTTAACAGACTCTCATAAGCTACTGATAGAAAATGTACTAACAGTATCCATAGTTTCAATAACTGATAAATGTTTAACATGCAGCAATCTCAAACTCATTCGGCTTTGGAGGGCACAACTCTGTGGTGGTCTTTGCCCCTTACAACCCTTGAATAGCATCCTAGCTAGTTTGAAACTGTGAATTGATTCTGCGTCGTTCCATTTTTCTCTGAAGCTTGCAAAAGGCTACGTGAGAATGAGAATCAGGTACACTGTGAGGAGTTCTCAAAGCCCATGTAGCCCTTCTCACCATGTCATGTTATCTCTTAATGAATCTTTGATAAGATAGGATCCAAGTTTGTTTTTTTCTTTTGTTTTACATTTTGAATAATACATGACATCCACTTTTTCTGTTTGTTCTAGACTTGTAGTCCAATATTGAGCACCATTGTTAGTTAGATGCCATTTAAAAGCTGTTTAAATTCTTCATAACAGCAAATGCTTCTTCTGTTCATATTATTTCAATTCTGCCTGCAGTCCATGGAATGATCAACAGAGCTGAACCTATAAGTTAATTACCTCCTTGACTATATATACACATTAAAACCTGTACCACTGACTTCTGTAGGCATTTTTTTAAGACACTCTTTACATTATCTAAAAGTGCCTGTATAAGTGTATATACCCATTAACTGAGTATGATTAACAACAATTAATCTACGATCTACAAACGATTATGATTACGTAATCATTAACTTATACAACAAATAACCGATCCCCATCGATAGAAGAATGGAGAAGGATCCCAAAATAAAACCAGACACGGCCTAAAATGGACTTCAGGTTTCCTGGAAGAAAAAAAATACCATTTACTTTGACCAAGATCATGCATGAACTGATGTACATAAATGTAACAAGTAAAATTATTTCTTCTAATTAATTTCTACAAGAACAACATGGCTCTGGTGTATAGCCATCATTGAGTAATGGGTTTCTTGGCTTTTACTTTTCTCTACAGATGGGATGTCACTCTCCAAACTAATAGTTTAATGGAACAGGAGAAAAAAAGGCACTTCAGAAAGAGCAACTTCGTAGCTAGAGACTCAGGTTTTGTTAATGATTTCAGTCTAAATATAAGCTCTAGCTAGCCCAGGTGAAGTCCCTCCTCAGGTTCAATCTGTGGATCATATTAGCCCCCGAATTAAATTAACTAACAGCGATTTATGCCGGCAGCCGAAAACCAAATAAATAATTCCCAACTTGCCTGGTGCTGATTACTGTTGTTGCTGGTGAACCAGTGAATGTGATCAACAGTTCAACACCTATAAGCACATGGATTCATGCACTGATGGACATCACTAAGTTGTTGATGTTGACCCTCTCTTCATCTATATTAGGTAAAATTAACTAGCTAGCTAGCCTTGTTAGTTGTTCGTAGGCAGAGGACTTTTAATCCTTCAGTAACTGGTTCTGGAAAGAAATTCACATTCTTAGTATTCTTGGAATCGAAGCATCATAAGCTTGCTTCAGTATAATTAATGAGGACAATACCTTTGTTTCAGGGTTTATATACCATCTAAGTCTCTAAACAAAGTACCAGATTGATATTTATTCAGTTAGTATAGAACTGCTAATGTTAAGTAAAGACTATCTCATCTGTAGAAAGATAAGAAAACATTTCAGGTTCTGATAGTCGCATATTTATGCGTCTATTTGGTATTTAATTTGTTCTCTATATTTAGTTTATTGTTATTAATCGAGTGAATTAATTATGTTTATTTGTTTTTAGGTATTTTGGAGATTAATGAAGAAAATGAGATTAAATAATATATTTTGGAGCTTGGCGAGAAGAGACAGTTTAATCAAGCCAAATGATGTGATATGTGTATATATATATATTTAATTGGAAGCGGTGTTATTGCTTGGCGAGGAACAGTAAGAAGAATTGGAAGTCGACTTGAAGACCAAGATAAGACAAAGAAGAGAAATCCATTTATAATTGGACTTTGGAAAGAAGAGGCAGACTTGAAATTGGAGTCTGCATGCACGTGTTGCATGCTAGTTAGGTTAATTACCTAGCTTTGTTGTATATATAAATAGCAAGTGGGGGGCTGATCAAAGGGAGGCTGGAGAGTAGGAGAGTAAGACGAATAACAAATAAAGAATAAAAGAAAGAAAAAGAAATGGAAGGAAATAGGAACCGAATTGCAAGCATACGATCCCGACGGGGATCAAGAGTTTATTTCTTCTCCTTCTTAGTTTTTCTTTCATGAATTCTTCAATGTTATTATTTAAAACTATGTGTAGCTAGATTTTCATTGTTAGGGGCTGATTGAAGCCCTATATATGCTTACGATTTTGAATCCCCTTTTGATTCTATTAATTATTTGGATGAGTTTGGTTTCACTGTTTTCTCACCGTATGTTTTTTATGTTCATGTTTCTTTGAGTGCACACTTAGATGCATGGTTTAGGATATATAGTCTTGATTATGTATATGACCACCTTATCATTGCATATTCTCTAGAGACAAACATGAATTTGTGTGAAACAAGCCTTAGTGATGAAAGGGTGACCACCTTATCAACTCTTGAAGCTTTGTTATTCTGCAAACATTCTTAGAACGTAATGACTTCAGTTCTCTAGGCTTACATCACCATATGTATAAGTCAGTTAAGTGAGGATCAAGATCGAGTGAATTGTCCCTCCCTCTTTCATGCCAAGTAAGAAAGTGTAATACACAAAATGATTTAACCAAAGCTCTTGTGTGAGGAGTATTCATCCATGGTTAGTTCAATTATATTGGGGAGGTCGTAAGTATGTCTAGGGTGGAGAGAAGTTCTTAACATTCATATCTCATTGGTTAACTACAACAATTTACTTTCTGCAATTTATTGATTTCTGCATTAGCTGTAGCTTAGCCGATTTATTTCGGTAACCAAATCAACTCAGAAAACCCTCAAATTTTGTGTGGTAGTCCGCCACTGTGTCTAGTTTGTTGTGTCAAAATTTCGTAGTATTTGAGTCTGTGTAGCTTAGACTCGCGTTATCATTAGTGTACTGTAGTCGAGTCTGTCAGCATAGTAGTTTGTTAGGATTTAGTTTCACCAATTCCTTGTGTTCGACAACCCCTATTTACTTTACTACATTGATATATTCAGGTTGTGAATATAGTATCTTTGAAAGGTGTTTACCCGCCTTGTCAGGTTTCAAGTGATCTCCAAGCACTTTATAAATAATAATCCAGCTCTTTCTGCACCTTATGTAAAGTTCGGACTTCCAGTAAAAGAGCCTGTGCGCTACCAGTTCGATAAAACTGGTTGAAGACAATAACAGTATCTCATATAAAAACCCTCATAATGGCCATTACTCCATAATAGCTTGGATTTTCTGAAACACTAGCTAGATATATATAAACGACAATTGTCTGCTGGTTTGTGTTTTGTTTTCGTTGAGAAAGACAATACAGGACCCTAGTGAGCTCATTATCCATGAGAATTAAGGTTTGTTATGAATTTGGATCGTACGGCTTTAAAGGAATTCTTCTCAGCTCTATAAATTGTGCACACTAGTCATTACCCACCTCTGGAAATGCTGCCAAACTGATCACTTTCAGAAATCGAAACCAGACATAAACAGAGCCAAATTTATTTGTCCACTCTGGACAAAGGTATTGAAGATATCAATATAGTTGACCCGTGACAAGAGACAAAAAGGAGAAAGCATGGGGTTGCTGCACAAAAGAAGGCAGCATAGGTGTTGTTGCACCTGCTGCTATTATTCTGGTTGTATTAAGAACGGTTGTGCTTTCTTAGGAGCCTCTCTCTAGTGTCTATCAACTATGCTATAGGCTACCGTTTTGTTACCGTGTTTCTTCTCTTTTGTGCAGATATTCTTGCTCCTCATCACTTGTAAAACTTGATCAGAATAGACAAAAGAAAATTTCTCCACAAACTTCTGTGTTCTTTCTTCTCTCTGGTTCACAATTTCAACATGGTATCACAGTAGGAATAATTCATGTTTCTGTAGTGTTGCTTCCGCATTATTGTTTCTTCTTTCTAAGGAATTTCTTTTTCTTGTTTAGTTTTTTACTTCCTCAATATGCCTGAGGTTGTATCTTCAAGTTCTGAGATTGAAAACCCATTTGGGAATCCTAACGTTTCTTTTTCAAGTGAGGTTGAGGTTAACACCAATCAGAGACTTTGCTCGGTGTTACTCAATGAGAGAAACTATCTTAGCTGGGCTAGAGCAGTGACTCTTGCTCTTAGAGGAAGGGCCAAGTTTGGATATGTCAATGGAGTCATTAAGATGCCATCTTCATCTTCATCTGAAGCATATGAAGCTTTGTTGTGCAGTGACCAATTGATCAGATCATGGCTTCTCTACTCTATGGAACCAAATGTAGCTGAGATATTTAGCTATGCAGACTTTGCAAAGGATCTATGAGAGAGTGTAAAGGAGATGTATAGAAATCAAAATAATGTAGCCAGAGTATTCCAACTAAAGAAAAACATGTCAGAGTTGCAACAAGGAAGTGAGGGATTTGTAAAGCATATGGGATCCCTGAAGAGTATGTGGAATGAGTTTGATATCTACATGCCACCTACCACTGATGCATCCCTACTTCGGAAGCGTGTTGAGGAAAATAAGATCTTTCAACTTCTCTCCAGTGTCAACTCTAAGTTTGAAGATTTAAGAAGCCATATCTTGATGAACCTGGAGCTACCTTCTTTCTCGAGTGTTTGTGCCACCATTCAAAGAGAAGAACTAAGAAAGAATGTGATGAATGTGGAAACCAAAGTCCTTCCTACTGAATCCAGAGTCTATGCATCTAAGCTTGTTGAAAGTAGAGCTTATAAGGGAAAAAGGGCATATCTGAAGTGCAACTACAACAATGGTGTTGGTCACATTTGGGATACATGTTGGGTCTCCATCCTGAGTTGAAACCAAAATATGTTCAAGAGAGGGAAACTAGGGCTGCTGCCAAGTCATGGTCTCACAAAGCTAACATTGTGTCTTCTGTTCCAGAGAATGCAACAACTGCTGCTAGCTTCACAGCTAATCCAGTCACTCTCATAAATGAGTTTGTTGTTTTTCTTCAACAAAAACAACGCAATGGTGAAGGGACTGGTAGGGCTGGAGGTGAAGGTCTTGCTGCTCGATCTTCTTGGTCCATTTGTTGGTTTCTTGGCTGATGGAACTCATGTACTGCAGTTTAATATTCCAAGTATCATTCAATCCTTTTCTACAGCTTTAAACTTAAGTGTTAGACACAATTATTGGATAATAGACTCAGGTGTTACTGACCACATGACAAATCATAGATCTAGTCTTAGTGAGTTTAAATAGATGAATTCTAGTGTTTATGTTGCTAATAGAAAAGGGGCTTATGTTTGTGGGATAGGAAAATTCAAAATCGTGTTTGATCATGACCAATCAAATGCCTTGTTTGTACCATATTTTCCTTGTCAACTACTATCTGTAGGAAAAATCACTAACCTTCTAAAATGTCTTGTCATTTTCTCTCCTGATAAGGTGATCTTTCAGGATATGTTCACCAAGAAGATGATTGGTGATGGAGTGTTTCTAAATGGACTTTACTATCTACCAATGAAGTCTAACGCTTTGCAAGCCTTTTCTAGTTCATCCCTAACTTCACAAGATCATCAACTCTGGCACCAAACACTAGCTCATCCCTCTGATAAAGTTTTGTCATTTTTATTTCCAAAAGTGTGTAAAGGCAGCATCTCTTGTGATACTTGTCATTTCTCAAAGTCAACCAGACTACATTTTGCTCTATCTGATTTTAGGGCTAGTAATCCATTTTAAATCATCCATTCTGATATTTGTGGACCTGTTTTAGAGTCTTTTGACGAATACAGATATTTTGTAACATTTGTTGATGATTTTACAAGGATTACTTGGATTTATCTATTGAAACGTAAGAGTGATCTCTTTGAAGTTTTTAAGGATTTTCATCAACTTGTCATGACCTAATATTCTGCAAAATTCAAATTTTAAGATCTAATAATGGCTATGAGTATATGTCTAATAATATGTCTCAATATCTTAGCCGTCATGGAAATATGAACAAGTAGTGTTGGAACCTCTCAACAAAATGGAATTGCTGAGAGAAAGAATAAAGATATTCTGGGAAAAACGAGAGCTATCATGTTTCAGATGAACATTCCAAAAAACTTCTGGTCTCAAGGTGTGCTCACTGCTACTTATCTCATTAATAGACTTCCTAGTATAATTCTAGATATCAAATCTCCTCTTGAAGTTCTGAAAAATAGACAAGTTGATCTGTCTCATTTAAGAACATTTGGATGTGTTTACTTTGTGCATTTACAAGGAAAACATCGAGATAAGTTGGATCCAAGGGTCGTTAAGTGTTTTTTTATGGGATATTCTTCTTCTCAGAAGGGATACAAATGCTATGACCCATCCTCCAGAAAAACTGTAGTGTTCAAGGACGTGAAATTTGAAGAAAATATACCCTTCTTCACCAAAAGAATAGAGAGCAATAGTAAGGGGGTATTATTCTGATATCTTCCCCATTATTCCTATTGTTGACCCTGTCTCAGTTGAGGAAGATAGTGGTGACAGAAACTTGCACCATGAACCTACTCAGGTTTCTGATAATAATGATGTGATTGTTGAGCATCATGATAACAACGATGTGATCATTGAACACCAGGTTTCTGAGGTCAGAGAAGAGTGATGCGTGTGCGGAAGCAATAAGAAGTAAATGGATAGGTGATATTGATGAGACGTCGATCTCACGAATATCTATGAGTAAGGAAGAACGCCGATTCGTCCTTAACTCGAAAATCGAAGTACCTTATCGATTAATCAACACAACGATCCTTGTTGTATGCAAAGTAAACTGTATTCTTTTCATAAACTGTTGTGAACATACATCCTTGGTCTTTATTTATAGCAATCCTAGCTTTAGACTCCTATCTAGAATAGGTAAATAACTACATAGTTAAGATAGTTTAGGAAATCCCAAACTGACTTGGACTAGCTTTCCCCTCTTGCACGCTGCTTTCCTTTCTTGCACTCTGTTACTCTGTTTTTGCGTCACGCTGCTCCCCTGTTGCATAGCAGTCCCACAGCTTGGAAGCTTGTTGAACTAGCTTGCGACTTGGCATCTTTGATGAGTTTGTCTGGATTTAAGATGATCTCTTTCCCCAACACTTGAGTACAGCAACCCTTACTTGGATCAAAGAGGTTGTTGAACCTATTGTTCATGGTTCAGTTAGGAGAAATCCTACTAGAGAAAGAAATAAACCTGTGAAAATGAAGGATTTTATGTTTTACCTATGTCTCAACACATTCTATGATGGATGTCATTAGCTATGACAAGCTATCCGATCAACATAAGTTTTTTTGGAGCTATTGATAACTGCCATGATCCTCAACATTTTGAGGAGGCATTGTTGCATGAAAAATAGCGAGTTGCCATGAATGAAGAATTGAATGCTCTTGACGAAAATCAGACATGGACTGTGGTAAACCTTCCTAAAGGAAAAAAGGTTGTGGGATGCAGATAGATATACAAGACTAAACTTCGGTCTAATGGTAGCACTGAAAGACACAAAGCAAGGTTGGTATCTCGTGGGTTTACTCAAACTTATGGGGTTGATTATAAGGAAACCATTGCACCATTTGCAAAAATGAACATTGTCAGAGTGGTATTATCTATGGCTATCAATCAAGGCCGGTCTCTTCACCAAATGGATGTGAAAAATGTTTCTCTACATTGTGAACTTGAAGAGGAAGTGTATATGAAGTTACCTCTTGGTCATCCTCAAGCTAGTGATCCCGAAAAGGTTTGCAGACTTCATAATAAAACAGTCACCTAAGGCCCGGTATGCTAAGCTCAGTTCAGTCCTTGAAGGTGTTGATTTTCTAAGGAGCAATGCTGACTCTTCCATGTTTATGAAACATAAGGATGGCAATAAGCTTGTTATCCTCATCTATGTGGATGATCTAATCATCACCGGAGACAATGCAGATGAGATTAATGCCTTGAAGAGGGCTCTGCAAGGTACATTTTTCATCAAAGATCTTCGTGCTCTTAAATAATTTTTTGGCATTGAAATTGCATCTTCGAGTAAGGGGTTATTTTTGAATCAAAGAAAATATTCACTGGATTTACTTCAAGAAGCTGAGATGTGTGATTGTAAGCCTACTAGGTCTCCCATTGATAGCAAATTCAACTTGAAGACTGAAGGTGAACCTTTACCTAACATCAGTGTATATCAAAGGCTTGTTGGCAAGTTAATTTAGCTTACAATTATAAGACATGACATCTCTTTTAGTGTGATCATCATTAGCCAATTTATGCATGCTCCAACTATGGAACACTTGAACATTGTTAAGAGGATCTTAAGATACCTAAAGGGCTCTGTTGGAAGAGGTTTGCTGCTCAAAAACAATGGCCATACAAGCATCAGTGGTTATGTGGATGCTGATTGCGCTGGAAATGTGCTTGACAGAAAAAGTACTGCTGATTTTTGTACTTTGGTTGGAGGAAATATGGTGTCATGGAAGAGCAAGAAGCAAACTGTTGTCGCCAGGTCCAGTGCCGAAGCAGAATATAGGGCTATGGCATCTGCTGCTTGTGAATTGATCTGATTGAAGAGTTTGTTATGTGATTTTGGATTTCAAAGTCAAAAACCGATGTCTCTATATTGTGACAACCAGGCAGCAATGCACATCGCTGCAAATCCAGTGTTTCATGAGAGAACAAAGCATATAGAGGTGGATTGTCACTACATTCGAAATCAAGTTAAGTCTCAAGTCATTGATACAGTGTATACACGCAGACATGATCAATTGGCTGATATCTTCACCAAGGCTCTTCCCACTGCTTAGTTTTTTCAGATTCTATCCAAGTTTGGCTCAATCAACATTCTTGATCCAGTTTGAGGGGGAGTATTGAAGATATCAATATAGTTGACTTGTGACAAGAGACAAGAGACAAAAAGAAGGCAACATTGGTGTTGTTGCACCTGCTGTTATTGTTCTGGTTGTATTAAGCATGGTTGTGCTTTCCTAGGAGCCTCTCTCTCGTCTCTATCAACTATGCTTTAGTTCACATGTATAGGTTATCGTTTTGTTACCATTTTTTCTCTTTTGTGCATATATACTTGCTCCTCATCACTTGTAAAACTTGATCAGAATAGACAAGAGAAAATTGCTCTACAAACTTCTGTGTTCTTTCTTCTCTCTGGTTCACAATTTCAACAAAAGGAGAGAAAAAGAAAATAACATCAAGACTGAAGTGGAAGGGAGGATATGGAACAAATTGACCAGAATCTACGATTTGCACAACAAGAAGATGAGCAATTTTTGTTCTTTATGATGAAATGAAGAACTGAGCAGGTTCTCTTGCTCTGTCTAGCTGTGTCATCATCTTTCATTTGACTCAAATTTTTCCAATTAACAAATGGTTCAACAAGTAATAATGTTTCTTCTTCCTAGTGTTGGTAGGTAAGCGAACACTTAAGCTCTTCCACCTCATTCAATTAACAAACAAACCATGAAATGGACATGTTTAGGTGCTGAAATAAATAGCATGCTAATTTGGATCATACTCAAAGTGCTTGAATTTTGTAACCAATTGAAAGAAAGAAAAAAACATGACTAAGCTGGAGAACTAAAAGGTTCCTCCTGGGAATGCTTGTGAGAGGACTGAGATCTTCACCAACATCACAAACAGGCGATTCGCGTAAAATTTCGGCTTTAATCCAAAAACACCATCATCTTTCCATGAAAAAAAGGCACAAAACAAACGTACGTGTTTCTGTTTGCATTACTGCATTAGTAAGTGGAATGAAAATATATATGTATATATTCCAGTTTATGATATGGTAGGCCTTTTAGTGAACCTAATGCTTGAGTTTTATAAAACAATGATTGAGTTCAGATATATATGAACCTTAAAAATGGGTATTTTCTCTTTTCTGGTTTTCCAGTTATTATATATAGATGGAGGCCTTTCCATCTAGGATTGGAAAATTCCATGAAGCTTATCAGGACCTCTATTATTATGATATTCTGTAATGTAGGTGTCCAAGGGACCTAATTGGAAGCACTAAATCCGTTGCCAATAGGTTTGTGATTGACCAATTAGAGCAAGTTAACATGAAAAATTGACTTGTGTACTCATAGATAATCCTGGTTGACCAATCTTATGGTACTAACATGCCTCAATTTTTTTCCAAACTAAATTAGGAGGAATCTTTGCTTTGTGAGCTATTAAGTTTATGCAATACTTATTTTGTGCTTAGTTGAAGAAGTACCTGTTAATTTAAGCATATACCAACTTACGTTGTTTGATGTTTTATAAGCGTGCTTAATTGGTCTTTTAGGAGGAAGATTCACATATATGAAGAGCATGAGATCAATCATCACTTTGAGATAAAATACAAACGAGTCTTAAGGTTGATTGCAACCAAAAACACAAGTTGTTTGTTTGAAACGGTTGAAACATGATCATTCATCTATCCATGTTAACAATCAACGAAATGTATGTAGTATACTGATATAACGTGAATATATAACTGAGAGAAAGTCGAATCATTCACTCAGTGTAATATAAGTTCTTGCATACATTTTAGGATGCTTAGAACCTTATAAACCAATGTTGTACTAGGTTGAAGCTTCAACCAATTTCTACATAATTTTAATGATTGCTTGATGGAGATACGAGAGAAGAAGCCAAGAAGGTGTTAAGATCCCAAATTTCTGTGCAAAGTGCATAATGAAAAAGTAAAACGGGGTCCTGTAAATTACACGTTCGTTGAACTGAGGAGGAGTAGCCGAGTAAGGAGTCCATTGTCTACATCATTTTGGCCTACCAAAAAATGGTCCCGAAGAAAAAATATGCAGGAGTTCATTTCCAAAATTCTATCTAGCTCAAAACCTTACTATATGTACTACTTTAATATGATATGATAAATAGTCTTGAGAAGGATATATCATACTAACTGAAAGGAGATTAAAAATTAAAATTAAAATCTTGTATTAACTTAATCTTGTTATAAATATTATATTTATATGGATGTCTATGCAAATACTTAATAGTTGTGTACTTATCATGTAAATCATGTCTTTATATAAATAGGTCTATTGAGATGAATAATAGAAGACTCTCCACTTTCTCCTCCCCATCTCTCTACGTTCTCTATTCTCTCTATGTCTCTCCTCCTCAGTTTATAACACATTATCGACACTTTTGCTCTATATTTTCTAACTCGATGATGATCAAAGAGTTTTTGGTGCAACATCGATCTTTGCTTTGACCAATAATCTGATCTATGAGTTCCTTTGTTTAAGGTGATGAGGAGATATTTTGTTCTTATTACCACTCATGATCGATGAGTAATCTAATCTGCTTGTAATTTACATATTTTTGTTTACAATTGTTTATATTAGTGAGCCTGAAGTTTCACTAATAATACTCGAACTTGAAGTTTCAAGATTATGAACCTGAAGTTCAAAAACTGATATTAGACCTGAAGTTCTAATGACATGGTATAAACCTGAAGTTTTGTGCATGTGATCTATTGTTCACTATATTCGAATCTGAAGTTTCGATATTTATTTTGTTATGAACCTGAAGTTTCATACAACACAATGGGATCCTAATATTTTCTCTCTTTCTACAGAAAAGATGGTAAATTTGACAAAATTGAATTTTGTCACCCTTGACATCTTTGGAAAGAATTACATGTCTATGAGTGAGATGCACCTTGAACCTCAAATAAAGGAAATAAGTATAATAGGTATTTGAACCAGAAGTTCATATTACCAACAATATTAGAATCTGAAGTTCTAATTTTGAGATCTTAAACTTGAAGTTTCAAGTATAAATGATTCCCAGATTGATACCATCAATATGCTTAAATTGCATATGATGAAATTGTTAACATTTTTTGCCGAATATGTAGGTCATCAATTGTGATGATACATATGGTATATCATAAGATCACGGCTTAGATTTTTTTGCTTCACTACAAAATAGACAAATCAAATCATTGCTAGATTGTGAAGCTTATGGAGGATTTAGGGACCTGAAGTTCCTAATTCACATTGAAAAAATCTAGACCCGAGGGGATTCAAGGTTTTGCTACAATTAGTAGTGGTATAAGTCATACTTAGTACACCACTAATGTGATGGTTGTAACTCCCGTCATCATTGCATATTATGTTGAGTATGTAACTGACGTAACGGATTTGCAACGGATGTAACAGTCATCTACTATTATTTCTGTATTCAGTATACATTGATCACATCCTCTTTTAAAATAGATGTGAAACCTTGCAATAAAATCTAAACCTGAAGATCTATGATTATATCTGAGGGCCTGAAGTCTCTCATAATTCATTTGGTTACTCAAACCTGAAGTTTTAAGTGTTAAAATATTGGAAAGCCGAAGATTCAAATACCAAATTTTAGAACATAAATTCTACTATTGAAATTCGAACTTGAAGTTCGAGTGTATACAATGACCAAAGATTGAGACCTGAAGTTCTCACAAATAATTCTATTACAAGGATCAAAAGATTCTTTACATTTTTGTAATTCAATACGAAACATATATTTCTCAATCCCACAAAGACTTAAAGTTTCTCAATATTATTTGGGATTTCTCTTTATCGAATATGTAATTTATTACTCGAAACCTGAAGCTTTCTAACTATATGTTTGAGGATAATATAAATTTATCATATATTTGAGGATTAAGCAGACCAGAAGCTCTGTCAATTTTCTTCAATAAAAGGACAAGAAGTTCCCATGTTTATTTCTAATATTTAATTTTATTCAGTTTCTTTTATTGCATTAAATGAAATTATTTATTTATTTTAGTTACGATTATTTTGTTTCATATGGACCGGTATTCATAAATATTAAAACTCGAAACTCGAGTGCATTTTGGCCTGAAGTTCAAAGTGCTTATATGGCTTGAAGTTCATAATAGATCGACTCTATTTGTCAAGCCTATATGTACGCACCAAACCTGATGTTTGGTTACACCGCTATAAAAGCAAGAGATTAGGACTTTTAATGTTCAAAGATTATTATTGATCTTTGATTATGATGCTTATAAAAGCTATGTAACTCTTATCCCAAGAGGGATAGATCTTTATTGATAGCTCTGAAAAAGCTTATATCATGTTACCTATGTAACATATTTTTGGCCAAACTATGTGTATATTTCTCTACATCTGATGAATACATGAACTAGTAGTTCGTTGGATCTACTACAATATATAAGATCATCAAAAATGTTTAATGATATCATTGTTTGAGTATAACTCATAGTGCTCGCTAACAAGTGATTTGGTTTTTCAACCATTATTTACAAAGATCTTTTGCGACTTGTTACTTTGAATTGGTATGTGATATTATCTACCATCTTTATTTGATTTAGAGAAAAATCTCAATCATTTATGCGTAAATTATAAGTGACAATTAATTTGACCAAGTATTTTGCTTGGAGCCACCCACTAACGATTATAAGGAACATGTTATCCTTGCATGCATATCTTGCGAATGGTCAATATGATAGTCTTCCCACCGTTAAGGGGAGAATAGACTAATGGAACAACGTGAAGTTGTAGAATATTTTCACTTGGTCCAAACTATATTCTCCTACAATGGAGATTTCACATGTCCTACCACGTCTTGAGTACACGTCGAGTAGACGATCTACATTCTAAAATTAATTTCTCTGTAGAGATAATTTTCCTAGAGTGTGGCATGAATATCCGATCATAATGAGCTCGTTAAAGCTGATGCATGCATATACGAATATGTGGGATCAAAATTTAATGATCATGGATATTACTTATGCTAGCTAACGAAAGATCATCAAGGGCTTACATACTATGTTTCATTTTACACGACGACAAAATAATATTATTGGCCAAAATTAGAAAGAGGCAATTCCAATACTTAGCAAAACGTGGTGGATTCTTGAACCTTAATAATATGACACAATCTTTTTGGTAGAGATATTAGATTATATATATTTTTCCTTAAGCGACAACTTTTCTATAAATACTGTGTGGATATTGATGAGAGACTTATGGCAGGTTGTGAGGGTATATTGTGCAGATATAAGGCACATAAGAAAGTCTCAAACATCATGTCATCATAAGCAATAACTTATTTACAATCCTTAGAGATTTGAATTGCTAGAATGGAAACTCCATGATTAAACGAGTTTATAACTCACTCATGAAATAAGATTCTAGATCTTATACGTACTCATTTATATAGTCAGTGTGACTAAATCAAACTTGCATCAATGAGTAGTATCATTAGACTATGAAATCGATTTCAAATTATAATCATAATATTGCAACAAATTCTAACTTTTCGCGAAGTTATGAATTCATTAGAGCTCTTGAAGAGCCTATATGAAAGTATCAATACGTATAGATATTGATACTTATGGCTATACGTGCCATATTAAATTTGATATTATATGTTTCTTATTTATTTCTGTTTCTGCATTTTGTTAATGTCTTAAAAGTCTCAAATTACAGCAACACTTATGGTAAGTGGTTATTGAAACATTTGTAGTTTAATCGTACTACTTTTAACTTGTTTATTTTGTCGGATTCAAAGTTAGCGATGAGCCCCTATGTGTATGGTACTATAAGCTTGCAACTATCAGGGGAAGATTCTCATCAGGGGGAGCATCCTGAAGTATGTTACCTTGGACATAAGCGCGTTGTACTCTCTTCCTTCAACCGAGGTTATTTTTCTCCTACTAGATTTTTGTTACCTGGCAAAGTTTTTAACGAGGCAACACTAGGCACGTCCAACACCATATTATTTATCGATAGACATCCAAGAGGGAGTGTTGTAAATATTATATTTATATAGATGTATATGCAAATACTCAATAGTTGTGTACCTATCATGTAAACCATATCTCTATAAAGAAGCATATTGAGATGAATAATAGAAGATTCTACGCTTTCTCATCCCCATTTATCTACGTTGTCTATTCTCTCTACCTCTATTCTCCTCAATTTATAACAAATCTAAATTTTTAATTTTTATTTCTCTAATTATTCGCCTTTAACACTTGGGGTTACCACCCAGAAGACAGTCTCAAGAAACCTATAATTGTGTTCACATGGATTCCTACCCTTTTGTTTTATGTCCTTCCAAAAAAAAAAACCCTTTTGTTTTAGAATGTTTACGAGGTATCTATCCATCAATAAACGAAACCTTAATTGACAGATTGTTTTAAGAAGGTCTTGCAGGATACCCTTACTTACCAGCCTACCCGCATCAATTCTCTCATTTTCCCTCTTTTTGGTTTTTGCTATTATCTTTTTCTCTAATAAAACCCAACTGACCAAGAAAAAAACTAAGTAAATATATTCATGTATTTGTCCTGCTACCCTACACATGTACTGCTCTATATTAGGACCAGATTTTTGACAAGTCCTGGTCTATATTAGGACCAAAATTTTACCAAAAAATAAAACATTGGGAAAATGTAAATATATTCTTGGAATAATATTTTAGTAAATATTGGTGCTTTTTTTTGGTGTAAAATTTATAGTGACAACAATGTTTAAAGTATTCCAGGCTTAAGGGGTCCGCCGTGGGGTGGTGGGGCAAATACCCAACATGTCCTTTCTTTATCCTGTTGTACCCGTGTGATGAGGTCATCAGGCATTATGTCCATTTGTTAATGAGCAAGACTATTTCTATAATTTAAGAATAACTATTGGTAAAGTTAAGAGTTCGATTTTTACCGATAAGCAGAACCAATTATATTTCTACTTTAGACCCTTTAGTGTTTCTTTTTTGTGGTTGAATAGCTTTTGTAATCAATCAATTATAATAAAATAAATAGTTAATATAATCACAATGAAACTGAAGAATCTAATTGAGCAAGACCTAATTCACAAAACCAAGGTTGTAATTTTCGCAAACTAGTCCTACAATATGATCGACCATGTTCTCAAATATATTGTTTCTGTTAGAATAAGAAACTAGCCAAACATTATTGAAACACAGACTAATTATTAGCACCAAGACAGCTGAATTAGCTTACCAACAACACAGGTGTTGGACAATTAAGTTCGGCATAACAAATCTAAGTTAAGAGTGTAGATTAGGACCACGAACCGCCAAACACACAACACCCAACTCAATTCAGATTGGTTTGGTTTGTCCTAATTGCTCTCTAATCCACGTTCTCATTTCAGATCGGGAAAGCCTATCTAACACTAATGCTATAATCAAACAAGCCACAATGCTGACAAGAAAGGCAAAGCAATATTCTAAAAGTTAACCAATCACAATAAATTTACTAAATTAACATACCAATTTTACTGATCCAAAAAGTTCCAGAGAAGTAAATAATATATAACAATTATGATAAGTCATGCGATATGAGCAAAAAGTAAACTCTTAAGGATCATTTCGACTATTATATAAAACGTGTAAGTTTACTTGTTAGAAAAGGTAATCATTTCGTAACAAATACTTAAAAAGCTATAATCACAAATGAGAGTGAGATTAGTAATTGAATCTAATAACCTTACGCACAAAAGAAAGGTGATAAAAGTAAGAAGCTTAGCATAACATGATGTGTTACTCTAAAAAAGATGGGATTAAATTAGAATAATCATTGGTGATTTAGGCATATAAGAGAGCACAAATATAGAAGAGATGCTCGTGGAAGGCATCTTGGATTTCATAATCATATCAGATAGATTTATTCTTCTAGGGGGACAGAGAGTTGCTTAACTTGTTAAAAGATGCAAAGTTGAGAGACTACTTAGACCAAGTATTACCACTGATTGGATTACACTACTTTAAACTAAAGGTCGGATTAAACTAATCCCTTTCCATTCCTTTCCATTGTTTTTTCCAGAATGAGGAGGGTAAAAAGCAACCCACTTCTAATATGACGTCACATGCATTATTGATTTATGTTTCTTTAAAATGGTGTTCTTCAAGCCTCTCAGGTTAGAGCATCTCTAATAATTTTTTTATAATTTATTTATTATAAAGAAGCAAAAGTTGAAATCTCTAAAATATTTTACTTTCAACTTCAATAATTTCTCTATCTTATTTGATCTAATTTAATAATTTTTCTTATAATTGAATGAATATAATGAAAAATTTATATAATTAAGATATTAATTAGAAAAGAGAAGAGCAATAGAGAAAGCATGGAGAGAGAGAAAGAGAGAGAGTGTAAAAATTGAGAAGTCGCATTAAAGTTTAGAAATTTGTAGAAAAGTTTAGAATTTTTTGTTTATCTACAAATATAGAATTTTTTCCTCTCTCGCTTACCATTTTCTCTATTAGAGCATCTGCACCAGTGCTCTGTTTTGCTCTAGCAGATGGTGAAGCCCGCAAGATTTCCCTTTGCTCGAGCAAGAGGAGGAGCAAACTTTGCTCCGGTGATTCCTCTAGTAGATGGCGGAGCCCACAAAAGTTGGTCATTGCTTGCTCTTGCACTTGCATCCATCCGCTTCATAAATCAGTGTTTGCTCGAGCATTTCTGGTCGGCCCCACGCCTTACTCGAGCAAAATCATCTGCATCTGCAAGCACCGACAAGATCTTGCTCGAGCAACTGGTGGGACCGGCCGGTGGTTTGCTTGAGCAAACCGTTTTCGGCGACGCACTGGGAAGAAAATGAGTGACGGCTCAAGCAAGCTCAATCCTTTTACTCTGCGGCCAAGAAAACTATTTACACACTTTGCATGTTACAAAGCGGTTAAGGACCATCCATCTTTCGTCGTGGTGCTACCAACTACTCCATCTCCATAAGCAAGTAGTTACCAAGCTACTCATTTCGCAACCGAATCATCTCCAACCATCAATTTGGATGACGAATAAGTGAATGAGACACCTCAAAGGGAACGCGCTCGCACCCTCAGGTCCGGCTAGACCATTTGGAAGCAAGGCGGCAAAGGAAACAAGGCAAAAAAAGAAACAAGGTAAGACTTCTATTGAGCAACGAATTGAGGTTTTTCATACCATTGCAAGTTATCAAGCATCATGGCATACTGCGAGGAAGATGCATAATGAAAGTGAGTTCAATTATTACAAATAGTATATAGAAATTCAAAAGCGGAAGGAAGCAAGAGCGGAAGAAGAGTTACGATTGAAGAAACAAGAGGAGGAAATAAAGATCATAATAATGGATTTTGAGGTTATGACCCCAATCTTGAAAATGTATTTTACCAAGAGGAAACAGGCAATCCTTAATGAAGGAGAACCTAGTCAAGATCAACTTATCGATGAAACATATTCGAATTGTTATCACCCAAGTCGCGTGCTCTTTCCATAGTAGTTATAGTATTGTACTAATAATAAATCTAGGCTTGACTTGTCATTTTATGTAATTTAAATTTAGAGAAATAAAAATAAAATTTATTTATTAAGATGAAATTGAAAAGTATATTTGTTACACATTAAATTAAAACACATACAAAAATTAAACACAAGCTTAATGAAAACACATAATAAAATTGAAACTCACATATTTAGACTAATATTTAGAGTATTTCACCGGTTTCTAACCTCCAATTGTACTTCATCAAGTCCTTATGGAGCTCTGTATGGATGTAAACGGATTTGAGATCAGCAACACGGTCATGAAACCATTGTATATTGGCTCCATCTCTTCTAATTGCCTCAAAAGGAATTCGATTCCCTTGTGAATCCACCGATCTATCATAAACTCGGAAAGCTCTCGATGAGTTTTGCATGTCTTCTTCTTCTTCTTCATTTTCCTTATCATCCACGTACTCTTCCTCAACAATCATGTTATGCAATATAATGAAAGCTAATATGATGGATGTGATTACCGATTTGTGGTGCAATGAACACTATAATGAATAATTGTCCAACGAGATTGTAAGATGCCAAATGCCATCTCCATATCTTTCTGGTATGCCTCTTGTTTCTTTGCGAAGAGCTTATCTTGCGGAGTCTGGGGATTGAAAATTATTTTGACAAATGTAGAGTACCTCAGATATATTCCGTCAACCAGATAATAAGCGGTGGAGTACTTCCCTCCATGAACTTCATAGATAACAGTTGGGCCTCTTCCAACAAGGATCTGGTCGAATACATCAAATTAGTGGAACACGTTAATATCATTTTTAGCTCTAGGACACCCGAAGAAACTATATCATATCCATGTATCATACAAGGTCACCGCCTCTAAAATAATAGTGGGGCGACCCTTTCGCCCCGAGTATGGCCATTGATAAGCGGTTGGGCAGTTCTTTCATTCCCGGTGCATGCAGTCAATGCTTCTAATCATACCTGAAAAGCCTCAGCGTTGGCCTTTAGCTAGGAGTCACGTGAGTTCCTCCGGTGTTGGACTGCGGAGGTATTTGGGACCATAGAGGTGAACCACTTAGTGGCAAAACTCTTTCATACATTCTAGGGTAGTCGATTCCCCCATACTTGTAATTTCAGTACACTGATCTGCGGTTGCCTCGTACGCCAACATTCGTAGAGCACTGGTCATCTTTTGTTGGGGAAGAAGCCCTAGCAATCCAGTGGCGTCTGCTCTTTGATGCCAAGATTAGTCGTGATTGCAGAGATCCGTCATGATACTGGTGAATCGATCTCTGCTCATCCCGTACCTCCGACGAAATTCTTGTACATTGAAGTTGGGACATTCCATGAAGTACTCTTCTATGAGATTGTGTCCTCTATACTCCATCTGTCGTGGTCGATTTGATTTTCGACTGCGACGTGAACCGCTTATTTGTGGTTCATTTTTGTATTGTACTTCATCCATGACCACATGTGACCAAAGATTGATCTATGTCATCATCCTCTTCTTGTTGTTGTTGTCTCCACCTAAAAAAATATGGAAACTGAAAGGATTCATCAGAGTGATGGTGATGATGTGGAAAATCTTGATAAGTGTTTAGAGATACGTGTTATCTGCTTGGATTCGAAGAGACTTGTAGATGGTGTGAGTATAGAATGAGTGATAGATAAACGTTTTATAGCCAATTGTAGATAATCGGATCTTTGAAGATGAACACACGTGTCGCATCATCATTGGACAAAAAACTTACCGGAAATTTGGTCCAATTATTTTGTCGATAACATTATCTCATAGTGACACATGTAGCATCGTCATTAGACAAAAATCTTACCGAAAATTTGGTCCAATTATTTTGTCGACAACGAGACGTAGCAGTGATACGTATCACTTTTTTATTAGTAGAAAATCTTATCAAAATTTTTGTGTAATTATTAAGTCGATAACGACACGTGTCACATTATTATTAGTCGTAAATCTATCCGATAAATAATTTTTTTACATTTTACAACATGACAAAATAAATTTGCTCAAGCATTTTTAATTGGGTGTGACCAAAATTTGATTTGCTTGAGCAAAAGAGAGATTTAGTTTGCTTGAGCGAAAAACCTCATTTGCTCTAACTATTGCTCAAGCAACAGGTGCGAATGCTCTGATAGAGAAAGTTTTGAGAGACTATTGGAGAAGAATCATGATGTTTTTACTCTAAATTAGATATTATTTTCAGTTTAGAGTATCTGTTAGAGATGATCTTAATTCCTTTAACCTTTTCATTTTTGTTTTCGCTCTGAAAAGTTTCAAAATATGAGATTTTATTGTATTACATCATACTCCTTTTATTCACGGTGGATAAGCTTGATGTAAATATTTAGGTTTATCAATATTTTGATGGAAAATAAAAGTATACATTTTTATATTAATACAAAACTTGTTTTTAAACATGGTACAATTACCACATTTTCTCTCACAAGATTAACACAAATTTTTTTTTAGAAAAGAAACTGAGAAAGTGTAAACATGCATTGTTTTGGTGTATATAATATCTTGTAACGTGGAGGCATAATTAAGATGACTATATGAGAGCAACTCCAACAGATTCCATAAAAATCAATTTTATCTATAATATGAGGTTTTTGCTTTAAAATCAGCTCCAAGAGATCCCCTATCACATTAGCTATTTTAGGGATTCCCTATATTTTATGTTTTCATCCCCTATCCCCATACCTAAAACTTGAATTTTAGGTGACGTAAAAGTCAACATTGTAATTAATTGTTTCCTAAAAGGTTGTAAATGTAATCAATTTCTAAGTTAATAAATGTTAATTATTTTTATTAACCAATCAAAACAAAGTATTTATTCATATTTAGCTAAATTATGAGTAATATTGTTGGAGTAAATTTTTACAAATGCTTAGCTAAAATAGGTTTAAGGTATATTTTGGAACAAAATAGGAAAATTTTAAGTGACATTGTTGGAGATGCTCTGAACACTTTCATCAAAAACTCATAATAGATAACAAAAAAATAAAAATAGGAAAGTAAATGTAGAAATTCGTCTACCATAGTACCATCTACCACTAGATAATTTTATTAAGGGAAACAACCCCAGAGGAGTCATGTTGAAGAGAAAAGGTGTCTACAATTTCTCTACTTATGAAGAAGCAAATTTCAAAGAACATAAACTCCACAGAAGTGAAACAAGTAAGTGAACACAAACATGAGTACGAGACCTCTTAATCCAACAGGATTTGACAACATCTAGCCACTTGGAGATATGCATAAGATGACTACATTAACGCTCTCAACAAAAAGAGACTAATGGTCCATCAAATGTGTAAAGGGTAAATTATGTATAAGGTCACTTTTGTAAGATTACTTACGTATAAGGTCACCTCATATTTCTTTCCCAAATAAGGTCACATGATTTAACAAAAAAATCTCTCGTTCAATTTATTTACATCTAATGTCATCCTATATAAACTGGTATCTCTCTCTCTCTCTCTCTCTCTCTCTCTCTCTCTCTCTCTCTCTCTCTCTCTCTCTGTTTCAGACCCAAAATACTCAAAACGTACCCTAGCAGAACTCTATTGTCCCCTATTCCGATTCTGATCAGCTAAAATCGCCATGGACAAAGGCGAAGCCAACGATTCCTCTGCTCCTCGCTGGAAGGTAACAACCTCATCTCTTCAATTTCACCTCCTCCTCTTTCAATTCCACATCACAATTTCGTCTCTGAGACCTGAAATTCTCTCTCTATCATTCCAGCGAAGATTCACGCCCAAAACTCAGTCCAAAAGAACCGCCAAGCTCACTGCTTCTGCCGCGTACGTAATCGCTTAATTTTTTTCATTATCAAACACAAACACAATTTTAGTTTAATCCTCACTAATTTTTTCAGCTTGGAATTTAATGCAGTAGTCATATTACACACCTCCGAATTCGATTACACACCGCCTCCCTCCATGCTCGGTCGCCGCCTCCCGTACCTCCCTCCACGCTTGGCCGCTATTCTTGTCCCCCCCCCCCTTTCTCTCTCTCTATCTCTCAGTGTTGGAGCATAGTCTGTGGTAGTGTTTGCTTTGGTTGTTATACAAAAGTTGTTGTGTTTTGGTTGTTACGTACGAAGTAGTGTCTACAATAGTCTGTGGTAGTGTTTATGTTAGTTTGTAGTAGTGTGTACAGATTGGTGTGCTTTAGTTTTTATGCAGTAGTGTCTACAATAATCTGTGGTAGTGTTTATGTTACTCTGTGGTGTGCTCTGTAGTAGTTTGTAGTGTTATTTGTGAGTAATATGTAATGTGCTCTGTAGTAATTTATAGTGTGCTCTGTAGTAGTTTGTAGTGTGCTATGTAGTAGTTTGTAGTGTTGTCTGTGAGTAGTATGTAATGTGTTATGTAGTATGCTATGTAGTAGTTTATAGTGTTGTCTGTAGTAGTTTGCAGTGTTGTCTTTGAGTAGTATGTAGTGTGTTCTGTAGTAGTACGTAATATGCTCTATAGTAGTTTGTAGTGTTGTCTATGAGTAGTATGTAGTGTGTTCTGTAGTATATGTAGTATGCTATGTGAGTAGTATGTAGTATTGTATGTGAGTACTGTATAGTGTTGTTTGTGAGTAGTATGTAGTTTGCTCTATAGTAGTATGTAGAATTGATGTAAGTAGTATATAAAATTTATGTGAGTAGTATGTAGTGTTTTGATGGTCTATTTTATTGTTTTGCAGAAATGACACAAATGGAGGACCCTGAGAAACCCAAAGTCCAAAAAAGATCGAGATTAAGAGGCTTTTACAAAGTCATGGGTGAACTTCATAAAAAATTACCTCCAAAAACAATGAAAATGTTACAGAAAACACCATTTGGCAGTTTCATGGAAAACACTACAACAGTTTTTTGAAAGTACTACTGTAGTTTTCAGAAAGTACTACTCTAGTTGTTGGACAGTACTACTCTACTGGGACTTTATACATTCTAACTAAAACTATGTTGAAAGTACTATTGTAGTTTTCAGAAAGTACTACTCTAATTGTTGGACAATACTACTGTTACTAGTTTACACACTATCAAGAAACTGAAAAACGAACATTCGTTCCCGTTCTTTCTAGTGGCACAGAGCATGTGTCCCTTATACTTTCCCTTGAGATGAGCAGCATCAATAAACAAAAACACACGCATAAAAACACATAAAACTAATGTGAAGAGAATCGAGCTAATGGAGCTATCTCTCTCTCTCTCTCTCTAGCACGGCTCTCTCCCTCTATCTCTAAAAGTTGCCGGTGAAGTTTTGAATTTAAACTAAACCGTTACAAAAAAAAATTGAACTAAACAGCTCTTTTTATAAAAGAGGGTAATTTTAAAAACTCAAATATATTAGGGAAGAGATAATTATCTTATGTGTATAAAAAAATTTATAATAACCTTATTTGTGAAATATGATATCTAATTGACTGTAATTTTCTAATGTATAAATAAGAAACAAATATGTAGAATTCCGTCAATCACCTACCACCGGACGTTTATCCAACGAAGCGGTACAATTTTAATAGCAGAATCGTGTTAAAGTGAAAAATAACTTACTAACATAGCACTTGACTAGCCGGTTTGGTCCCAAACTTTTTTTTATATATATATAAAAAAACATCTCACAATCTTCTTAGGAACGAGAGAATTCCAAAAACCACAAATTTCGCAAAAAAGTAAAGTGAGTTAGCGTTACAATCGTGACCGCTCAATCAACAACGGCCAATCATGTGGATACAAAGTTATTATGCGATATTACGTGAATGAAGACACTCAAATTGTTTATGAATTTTTATAAAAAAGAAAATAAAAAATACATAACCAGTCAAGATCGATAACCACGTGTTAGGGTGTCCCCATCGCTTCCCATACTGAGTGGCATATTTATATATAAAGACGTAATTATAAGGACAAAACCATTCTGCGCAAGACACTAAAAATTAGAGAGGAGAAAAAGAAAAAGAAAAAGGAAAAACAGAGAGACTATAATCCCAACAGTATTAAATTTCTGCCGGGTTAACTCGAGCCAACCCTGTTGCCTGCTTCGAAGCATACAACGAAAAGGACGGTGTCAAACGGAAACGGTCCCCCAATCTCCGTTACTTCAAATGCCGAGGCACACACACCACACCAAATCACTCACGCCGTTTCCCCGCCGCCGTCGTCTTAACCTACCCCTCCGGTTAAATCCCAACCACGGTTAACTCGGAGGACGACGGGTCAGAGCTGCGGACTATAAGAAGCGCGCAAAGCGGTTTTGGGGGATTCCTGTAACGGCGTTTTCCCCTGGATTCTCAAAACACACACGAGAAGCGTGGGCGAGAGAGAGAGAGAGAGGTTTTGGTTTTGTAACGGATTCGGAGGAGGAATAACGGTTTTGGGATCGGGATCGTTACTTGCTTAGAGAGAGAGAGAGAGAGAGAGAGAGAGAGAGAGAGAGAGAGAGAGAGAGAGAGAGAGAGAGAGAGAGAGAGAGCACGAGGAGTGCGTGAAGTGGTGGAAAGAAGCGTTGAATTGGTTGTGGCGGTGGAGGAGTTGAAGAGAGAGCGAGCTCTACTGGTGGTGATTAAGGCGGATTAAAGAGCGTTATTAACAACTCATTCATTGCTGGTCGTATTTATCATCTTTGCTTAATTAGCCATTTTCTCTGAGCTTAATGAGCTCAGTCTGTTAGAGAAGAAGAACAAGGGAATAAATACAGGTCTGTTCGGCGATTTCGATTTTTCATTTTGATTCTCCGAGTTCATCGATGGCGGCGAATTTAGCAGAAGGTGAAATGACACTATATAATTTTCCTCCATTTTTCTTTTCGTTTTTTTTGTTTTGCTGAGATTTTCGTGTCTAATTTTTGGGGATTTTTACAGGTGATGTGCTGTATCCAGAGCTATGGAAGGCCTGTGCGGGCCCACTCGTCGAAGTTCCTCGCAGAGATGAGAGAGTCTACTACTTTCCACAAGGCCACATGGAACAAGTCTACTTCTTCTTCTTATTTTTACATTTCATTTCTGTTTTTTTTTTGTTTCTTCGTTTCTGTTTATTAGGATGGTTGTATTAATATTGTTTTTGCTCAATTTGTGATTATTTTGTGTGTGTGTGTGTTTATGTGTTCATAGCTAGAGGCATCGGCACCAACAACAAATCCAGAATTGAGTCAGGCGATTCCGTGGTTTAATCTTCCCTCAAAGATTCTCTGCTGCGTGATTCATGTTCAGCTCCTGGTATGAAGGATTGTATATTGTATGTCATTCCTGAAATTTTATACAAAGATCAGCTGGATCTGTAATTCTGTTCCGATTGGTGTATAATTCTAATATAGTTGAGAAAATGTCAAATATGATACAATTTGGGAATAATTTCGTAGAAAATGTTTGTTTTGCTGGAACTTACCTTAATTTTATGTAATTTCAGGCTGAACATGAAACAGATGAGGTTTATGCACAAATTACTTTAATTCCTGAAGCAAATGTAAGAACATATTTAGATTCTATCTTGTTGTGATCGCCTTTGATGTTTATTTTATTGTTGTCGTGGAGACGTGTTTCTGATGGTTTTAGTACTCGTACGTTTAGCAAACCACTGAACCTACTAGTCCGGATTCTTCTCTTCCTGAACCTGAACGACCAACGGTCTATCCATTCTGCAAGGTTCTAACTGCATCAGATACCAGTACCCATGGTGGATTTTCGGTTCTACGGAAACATGCCACTGAATGCCTTCCTCCATTGGTAATATTTTCATCCTTGATCACTTCTTGTTTTGTAATTTTGTCTCATGTGAGTCATGTCATTATTTTTCTGATGTTGATTGATCTCCGTGTCTGTATCCTTTCAGGACCACAGTCAGCTCACCCCAAGTCAGGAATTAGTCGCTAAAGATCTTCATGGTTATGAATGGCGATTCAAGCACATTTTCAGAGGTGACATACTTCATCTGCTCTCGTTTCTTTCAGAGGATCATATTCTATGTTATTACAAAATGGAAAGAGATTGTGTTCGATCTAAAAATTTAGACATGTTATGTGTTGGACCAATTAACCATGTCGATTCTCACTCATGGTTCCTTGATCCGTGATTAAATGATCAACAGGTCAACCACGGAGACACTTACTTACAACTGGATGGAGTACTTTTGTTACTGCCAAGAGAGTAACTACTGGGGATTCCTTTGTATTTCTCAGGTATACCGCTTTCTTTTGTTCTCATCTGTGTTTCTTTTTCTTTCAGCAATTGTCAAACAATCTTTAACCCACTTAGGCTGGAGTTCATTTGTCTCTTACGCCATTATTCCATTAGCTTCAGTAGAACAATTTTTAATAAATTCAAAACATGGTTGCTCAGAGGTGAAAACGGGGACTTACGTGTTGGAATAAGGCGTCTTGCTCGTCAACAGAGTAGCATGCCGTCGTCTGTGATTTCAAGTCAAAGCATGCATGTAGGGGTGCTTGCAACTGCATCGCATGCTGTTGCAACTCAAACAATCTTTGTTGTGTATTATAAGCCAAGGTACTAGATATCATTAATTATCTCATGATGTTGAGATAATTTTGTGTTGGCTTTTATATCAATACCTCAGAATTTCTTGTATCATTGCATGATTTCCTCCTAAAATTTGTAGGACGAGTCAGTTCATTGTTAGTTTGAATAAGTATTTGGAAGCTATTAACAACAAGTTCTCGGTTGGAATGAGATTCAAGATGAGATTTGAGGGGGAGGACGCTCCTGAGAGAAGGTAGTAAAAGCTTAATACAGGGTTTCTATATTAGATTGTGTGTGATGATCTTTCTAATGTAATTTTGTTATGAACACTAAATTTTTCAGGTTCTCAGGCACCATAGTTGGTTTTGAGGATATCTCTCCTCATTGGGCAGATTCAAAGTGGCGATCTCTTAAAGTAAATTTTTCCATACCTAGTTACTGTCTAGTGTCCTTTGATATAATTATGTTGGCCTGCCCCTGCTGATGAATGGAATAGTGAATTAATTTACTAGCTTATGCACATTACCACAAGCAATGCTAATATTAGATACTGTAATATTACTTCAGTCTGCTTCTTCACTTTTCCTTCATACTTTGTCTATAGAGAATTCTGACATCAACTTGTTCCCAGGTTCAATGGGACGAATCTGCACCTATTCCCAGGCCTGATAGGGTCTCTCCCTGGGAGATAGAACCTTACGTGGCTTCCATACCTGCGAGTCTTTCTCAACCTACTGTCTTGAAGAACAAAAGGCTTCGGCCATTCCCTGAAATTTCAGCTCCTGGTATGGATTCTTTGCTCACTCTTCTCTCTCTGACTAGGATTTCAAGTTTTCAATGTATGACATCTTTTTATTTGGATTATAGAAACTCAAAGTGTAACACGGCATGACACGACACAGTTGAGTGTTGCTGTTGAAGGGCAGAGTAGTGAAAATCGTGTTGCCTTGAATTATCAGCAGGCAGATGTTATCAGTAATAGCAGCTCTATATCAAGGACTCAGACTGATGGGGGATGGTTATCTTCACCTACAGTGGAGGATAGTAAAAGTGGTCTCGGTTGCCCACTTTTCACTGGATATTCAACTTCGTCGAAGGCTAAAAACGATTTGATGCTTGACCATGTTGACAAAAGGAAGAAACCTGAGACAGCTGCTAGTTGCCTAATTTTTGGTGTGGATTTTAGTAGTCATCCTATAAGCTCTCATTCAGTGGAGAAGCCAACTCCGCAACCGTTTTCTGTATCTGCTGGAGCCACTGAAGGGCAAGTTAGTACCTCATTGGAAGCTGAGTCTGACCAGATATCGGACCTCTCAAAGGCTTATAAAGAAGGCAAATGGCAGTTACAAGTTTCATCAAAGGATACGCAGAGCAAGCAGAGCAGCTCTGCATCCACCAGGAGTCGCGTTAAGGTACAAGTGGTGACTTTTTCTCTTTTTTTTTTGTTAATTTCCAGTTACCCATGTGAGGATGTCTTGTAACAAAATTGAGATTTATGGCATGCCAACAGGTTCAAATGCAGGGTATAGCTGTTGGACGAGCAGTGGACTTAACAATGCTGGAAGGTTATGATCAACTTATAGATGAACTGGAGGAGATGTTCGATATCAAGGGACAGATCAGCCCTCATAACAAGTGGGAAATTGTGTTCACTGATGATGAAGGAGATATGATGCTTGCTGGGGACGACCCTTGGTCGTAAGTATTCCTCATCACTAAACATCAGAAGTTGCTTGTGTTTGGATATTTCTAGCATGTGTTTCTTAGGTTAATGGATTCCTTTGGCATTTTCTTGCAGTGAATTCTGTAACATGGTGAGAAGAATCTTTATATGCTCAAGTCAGGATGTGAAGAAAATTAGTGCAGGGAGAAAACATCCCAGTTTGTCTTCACTAGAAGCTGAAGGGACTTTAACTAGTTCGGATTAACACAAGGTTGGTCACTTGCTCTTGTGCTTTACCTCCTTTGTTTGTTTTCTTTTTGGGACATGCTCTTTGTTAGTTTGTTTTTGGAGGAGACTCTTAATTTTGGGCATAAGAAGTTTGATCGAAGTTGGAAGAGGGAGACACCAGCTAATTAGTAGCTCGATTATTTAGGGCTAATTAGAAGACCCTAACTGGGAAACTGAAGATGAGATGCATCGTATGTTGGGTAGCGGGTAGGATCAGAATCTGTTAATATTTAAAAGCTGTTTGCCGATGGGTGGCCGTGGCTGTTGGGCTTGGGGTGAGGTTGGAGTCTTTGTTCCATGTTTTTGTAATTAAATGGTACTCTGGAAGTGGAATCTTAATCGCTAATGAGTGGCAGTATCTGTTACTTTTTGTTGCTTGTATTAGCTTAAACTCTTTAAGGATGATTTCTGTGACCTTTGGGTCAAGTGCCCTATATTAATATTTAGTTTTAAACTGTTAATTTTCTCCCATTGAAGTTTTGGTTTATGCCGCTCGACTCGCTTCTACATGGTGCTATATTGATCTCATTGTAAGTTCACATGAGTGACCACTCAACTCCCAAACTCTGTCCTCCGCTCTCAAGCTCAGGAACTTGAGGTTGTCTGGCAGAGCTGTTGGGTGAAGTATTATCATTGGCAAGGGCCGGAGCTCATCGACATGGTGGTTGAGAGCATTTTACCTAGACGTGAGATTTGGAAGTCCAAATTTTCCCAAACTGGTAAAATCCCCTGTCCTTGCATACAAGGTCAGCTCCCTAGCAGAGACGGTGCTTGCCATGGCTTTAGTGGTCCAGAGCTTCGTCAGCTTCTGTAGGATTCAGGGAGAGCTGCTGTAGGTCTGTTGTTACCATACCCTGGTGTCTTTTTCTCCCGGGGCTCAACTCAATAGTGCACCTAACAAATGCAGGTAGTAGCCAAACGTTCTTTGCAGCAATGCTCGAGTGTTATCCTGACTCCTGTGAGTTGCAAGCGGAAAACAAGTCTTGTTGTATAATGTGTATAGCCTGCTACTCTGGCCCATGAAAGCAATGACATTGATTCTCTCACATGGCTCACACTCACTAGTCACAAGTCATCGAGGCTACTGGCCCAGCAAGTCGACGTCACTCACATTTTCTGTACAGACAACTGAGACAGAAGTAAAAGTAATAGAACGGTGATCATTTGCTGGATCTGATATAGAACGTTGAGCAAGACATTAAAATACACGTTACGTTGATCATTTTGTTCGATAGTATCTCACTTGTAGCAGTTAGATAAGGTAAAACATGTCCAGTGTGTTAGATGAATGATCGATCTCACCAGTCACCGGATCACTTGTGCGTCTTCTTTTGATCGATAAAGTAATTTCAAGCAATCGAATGAAAACCCAAAAGTTCTAAGTGGCACATCTTTGTTTGCTTGTTGAATAGTCAAATTATGGGCTTGGCTACATGTTGTGTGAATGTGTGATACAACACTAGCCTCCAATACTGGAACGCCAAATTGAAGATAACAACGTAGTGATTGGCGTGCCATTTCCTTCTGGAAGGTCGATAACTACCTTAATGGTGATGTCGATACAAAAAGACTAGGGAGATGTGCTACCTTTTCTAATGCACAAGATTTTGTCTTAATTCTTATGTGGTAGTGCTCATTCAGATGGGGATCATATATTAAATTGGAACTCTTTCGTCTTGGACTCATCAACTGCCTTCGGTCTGCATGTTATCTCTTCTTGTCGAAATTTTATGACACTACTATGAGTCTATGACTACTATCAATACTTCAGCATTGACTAGTAGCTAGAGTTGTGCCTTAATTTGTCTGATAACGAACCCACCTAGTTCTATATTGATTTCGCATCGAGTTCAGAAATTAAACTCTATAAGTGTGGCATGCACACCTGTGCGTAATTCTAAACGAGCTAGAAAGCCATAAGCATCTTTACTATTGATCGATCGAGTAAAAGAACAAAAGGTTGTCTTGTGGTCTACATTATTGTGTATATATAAGTATATAACTAAGCAACATATAACACCATCTCGACCTCATGCTACGCTTTGGCCGGGGCATAACATCGCAACTAGAGCTAGAGCTTATAGAGATTGCAGCAAAACTACTTGCACCACCACCACCACCACCACCATGTCAACCACCGAAGACCTTCCTCTTCACACCTACAAACACTCTCTTCGCACCCCATTCCACCGCGTATTCGCTCTAACCTACTTGCTTGTCATCCTAGCTCTCCTCTATCACCACACACTCTCCCTCCTCCACTCCACAACCCTAACTTCTTTCCTCATCACTCTCACCCTCCTCGTTTCCGACGCCATCCTCGCTTTCATGAACATCACTACACAAGCTTTCCGAATGAATCCCCTCTACCGAAAAGAATACCCCGAAACCCTCAACACGGTTCTTCAAGAATCCGACTTCCCTGCACTTGATGTGTTCATATGTACCGCGGATCCCTACAAGGAGCCTCCGATGAACGTGGTGAACACGGCGCTCTCGGCAATGGCTTATGATTATCCGACGGAGAAGGTGTCAGTGTATGTTTCCGACGACGGAGGATCGGCTCTGACGCTGTTTGCTTTCATGGAGGCTGCAAAGTTTGCGAGGGAGTGGATCCCTTTCTGCAGGGAAAACAACATAGTCGAACGATGTCCAGAAGCTCTTTTCGAAACGGATCACTCTCAGTATTCTGAGGTTCATAATATTAAGGTAACAAACAAAGTTTTGTGTTTATCTTTTTTCTTTCGTTTAGCTAACTACAAAATATACTGGTACAATAGTTACCATGCATGCACATGCATAATTTGTGTTTACCGCTACTGATATGATCTGTTCTTTCTTAGAATAGAAAATTAGTAGTACGTACCATTTAGTTTATACTTTCCGATGAAAGGAATATACCTTTTCGTTTGTACTAGGAGATTTCTTCCGGTAATGAAAACGATCTGAAAGCTATTTCAAACCAAAAGACTAGATCCATTCATGAAGATAAGGAACTGAGATATTTCACAATTCAAGGCAAGGCAAGGAAGGCATATATAGCCAATGATAGATTTAGCTGTATTTGTTCCAAGTAGTCATTTGTATTATATGACATGCACTAGATATGAATCACAGATGTCGACCTAGCTCATTTGTCTTATCTGTATGTGATATTCTATAGCATAACTGTACTCAAATTTTACCACAGGTTATGTACCAAGGCATGAAAGACAGAGTAGAAAATGTAATCGAGAAAGGGAAAGTGGATGGTGAATATGTAATCGATGAACGAGAACACCAAGCTTTTAGCAAATGGTCGGATAAATTTACTCGGCACGATCATCCGACAGTTATTCAGGTAAACATTACACGACATATTACACAATTGTTCGTGATATTATGCTTTTAATTATGAGAGGCTTGTGCAGGTTTTATCTGACAGTAGCAAAGAGAGAGACATCACAGACAATCCAATGCCAAACCTTATTTACGTCTCCAGAGAAAAAAGCAAGGCATCACAACACAATTTCAAAGCTGGTGCCCTCAATGTTCTTGTAAGTTTAACTTATGAGGTTTGTCTATATATATACGCATGATACATCATACATCAATTACTTAATCAATTTTCTGGTTCTCTGCAACAAATTAAATTGAAGATTAGGGTCTCAGCAGCCATGACGAATGCGCCAATAGTCTTAACCCTAGACTGTGACATGTACTCAAATGACCCCAAAACGCCATGTCGTGCTCTGTGCTACTTCTCGGACCCTAATCTTGGATCCAAGTTAGGCTACGTGCAGTTTCCTCAGCGATTTCGTGGAATCAACAGAAACGACATATATGGATGTGGGCACAAGCGTCTGTTTGTGATCAATGCTGAGGGGATGGATGGGCTTTTGGGCCCAAATTATGTGGGGACAGGATGCTTCTTCAATAGAAGAGTTTTCTTTGGAGGCCCATCAAAGTTGGTTTCACCTGAAATCTCTGAATTGGCTCCATACAAGGTGGTGGATAAGCCCATTCAGTCTACAGAAGTTCTGGAATTGGCACACTGCGTTGCTGCTTGCAATTATGAAAATAATACCCTTTGGGGATGGAAGGTAAGTTATATTTTGTACGTCATACTACTTCTATGTTGCAAGAAGAGTAGCCGACATTTTCAAGGCTGCGATATAAGAGAACTCCGTGTAGTAAAATAGTCCGCTCAAAGTATGAACGAGTTTAGACTGGACTATTCTACAACTTACATTTCCGAAATCATTAATCTTAAGATACATTTATTCCAATAAAGTAAACTGTCTCTTTTGTGTAGATTGGTGTAAGGTATGGCTCGTTGGTGGAGGATTATCACACAGGATATCATATGCAATGTGAAGGGTGGAAAGCTATATTGTGCAATCCTACTAGGGCAGCGTTCTTAGGGGATGCCCCAATCAACCTTCTTGATGTGCTTAATCAAACCAAGAGATGGACCATAGGTCTCAATGAGGTTGCTTTCTCTAAATACAGTCCAATTACATACGGGGTCCGATCGATGGGTCTTTTAATGGGCCTTTCATATGCTCACTATGCATTTTGGCCCATTTGGTCAGTTCCTGTTACAGTCTATGCCTTCCTTCCCCAATTAGCTCTCCTCAATGGAATCACCATCTTCCCAAAGGTAACAACATACATACTTGAGTACTTGACCTCTCTTATTTTCAGAGAAAACCTTCGGATATGTTTTGCTGTGAAACTTTCAAACTGAACGACTTATATAAATGAAAAATATAATTAGTATATCAATTCAATGATTAACAATCTAACAACATAACAAATAAATTTAAAAAAAAGTGTGACAAATATAACATAATATATACGTTCTTATATTGTTATTGTGATCTATTACAGCCTAAACCTTGACATGTTTCGGTAACATTGAAGTTTATGTTGCAGGTTTCGGAGGCATGGTTTCCCTTATACGTTTTTCTTTTCGTTGGAGCATATGCCCTAGACTTCTTAGACTTTGTGGCTGAAGGAGGAACATTCCCTAGGTGGTGGAATGACCAAAGAATGTGGATGGTTAGATCACTAACATCTTTCTTGTTTGGCTCCATCGAGTACCTCCTCAAGTTCTTGGGGATTTCATCACATGGGTTCAATGTGACCAACAAAGTTCTTGATGAGGGCCAAAGCAAAAGATATGATCAAGGAACCATGGAGTTTGGAGTCCCTTCACCCATGTTTGTGCCTCTAACAATGTCTGCCCTTCTCAACTTGGCTGCATTTGCTTGGGGAAATGTACAGGCTTTCAGAGGCAGCACTGGTTTGGAGGGGCTGTTCTTGCCCATGTTTTTAGCTGGTTTTGGCACCCTGAATAGTATACCAGTTTATGAAGCCATCATCAGAAGGAGTGACAAAGGGAAAATGCCTACACAGATCACTACAGTTTCACTACTGTTAGTTTTTGCTCTCTACTTAGTCACTTATGTTATACTCAAATAAGTGATTGAGTAGCTATATCGATCAAGCTCATATATGTGCTAGTGCATTGATTACTTTCAAATTTACAGGGATGTTACAGTGTATGAAATTGGTTTTGCAATAAGCAGCGGGGTAATGGATCAACTTTAGTTTTTGTATTTTTTCTAAATTCTCTAGATATAGCACAACTGGTCGATATGTCCGAGTGGTTAAGGAGACAGACTTGAAATCTGTTGGGCTTCGCCCGCGCAGGTTCGAACCCTGCTGTCGACGATAGCAAATTTTGTTGTTTTTAAGTTTTATCGGTCTTTCAGCTAGGGTGGGACTGGTTCCCCAGAGAACCCGGACCGAATACTGGTTCAGATGAACAAGAAATTGAAAGACTTATTTGATGTAACTTATTTAGTTTGCAATTTGTAATATATTTGAACTAAAAGGACTATTTAATTTTTCATTTTGTAGTTTTTTGTTCTTTTTCTTCCAAAATAGGCTATTTATTGATTTTTCTTTATATATTTAGGAACCGTTAGAACCGTATAACCAAACCGGTTTGTTGCGGTTCGGTAAAAAATATAAAAAATTGAATCGTACGGTTCTGGTTCTGGTTCCGGTTCGGTTCCTGGAAATAATCCCAGCCCTACTTTCAGCCTGGTTTCATATTTTTCTTTTCGATCTGACAGCTTTCAACAACGAATACATTGTCATTCTACATGACTACATCTAACAACATATATTTCTTCAACAAATGCCTATGCGTCTTGTGAGCGGCGACAATTCATACTTGCAACTCTGTTATCGGCTTTTCGCAGATCCATGCATGCCGACGATCATTTCATCGTTTGGCCCTTTGGCCTAATCTAGAATAGTGGTTAAGTTGTAATTACATATGCAGAAACAATCTTCACACAATTAACTACACAAACAGTCAGATACTGAAAGAGCAAACATCATACTGGGTCATCTATTTCTCAATTCATCAAAATTCTTCAAAATACAGCATAGTAGTAGAGCTCTGTCAACGTTTCGGCAACAGGTCTCAGTCTCTCATTCATCTCTATTCAATTAGCTAGCGAGTGGCCGCCAAAAATTGTACCCTATATATTCTCTGTATTATACAGACTATAGGAAACATAGAACAAAAGGCAAATTATTCCTAGTTGAAGCAGGAAAGTAGGAAATGCATGTGTTGGTAATTTTTCTCAAGAATCATGCTTTTGGATATTCATCGTGACCGAGTCTCTCGAATCTTGATTAGCACCCTAACACAATATTCCCCCAGATTCCCTTAAAGTTGTACCACTATCAGCTGTAGTACTTGACGATGATGATGATGATGATTCTTCGATGCCATTATCGCCAATCTGTTGTTGTTGTTGCTGCTGATCCTGTTGGCGCAGCTCCAATGAAACGATTCCGGGACTGTGGTGGGAGACTATAATGCTGTGGTACTGCTGGAGCGGTTCTGTCTCAGCCGACACAGTAGCACTAATTTGTGCTGCTGGATTATGGTCGAGTTTAGCACTCAAATTAATCGGAATCACTGAGCATCTGCAGAGCGGGCAGGTTGTGTTGTTGTGCAGCCAGTGATGTATGCATTCCGTATGGAAAACGTGTTTGCACGTTTGAACCTGAAGTAGCTCCTCTCTCATTTCGAACTCCCCCAAGCAAACACAACATCTGTACACAGCAATTCAGGCTTGCTCAATTTTAGCTTAGAACCGTATTTGGGCCATTGCCTGCTAGCTCAAACTTGGCTTAGAGAAAGTGATACATCACAAAATTGACATGACCTGGATTTCACGCAATAAAATGATTGACAAGGAAAAAATAGTTCAACACATGAACATGTAGAAAGCATCACATTATGTAAATGGTCTACTTATCTTATCATCTCAAGTATGGTAATAATGCTATATTCACAACTGTTAATAGTCTAGAAGACTTAACCGTATTGAACTAGCCTTCTCAATGAAGAATCTTTAAAAGCTATATTAGTGCACACGAATTATATATGTGAACATTTGAACTTTATTATAATTTCTCCTTTTGTCTACTCCAAAGATGTCCTTTCACACTATATTCTAGTTGAATTTCAATTTCTTTTCTCAAAAGCACTTTTGGAAAAAAATAGTGGGTGTTATGAGAGATTCTGGAACTGATCGAACATGTGTGTAAACTGTAAAGAAATAAATTCTCAGCCGTTAGTTGCTATGCTAGTTAATAGTGCATTGGCTTTTGAACTTGAAGATGTGATGGATCACCACCATCTTGGCACATGCCACTTGTTCAATTAGACCTTAATCATACTGATGTCTCCAACAACATACTAGACCATATCAACTTCATTATTGGACTGTTAAACTCAATATGGAAAATCAAAGAATCAAATTAGCTCTAACTTACTGTGAATCCTTTTGCTTTAGTTCTTCATCGAACAGAATGATTTGAAACTTCTCTTTAAGCTCTCCCTTCATATCCATCGAACAAGGCTATACATAATCATATAGAAAGAAAGAAAGAAGAAGGAATTCGTTTGAGTTTACATGATGACCGAGACATGCATGATGCAAAATTTATGGAGAAAGACTCAAAGACATTGAGAGAGAGAGCTTACTGATGAACCATATGATGAAGGTGCTGCAGATTGGTTATGGCTTCGTCTTCGAATGAGAATAGGAGAAGAAGATGAAAGGGTGGAAGCCCTTCTCTTGAGACAGAACAAGCAGAACAAGAGAAAGAGAATGATGGAAAAAAGAATAGGAATGGAAAATATGAAAGCCTGGTAAAGTTTGAGTTGGAGAGCTTGAGGGTAAAGGTGAGATTGAGAAGTAGTTGTTGTTGTAGAACTGGTAGTTAGAGTTTTATCAGGGAGAGCCATCTCATCTACCTGGAGTTAAGCTTCTGTTACCTGGAGATTATTATGCTTTATACTAGCTTGAAGTTTTAGGGGAGGACAAGCTACTACAAATGAGTTGTTGTCTTGTGGATGAGTGGATTATTTACGGGCAGAAGTCTGAGCAGGTAGGATCTGTTCAAGTATGAAGAGGTAGAATATTATTATTCATACCAAAAAGGTAATCATTATTTGGCTTTATATACAAAGGGAGATGTAGTGTTGATGTCTGCAAGAAAGATCTTTTATACAATTCTTTTTTTCACTACTGCTATCACATAATATGTAATAGTGAAAACGTTCCATTTAGCTAGTCTACCTAATGTGCTTTAAGAGTGTATCGTAAAGCAATAGTTTAAAATGTTTTACACCGATAAATTTAACATTATGTAGTTCTACTGTATAATTCCAGTGAAAGCTAAGCCAATTTATTTTCCCCTTTCTTCTTCCTTGTGTGATTGGCTTTTGACATAATGATTGATTATAGATTGGGGAGAGGGACACATTATAACTTTGTTAATGAAGATATTAGGACCATCATCCCCATTGAAGCTAGAAGAAAAAGAAATGACCTGCAGCGAGCAATGAGAACGGATATGTGTCAAATCTGTATGAAGCCATGACAGCATTTATTCCTTCTTTCAAGTTTTAATGATGGGACAGCCATGTCTATCACTAAAACCTGGGTCCTCATCACACCAAGCACTGAGAGGCTCACACTGTAACATCATGGACCCAAAAATCATCATCATCAGACATTTTCATATTCCATTGTACACTAACTTAGTTGTTGTTTATTTTATCAATTTAGAAATCAAATTCTAAGAACAGAACATGAAAATGATGAAAAGAAGATAATTTTTCATTCTTCAACTCATTTTGGCATCTCTTATTTGAAAAAGAACATGACATGATGAACTCGTTTTTTCAACTCCATCAGTTTGAGTTGTTCTCTCATAACACCGTTAAGATGCAAATTGCATTACTCTCACTCAAGGTAGCTGTTGATCCATCTGATTATATGATCAACCATGGTTGGTAATCAGTTGATGACCTAATAAACCAGTAAAGCCATTCAAGTTATGTGTTGTGCTAACAAGGTGGGTTGTCCCAACTTTTACCTTTTGATATTTTTCCCTGATGAGCAATTTAAACCCACAATTATCGTACATGTTTTTCAAGGAAGTAAATCAAAGTTTTTGGCATGCTTAAGATGTGCAACCTAACATCCCTAACTTTTCTACATACCCTCCCTAATTTGTGGTATTTCTAGCCAATTTTAGGGGATAGAACAGGCATATATAGGTGTGCTTTCACATGTCAATTACTTCTTGAGGCCAAACTTTGCCTACATATATTGGAGCATTGTTGTTCTCTCTTTATCAAAAAATATAAAGTTTTTCTAAGATGAACTTTTTAAATACGAAAAAGAGATTTGAACTTGGAATGACGAATACTTATTCCACAGTTCTCTGAAGTTGAAGCAAAGAATTTATTCTTCGAAATGAGAGGGAGATAAAGTTTCCATTTCAATTGTTTTGACCTTCTTTAGCTCATGAATTCTAACTAAGAAAGAACAGAAGAAATCTTTCTGCATGCACTACACTAAAGTGATCAGGTGTCTTTGTGTTTTTCATCATTATATAAACACTACATTTAAGCAACACAGAATATCACTAAAGGTAAAGAAAAAGCATGGCAACTGCAATGTCAAAATTAAGAACTACCTTGAGATATAAACTTAACAATTTTTTATTGCACCAATTTTTTTTTGAAAATAAGAATGCTATACTACCGTATGTCTTGATTGATTTGTGAATTAGAGGCTTGAGAATGAATAAGACAATTGGTTAAGTAAATACAAAAAATAGGAAAAGAGAACAACCACATGGGGAAAAAAATCGTCAAGGAAAATTACGATGTCAAGTAAACTTAAGAATCTCAGAAGCTGAGTAAAAATAATTTCAGTGTGGAAGTTTGAAATATGGAAGAAAATACTTTATTCTCCCATTCATGCAAGCATGACCAAAAAGCGCAAAAGGAAAGAAGAATCTGAGTGCATTTCTGCTCCATCCCTTTTCATTGTATTTTCCACTTCCTTTGTGTTCTTCCTTGGTGCCACTTGTTCTCTATTTTATGCATTTCTGGGATGAAATTTGATTTTGGGTTGTCCTTTGATTGAACTGATGAGATATTACTACTGCTGGTGGATCATGAAGATAGCTATATCTCAGGAAGTGGGGTTGAAGATCAGATCTCAAACTACATATTGTTAAGATTCTCTAGCTACATATTAATTATTACTAGCTTATCAGCTCCCTTTTCTAGTATTCTATGAATAATCCATCAGTGGCTCATGTCTGTAACATTTATAGTACTGCCTGTAATACTTGCTTATTATGAACTTCATTTGATCAGAAGGGAAAAAAGGAATTAAAGAAAACTGTAGCTACATAAGCAGCCTCATGTCTTATCTCTCTGTTTGGACCTCAGTAATCCTATAGCAACCATGGAAACTCCATGTTTAATGTAAATAATGCCCAAATCCAATCTCTCTGACCCGGGCGGCTTGTGCCTTGTGTCATGCATGATAAGCTTCCATGATTTAGTGCTATCCAAGAAGGCTATTGTTTATGAATCAATGGTCTCATGGTCCTCACGAGACAAACATACGATCCATAAAATAAGAGAACCGATTATGATTTTTTGTGGGTAAAGGCGTAAAGCACATTGCTACCAGAGATGATGCAGTCTGGTAGATTTTTTGTGTGAACGATGACATGAACCTGCGAAAGAACAAATACACGTAAACATGATTTTTGTTGCTGCCATGTCGGTTTTCGCCAAATATAAACATGATTTGGTCGACTGCGTACATTTCCTTTGGTAGTTTACTCATAAATCAACTCTTTTACAACAAAAATGCAGTAAATGAATCTTAAAACCAAGGGGAAAGTGGAAGATTCAACGCCATATGCGATTACATTGTACATGAAACTATTTCTTTCCTGCTCTTCCTCTCAGAGATAGACAAAAGATTTTAAACTACACTAGTACTTCCTCTTCCTTATTTTGAAACTCAGTGATCGAATGACATTGTCATCAGCTTTCAAATTCTGTTCAAGGAATTCAAGAGACTCAGGTTTTGTGAAGTAGGTAAAGAGTAGGTAGATACCATCCAGGTAAGTGTTTGACTCTCCAGCTTTGTTTTTCTTCTGAATGCCATAGGCTAGTGGAATCACTCCTCTGTTGAAGACCTCCACATACATGCCACCTCCAGCTATAAGCAACTGCAAAATTTGGACCATCAAAACTTACAAATTGTAACAAAAAACTAAACGTTCTTTCTTTCTTTTGTGGTATACAGACCATCAAAAGCATGCTCTAATTGGCTTTTAATTTCGAGCCAAACCTCATCATATGTCGTATAAGTTTGTGATCCTAACACAGAACCTGAATAACACAAAATAAAGTCCTTCAAGAGGTAAAAAGAGGTGGATAACTATGCCTAGAAGTCTCAGTGAAATCTCAACTAAGCTCTGATAAGACCAAACTCCCTGCGTGAATAAGGGTGCAGCACAGAAGAGTTTTATTTTGTGATCCCTCAGAATGTTATGATCCTAAAATCTATGCTGATAAGTCCCAATTTTCCAGGTGCCACATTAAGCATAACAAAAAGCATAAGGCGTCTTTCACATTATCAGTCTAACTGACAGCGCGATGATCTAATACGAGAACCCATATAAATGCTCAATGAGAATGCAACAAATGCTCCTCCATCTACCAGAACCAGTATAGGAAACTCAAGTCTAAGTTGTCACAATGTGAGAACATTGAGTTCATTCGCAAACTAGCATCTTCTCCAATACCAAGAAACCATATAGTATTGCAACTAACAACTACAATCTAGCACCACCTTCATACAAAAGCTGCTTCATTCAAAGCTATAATTGTAATGCTTCCATTTCTGGTTATGCCTAATCGATTTTGTGTTCATCTCACCATAAGTTATGTGCTGTTGTAATCCAAGTATCCAACGACACAAACTTTTCGCTACTCATATATCATTTCTTATTTTGAGCTCAAATTCCAATACCTACCAAAACCAAACCAGGATTGAACTAAAAAAAGAAAAATATGAAATTTAGAAACCCAATTACCTCCTCGTACTTCTGAGTGAGCGCAAGTCTCTCATCTTCCGACATATCGGGCCGGAGCACCGCCATGGTCTCGTACTGCCGGAGCCCCGGCGGGCACGGCGGCTCCTCCTTCTCCTCCACGGCGGTCAATCCCGGACCCGACGGCGAATTCGGGTCGTCCTCCGAGTTAAACCCTCCTTCAAAAAACGACCCAGAGAACTCCAGCGACTGCACATTAACCACCAGACCCGAATTCCTCCCGGGTAATACGACAGACCTCGCATTCGTCAGAGGAGAGAAAGAGACGGACTGGGGCAGCAATGCGATTTGGGAAAGAGTGCTGGGGCAAAATAGGAAATTCGAAGTGGTGGAGATGAGTGAGGAAGATGAACTAGTAGCTGCCATTGTTTGAAGCAGAGAGTGTGTGCCTCTCGGATAAGAAACTGGATATAACAAAATCGAACCAAAAACCGACGCGTCGTTTTATTATGCGCTGGCCCAGCACAAGGCCCAAATAGAAGTAATCAAACCCGGCCCGGCCCAGTTACGCCTCTATTTCTTGCTGGAAAAGAAGCTATGGAAGTGGTGGTACAAGTCTGAGAGAAGAAGCAAAAGAAAAGTGCCTTTCAAAAAAAGAAGAAGCAAGACCAGAGAGGAGGAGACGAAGATTTCGGAGAAGACGAGTGAGAATGGACGTGAAGCTGAACGAGGTGACGCAGAGCTTCGGGCGGTTCAAGGCGGCGTTTATTCGGAATGATTTCGACACGGCGGCGAATCTGCTCTCGGATCTGAAGGTACTGATTTTTTCAAAACCCTAGGTTTCGTTACTGAATTTGAGATTCTCAGCTGTCTCTGGACGCGATATGATAGCTGTTAGGCTGTGGTTGTTAATCTGGTGAATTTGTAGGGGTGTGATTAGGTTTTGAAGGTCAATTTGAGTGGTTTGTTAGTCTATAGGTATCTCTGTAGTAAGCTCTTTGTGATTTAGACGTTTACATGTTATAGAGCAGTGAGTATCTTAAAGCTCTTTACTTTCTGGGTTGATGCACTTGGTGTGGGTTGTAGTAGTTAGTTGTAGTCTGTATGACCTGAACATTTGTAAGATGTTATTCTGAAGCAATAATGTGCAATTCTTTACTGGAGGAGCTGAAAATGATGACTTTGTATAGACCTAATAGTGTGATTCTCGCTGTCTACGTGTGTGTGTGTATGCGCCGGAAGCACTAACTTTAGGCTGTTGTTTTTGCAGGTAATGCTGACTGGATTCAGCAGCCTACCGCCTCTGTATCAAGATTCACCTGGTGCGGCAAAGGAATTAGAAATAGCAAGTAATATTCTTGGCCGAGATATTGTTGCCTATTATATTGTACATAAAAGAGTGCTAGTTTCCAGAGATTTATCTGTGGATGTTTGTGAACTTTCAGGGGATATATATGAGCATGCTGTTCTTCTTAGCGTGAAGGCTGAGGATCAGGATGCATTTGAGAGGGACTTTTTCCAGCTGAAGCACTACTACACAGATGTTCGGTAACTTATCTGAGCCCTAACCTCTCTTTTATAGTTTCAGTCTCTGTAAATGGATGTGTGTGTGTGTGTGTGGCTTTATTTGATTTCTGAAGTAAAGTTAACACAATTCCTGCCGCTGGAGCTATTGTTGTTGGTCCCTACATGCACTTGCAACTCTGTTCCTTACATATCAATTGCTCATCTTTATAAGTTAAAATTGCTTGCTTACAAGGATTATTAAGAAATTTACGTTCTTTTGGAACAGAAACCGTCTTCCTCCATCCCCACAAGAGTACCCAATCTTAGGTCTCAATCTGCTGAGACTTCTTGTCCAAAATAGGATAGCTGAGTTTCACACAGAATTGGAACTGCTCTCATCTGCTGCTTTGGAGAACCCTTGCATCAAGCATGCAGTGGAGTTGGAGCAATCCTTTATGGAGGGAGCTTATAATCGAGTTTTGCATGCTCGCCAGACAGTGCCACATGAAACATATGTTTATTTTATGGATCTGCTAGCAAAAACAGTCAGGTAATTTATTTATTTTTGCTTGCAGTGACAAGAAAGTTGAGTTAATAGTTGAGTTGGTCCGATTTGTCCTTTTCTCCATTAGAAACTATATATCAAAGCAATTCAGGTTTTAGGGAGGATGATGTGCAATGAAAGATCTATTTTGTAACTTTTAGGGATGAGATAGCTGGCTGCAGTGAGAAGGCATATGATTATCTCTCAGTCAAGGATGCACAGAAAATGTTGTTGTTTCCTTCTGAGCGTGACCTTTTGACCTATATCAGTGAGGTAATATTCTCTTCAAATGTATGCTTTTGATATAATTCCATGTTATCTTCTGTTACTGCTATTTGAAAGAAAATTATTTAATGCCTTTAGCTCTCTATTAGAAACTGAGTAAACACTCCTTTACTAATTGACATTACCGGTAGAACTGTAGAAATATATTGCTTTTGGATCCACATCCTCGAGAGTTTATGTTTTATATATAGGATCATCCTGAGTGGGAAGTGAAGAACGGTGGGGTCTATTTCCAGAAGGCAAAGGAGACTGCGCCTTGCAAGGAGATACCGTCTTTGCAGCTCATTAACCAAACTCTCAGCTATGCAAGAGAATTGGAGCGGATAGTGTAGAGAAAGCTGCTGCATGTGATTATTCACAACAGTCGACTGTGCTGATACTGACTTCTATTTCCTTTCCAAATGTAGCAGTATGCTTTATGAGCTTAAGAATTTGTCTGCATTGTATTTGAGTTTTGTACTCTTCGATTCTTATAAAATGTTTGCTGGGGACTTTTTGTCAAAGGAAAAAGAGTGCTATCAATGAATGACTGACAACGGCATATTTTTCTGAGTCCAATTTCTTGATTGATTTCTGTATCTACAAGAGCTAAGGCTGCTAAGCTAGTCGTCTAAATGTGTCCATCAGTGGCATTTTTAAGTCATATAATTCCAACCCTTTGATGTAGAATTAAACTTCAAATTAAACTTCTGACCCCAACTGCAAATTAAACTTCTTGTTGGCATTCTATTATGGCTTTCCTGTTTCCTCACACCGAGGATTAAAATTCCATAATTGCTGACCTTTGCCACGATGCTCAACAGTCAACACATAAATCAAAAGGTTCAAAGTAGTTGGCTTGTAAAAAGCATACCGAATATAGAGAACCACCGGCGTAAATGTTCGCGGGCTAAAAGGACAGGATCTATTTTTCACCAAATAAATTTCAGCAGCCAAGGTAGCCAACACTGCAATCACTCCACCGCTACTGATATAACTCACGTAAGTTCTGTAGAGATCAAAATGACTTAGTTGGCATTGTTTCTGCAACTCTTTTAAGCACAATTTGGTGTTGGACAAAAGCCATTTCAAAAATACAAACTGATAGCCTTCGAATATCTATAGCTTTCTTTTCACCAAAAGTGTTAAACTGAGGCGAAGTTTCTTCTCATCAAAGGGTGCCGAGTTTGAGACCAATTACTACCACCACGTGTTTGACAAGTGGCTTGATTTTGTTGATCTTACAAGGCTTTTCTCTTCTTCCACTTGCAAAAATTAGTGGCCTGAAGACTGAGACTGCTCTTAATAAGTGTGGTTATGACTTTTTGCATGAACTACTTATAGTTATATTTCCATGGTTCTTCTGAACATTCTGGTACTTCTTTTTTAGGTTTTCTGTTTGAGTGGGAGGTGAGTTTGGATTTCCACTCCTCAAGATTCAAGAACCAGGTGTCTTCTTTTAGTCTCTCTACTATATATTGAACCCTTTTTTATGTTTGTTTCAGCAGAAATATATATATATATATATAATAAAAATCTTTAAGAAATTTAGGCTTTTTTCTTCTTCTGGTTTTTTGCAATCACGAACATATTTGGTAAGTTTAGGCCATTTTACGAATCATATCTGCAGAGTTATAGTTTTCCTCAATTTTCTGATTTTGCTGTCCCAATTGAGCACGGTTTCTAACTACTATCAGAAGTTACTTCTCTGTAAAATTTCTGTAGGAGGCAAGAAAAACTATCCATTATGCAAAGCAAAACTTCTTCCTCTTCAGTATCTTCTGCCCCAAAAGAAGCTTCACATAATGAAGAACTCTTCATGAAGCAGAGGGTGCTTTTCTCAGAGAATCTCAACGTGAGTTTTTGCTCAAGTCATTTATCTCATCAGTATTAATTATCACAATTTCATGTACCTCTGTATGATTTTTATTCTTTAACTCATACAAGCAAAAGAGTTTAGAATTGAGGACACACGATGTCAGGAAACTTTATAAGGAAATAGTGTTCAAGTCAATCAAAAACTGTTTCTAAATGCTTTTTGGAATATAGGAACTGAGAACTCTGAGGAAACAGTTATACTCGGCAGCTGAATATTTTGAAATAGCATACAGCAAGGAGGAGCAAAAACAATTGTGAGTTAGATTATTCCATTCTCTAAACTATTATTTAGTTTAGTGAGTGATTGGATTAATTCCTTGTAGCTTTTTTCGAATTATATAAGCTTTTGATTATGAATCAATGGTAGTGTGGTGGAGACCTTGAAAGATTATGTGATCAAAGCAGTAATCAAAACAGTAGACCATTTGGGTGCAATGGCATATAAAGTCAATGGATTTGTGGATGAAAAAGTTGGTGATGTTTCCGAAACTGAGCTTAGGCTCTCTTGCCTTGAACAGGTCAGTTCTGTTCTTCGTTACCTTCTGAACTTCTATGTTTAATCCTTCAGCTCCCCATTTTCTGCATATTCCAGTCTTTTCAGAATGACACATCACACATACAGTTAGAACATATTTCCTCTTCTATACTCAACTAATCTTTTTCTTGGACAACCCTAGCGAATGAGGACATGCCGAGACTTCAGCAATCAAGCAGCCTTATTCCAACATTCGTTAGCCATAGAATATCCGAAGAACCATAAGCGGTACATCTTGCCAGGTAAACATATCCTCATCCTCTTGATCACATTTGCTATACATGCCATTCAAAAAGTCTTGAGCTTGACCAGAAAATGATACGCACACATGTTATATAATGCATAACCATTGTGTTCAGGTAGAGCAACCATTGATACTGTTGGCCGCTCTGCATTGATATATCACAGTGCTCAACAGGATTCATCTGATATCAATTCTGGTAATTATTTCATTTCAAATAACCTAATCTTCACCTTTTGCTAAGTTTTCTGTCAATATTCATAACATGACTATAGAATTCAGACATACGGAGACTACAGCCTCATCTTTTCTACTGTGTGCCTGTATGTTACAAGTTTAATTAGTTTCACTGTGTATTACAAATTACTTTGGAAAAGCTGATAATCTGTTCATGTGAACATCTTGCTGCTGAAGTTACAACGAGGGAGACCTCTCCAACAGTTGTCAGGTAAACCGTAAATGCTATGCTCAGTGAGTAAATTTAACATATAGGCCAAATTTTATACTTTGAAACTAAGCTTCAGCGCCCCCTGTTTAATGTTGTGATGCAGTGAAGCTTATTCATCATTGCATTCTCCACATTCTTCGCCACAATCCTTTCAGTTCGCAAGAAATACATCCAAACATGGTTTGTTCATATGTTTTAATTCCATCGTGATATCCATGTTTAATACAACATTTCTTAACTAAATTTATCCATACAAATTCAGAGAAACGATCCGTCTCACCACATGCATTTTCATTTGGACGTTGTGGCTCTATCAAGAGATCAAGCACTTTCAGCTGTTCTTCTAGTGTCAAACTGCGCGTAAGTTGCTAGCTGCAGATTTTATTTTTATTTTTATTACAGTATCATGCCCGAGAGGCAATAGAAATACAGTATCTAACAGACTAGACATGCTGTTATGTTTTCAGTACCCATTAGAGCCCCGGCCATTGGAGCCCCGGACAAGGAGATCAGCTTCGTTGTTCCTTCGTACTGATAGATACAAGACTAAAGACAATGAAGTGGATACACCCAAGAATACACGATTCTATAAAGCGTTATTGAGGATGCGCAAGTCTACAAAGGATGCTGTATTTTACAAGCACTTGGATGAGATCTGAGAAGAAAACAAAACAGACAGCATATAGGCCTATCAGTCTATCACACTATATCAGTTCTTGTTCTTTGTTTCTCCCCACCTGTGCAAGTTTTGAAGTTATTAATAAGTTCACCATCAATCGTTGCTTTATGCTTTGTACTTATATCAAAGGCTCTCAAGACTTAAAGTCTTATTTACAAATCCAGTGTCGAAGCAAGCCTAGTGCATGAATCTGTTGTCGCTCCTGCATGATATCATGTCTACAACAAAAAGACTTGGCTCACTCAGCTAACCAAGATTCACTAGAAGCTCTCACAGTTGGCAAGAATATTTACAAAAGAAATTTCTGGTTGCTTAAAACCCGAGATCAAAATTTGGGCATTCTAGTTCCCTTGCAGAAGTAGGCTCCTCGGGTACAATCTTCTCATCAGCAGTATCATGCGTGACACATGAACTTGATCTTGATTCATCAGAAGCACATTCTATGTTATTCTGGGTAGTGTCAGCCTTAGTTAAGGAACCTGGTCTTTCCGTGTTGTTAGCATGCCGTGAAGGTAAACTTTCCTCGGCCATAGGCATTTGGAGGAAGGACATAATCTGATGGGCTGCACAGATGAAAAGAGACAAAAGATGTAGATGTGAACAAACGCAGAAACACATCAACAATCCCCTCTCCAAGTAAATGAGACTCACCATCACGTATAGGCTTGTTTGTAGGGACTCTCCTGCTTGGTTTTGTCTCCTCTACACTAGAGATGCTAATATTTGAGTTCACAGCTTTATTCAAACATGCTTTGGTCTGAGATTTGTCTTCGCCTGCAAACCAGCAATGATATTGTAATGAAAAGAGAGGGAAGAGCAAAGTAATTCAAAAGTTGTTGCATGTGATTCAATGAGTAAAACGAGACTCGTTACCAGATAATGGATTGCCTCTGGGGACTCCTATGCTTGGTTTCCTTTCCTCTTTACTAGGGATATTGTACTTTGAGTCTGAAGGTTTCATCATACAAGCTTTGCTGGGAGTTGTTCCTTCACCTTCAGACCATAACAAATTCAGGAAAATAAAATAAGGCCTTTAAAAATCATTGAACTGGAAATGTCTAAATTAGCATATCATAACAGCAACTCACTTCTAGCAATTGCACGTGGATTACCAACCTCCACCAAATATTTTGGTAGCTCAAGTGTAGATCCCGTTTTTATATCTTCTGACAAACTAATGTACTTGCTACTCAATATGGTTCTATCTTCACCCAGTAAAGTAACCTGTCATATATGTAATGATAAGAACTAAGTCAGAACTAGTCTGGAATTCATCCTTGTAGAGAGCCTATGTGGTTTTGGTGCAAGTCAGTGATGGATTTTTTTTGACAAATGACTGATAGATACGATTATACAAAAGAAATATGAGCAACCTTGTTACGAAAAGAACCAGATGAAGCAAATCTGAGGATGCCAACATGATACTTGGACTTCTGAGTAATCTGAGTAGTGAATAGAGCTTCCCACTCTACAATTTAGAGAATACAAATGCAATTATGGGGAAAATTCATAACAAAAAATGATACATTTACAGCAATTAATAAACTTATCAAAAGTTAGGAATATTGAATGTAATGTGATATTTAAGCAATGCACTGTCATGACAAAAGCAATGGATTACAGAGAAGCTGGAAACCGTTTGAAGAAAAAGACAAAATAACTTGCATGAAAAAGTAAACCATATAAACATATATAACAGTTACTCTTACCTTTATCTTCAAAATCATCGACTATAATGCAATCATCTTCACCATGCAATTTCCCAGTTTTCTGAACATAGCAACCTTTTGATTGAAATTTAAACTCAGCCCGACCTTCCTGCCCTTCAGGTTCCCCGACGTCAACCAAATGAGCACTAAATGCACACGTTTCACCAGATTTTATGACTTCATCTTTTTTTAGGAACCTGGTCTCCAAGAGTTTCCTTGTTTCATCGAATAGCATCGCCTAAACAAAACAAAATAAATCAAAAAGTTATGTCATACATTACTGTATGAGAATAAACAGAAAGCATCATAACATTGTGAATACATCTAAAGTTACATAATAGTACCTGTCTTCCATATGAGCCACTAGATGCAATCTGTAAGAAGCCATCATGGTACTTCTTGACCTTTTGAGTAACTTGTGTAGTGTATAGAACCTTCCATTCTAATTTAGAAAAGCAAAACAGATCAAAAGAGGGCAAGGCAAAAGATAAATGGAGAAGTTAAGAAACAGAAATGTAAGTATATTTTGCCCAAGATGATAAAGATCTGTTATTTACCTTCTTCATCATCTTTACCGGTGATAACAACATTGCCATGTTCCTGCTTTATTTCTGCCTTCCCCACAACATTCCGCTTATTATCTTTGTACTGCAACTCTGTTGCAGGTTTAGGGTCTCCTTCCTGCCCTCCAATATCAACCAAATGAGCATCAAATGCTATTGATCCACCTGATTCTACCACTTCATCTTTCTTGAGGAACCTGCTATTTAATTGATTCCTGCTTGAATCCAACAGTATTATCTGAGCAGGAACAGAAAAGGTAAATCCTGAGAATCAATTCCATCTTGTCTCATTTTATTTGCGGTGACACACAAGACTTGACTTGGCAAAGGATTTCTACTTGTAGAGTCAAGGAGTAATAAAAGAGAAAATGGAGACTTGATGACTGAAAAACATAAGATTGAGTGGTCACTTACTGAGATCAACAAATAAAAATATAGGACATATGAAGAAGAATAAAAGGAAAGTAAGACAAGTAAACCTGCTTTCCGTGAGACCCAGTAACTGCTAGTTGCAAGAAACCATCGTGGTACTTCTTGGTCTTTTGAGTTAGTTGTGTGGTGTACAAGGCCTGCCATTCTACATAGTATAGAATCACCAGTTATAAAACAACTTTTAAGCACTTAATCCCCAAGCAAACTATGACATTGTAGAAAATACAAATTGCATTAACCATTAGCAAAAGACGACTGTTTCATATAAAATTAGCCACACTCTCACAACTAACCTGTGGTGCTAGTTTTCACCGCCTCGGGACTACTCAATGCCGTCCCATACTTGTGTAGTTCCCTCTTCTTGAACTCTGAAATCAGAGTAATGTAAAAAATGGTTACATGTATGCCAGTCTATAGCCTCAAAAGTCAAAATGAAACCAGGGTGGTAAAGATGAAGAGATTATATTTGCCAAATCTCATTACTAACTTCACTTTCACCAAATCAAATAAGCCATTAAATCATTTGGCTAAAGAACATAATTAATCACTTTGCAATTGGTATCAAAATGAAATTATAACTAGAGGTATTCACCGTACTATAACACTAACCTCTGATAATTTTGTGAGAAGGACTCAAATTCTTCTGTGGCATATTTCCTGTACTAATTTTGCATTAGTTCATTTCAAATCTAGGAAGCTAAACTCTGTAATAGCCTAAACCAGGTCATCAATTTGAAATTTCTATATGAAAATGAAATGAGAGCATTACACTAACCTCCAGTTGCATTTTGCAACGGAGTCCGAAACGGCTGTGGCTGTGGCTTATTCCCTGTGGAAACCAAAAGGCTTAGAAAGCTAACAAAAATTGACTTGATGTGAAAAATAGAGAGAGAAAATTGAGTTATCCATACACGATTTCGCGCGTTTCTGACTGAAAGCGACGTCGTTCGGTTGAGAATTGAAACCGGAATTCGGGTTCTGATCTCGCTCAGCTGATACGGCGTCGTTTACATCGACGAGGAAACCGTTGAAAGTGAGCGTTTCGCCGGAGCAAACGGCTTCGTCTCTCTTCAAGATCCTGCACTCCAGTACCTTCTCGTAGTCGTCGTACAGCAACATCTGCGATTCCAAAACAGAGAGAAAAAAAACAAAAAAATCACAGAAAAAAATTGACAAGCGAAATTGAATTTGAAAAGAAATGTGGATCCGATACCTTATTGGTGGAGACGTGGAGCTCTAAGAACCCGTCCTCGTAAACCTTCCGCTTCTGCTTTACGTGCTTAGTGTAGGTCACACTCCACCGGTTCACTTCCGCCATTACTGGTTTTCTCTCAGACTCAAGAGAGAGAAGAGAGTCGTTTTGGTTCTAATAAAAAAGCGGGGTGTTCAATTTCGAATTTCCGCCAAAATCTTGGGGTCTTTCTGTAATTTAAAACTCCACGGTGACGTGGAATAAACGGCAAGTCGTACAAGATACAGTTCTTACAAAATGACCATTGGCTTTTACGACAGAGCGTTTAGACCATTCGCTGGAGCTTGACTGGTCTAATCTTCTGGGGCTTCTGCAACTGCGTAAGCTCGCGTCGAAGCTTTTCGATCCTTGTGCTCCAGATCCCCGATCTCTCTCGTAAGATCTTTTACGAATTGAAATGGTAAGAATCGATTAGGTTTTTTTTTATTGTATGATTTTTTTGGATTTGATCGAGATGCTTAAGATTTGATTTGCGTTTTATGCTTGTATTTGTAGTCGGCGCTTTTCAATTTCAATTCGTTCTTGACGGTGGTGCTGCTCGTGATTTGCACGTGCACGTTCTTGAAGATGCAGTTTCCGGCGCTCTTGGAACAGAAGACTGGGTCAGTCTCTCAGCTCCCAATGCTTCTCTGATTACATTTTTTATTTTTTACTTTGTTTTGGTTGTAGTCCAGTTTTCTTCTATTGAATTTTGAACTTTTACAGTGAAAATATTTTATCTTTAGGAGTGAGAAATCAGTATTTACCTGTTAACTCCCTATATGTATTAATGTATGACAGTTTTTAAGCTTGTTAAAATATACAGTGATGGATTGGAGCCTTTGCAATAAACACTGTTACTGTATGCAAATTGTTAGGAGAGGTTGGAGAGGCTCCACTCGATTGTTCAATTCGGTTTTTCTGCCTACTTAGATTGCCTGCATTACATTTGAAGCAATAAATGCTTGAATTCGAGGTTGCAGCACTGGAAAACTGGCTATGCCACCACTTCGGCCTTCCTCACACCTAATTAAGTTGGCTAGAATGTTTATGTCTTCTTCTCTGCTTGTTGTATTATCACGGTGGCGTGCACCTTCACATCCGAGACACTGGAATAGTAGATGTTTCGTTTTCAATTTCTGCTTGGGAATACTCTTCTTTTATGTCAATTTAGTTTTTCTTTCTTAGCCTGCAAAAATCCTCTAGTAAGGTACTTCCTTTGCTACTACGAATTCCAATATGAAAGGATGTTTGTGTCCATGCGTCTCTGTCTTTATATGTCTTTATATCATCTGCGGAAATGCAAGATCACACTGTGTCCTGACAATGTTCTCCTGGCAGGTTTCGGGGATTCTTTTGGAAAGCAGCTAGAATAGGTAGGATATATGAGATTTAGTTGATCAGTAATATACTAGAATGGGATATTGCTGCCAGATGTTGATGACTTTTTGTGGCCGCTTGAAACAGGTGAACGGTTGAGCCCTTGGGTTGCTGCTGGATGCATTGCGATGGGTGTCTCTATTATACTTTTCTAGGTACTGATTCATTTGTGTGATGTTTCTTTGGTACTTCTTTTTAGCATGTAAATCTGGATTTGGGGAGTATTTAGTACCATAGACATGTACGTCTACGTGATCTTATTTCCGTGGTTTGGAGTCTAAGTAGGATTATCATAAAGTATGCACAACATCAATCCCCTCATTACCCCCACCATAAGTGCCAACATGGTTCATGGAGCTGCATTGTCTTTTGCAGGTTAGGATGTAATCAGCAGAAAGCAAACTTGGTGTGTGGTTGTGTTTTGTGGGCAAATGAGTTACTACAATGACTAGAACATGGTCCATCGCTGAGGAGGAAAAATACAATTAGAGAATGAGATATTAGTGTTGCAAAATTTGTCGATTCTTTGGAAAACCTATGGTGTATGGATTGCTACTTCTTTCAAACAGAGAAAGAATTACAACCATGTAATGCAACTGTCTTTTGTTTTGAGGTTAGCTGTAGCAGTCACTAGTTCCCAATCGGATTCGCACAAACTATCCAAAGTTTCCTTCTTTGGGAGTTAGTGCTCTGCTTACAGTAGTAGCATTAGATTGACTCGACTGGCTAGGAAGCATTTTCTTTGAATACGTTTTCTCATAGAAACGTGTTCGTGTGTAAGAAGAAACCAGTGGCCATCCTTTGACTCTCTTGCTCAAATAATCACTTCGGATGATAGAGGGAAGGAAAGAGTGAAATCTTTGTGGGTGATGACTGATGACCATGCCGCCCTCCTATATAATATCTCTCACATAGTTGTCTGCATACTTTACTATTAGCACATATCGCTTTCGCTGATCTAATAAAACATGGATTCTTGACTTACTATGTCAACGTCCAGCAAAACCAAAAATGTGTTTAGCTTGTGTTAGATGATTAATTTTGTTTAATTGCTCTTTGTGGTTGACCTTTGTTCATCAAGTTAGCTCTAATGATCAGAGAAGTTTTCCATGTAAGATAGACTACTGTGATCCGGTTGGCTATGTGGGTTGTGATTTCCCACTGAGGGAGGCCACAAGCTACAACTGGGTTTTATTCGCATCACAAAACAAACGCAAGCTGGTGGGAGACAAGTGGGTTTAGCCTTAAAGCCAACTAGAACCAATAGTTTTATGGTGAATTCTTGTAATCCAAGATATTGTCTTTTCTGGTAAGTTCGAGGAAACACATGCACAACCCTTGCATGAAATATTTAATCAAAAAAACAAAGGAAAAAAAACTTGCATATAATACAAGTCCATCAGTTATACCCATGTCATGTTTTTCCAATAAAAATAAAAATAAAGAAACAAAAATTAAAGAAATTTCTAATTTCGTGGAATCAAGTTGAGGAACTCGAAAATTAACTGTATTTATTTTTTGCGAGAAAAAATCCCAATTTTATTTCTTTAACTTTGATTCGGAAGACTTGTGAATTGTGGAATCATATTCGGATGATAATCAACAAATTGTATACTTGAATTATTGATGCTTCCTTTGCACTAATATAATCTAATAAATTAGACTGGCCTTTATTAATGTCACTTAATGGATCCATCGCGTTCAAAATCGAATACAATATAATTTGATTTAGGAATGTCCACGTCAACCAGTGGATCAATTGTGAGTTGTGAGTTGTGACCTTCATATTTTTATCATTTCAAGATCAACTTTCAGATATTTTGAATACTAAATTATACTAAAGCTGAATCAAACCCATTTGGGGTTAAGATTAACTCAAAGAGATTAAGTAGTAATTGTTTGTTTGAAAGCAAACAACTTCATATTTGTTTAAGATGAAGAGACCACCCGAGAGGCCACTAAACGATTAGCCTCATGTTGTAAGAAAGAACAACCGGTGACGCGGAATATTGTTGGGAAGTTGGATCATCGATCACCATTAGTGCTATTTTCCTCTTTTTAGGTCCAAATTTAGTTGAGCTAATTTATGGGAGGGAGGGATTACCTTACCTTTATACTAATTTTGCATTATAGCTCCAAAGAATCAGCACATTCATCTCTTGCGTTTTCCATTCTCTTCGAGCATGTATCCGTACAACCAAAGACTACAGCGAGATTTGTCTTTAAAAAGAAATTAATACATATACCACTACAAGTAAAATCTCGATAATTTAATACTCAATTAATTATTAATTTTGATAAAATAATATTTTTTATTAGTCTTAACTTGGAAACATGAGTATTAATTTAATACTCGATTAATTAATAACCTCGTTAAATTAATAAATTTTGTTAGTTCCGAGATTATTAATTTATCGAGATTTTATTGTACTACGAGATTTTTTAATTCAAATTTAAATTTCAAATTCTATTGTTAATCAACAATTATTGAGATCATTTTTTTAACTCATATATAGCCGAACTTTATGTGTTGATGAAACTACTTGCATAATGGTGCGTTCATCGTCTTGCACACCTTGTTAGTTCGTCTAGTTTAGATGACTTTTGGACTGAGGAGACGTTTGTGATTATCCAAGACGTTCTTACGAGAATATGTTTAACGACTACCATATAGCTTGCTTGGGGATGGACCTAGCTTCAACATTAGTTAGGGTACAGAAACCCTATCCTTTATTTTAAAAAAAAAACTACTTGCATTAAAATCCAAACAAAGAAAGATTGCTTTATCATCATTCCATTTGGTTTGGCAAGAAAACCAAAGTTAATCGATACACATTTTGTAACCACGATATTGTTGATAGAAGCAAAATAATATTATTATTGTCAAATGAACACAAAAAGAAAAAGAAAAGATGAAATCCAAATTGAATTTTGAACGCATAATCAAACTAGTAAACCCTAAAAGAACCCTAGCTGCCTAGGGTTTGTGGAGGGTTTTTTCTCTCAGAAATTTACGTGATCAAGAAGATGTCTGATGAGATGTCCTGATTCGCTGCGACTTTGGCAATGACAGAGGATGCAGTGGTAGAGTTGGAGCTAAAAGTGAAGTAGCGTTGGCAATAGAATACCACTTTCTGGTGGGTCATTTGGTAACGAAGGAAAGGAGTGATGTGCAGGGTGTTAAGACGATGTTAGCGTCGATCTGGGGGCTGAGAGATCGTTTGGCGATCTACCCACAGGAGCATGGCCAAATTCTGTTTCGGTTTCAACATTTGCAAGAGTGCAAGAAGATTCTACATGGTAGTCCTTGACATGTCAAGAACCGAATGCTTTTCTTAGCTGCTTATGATGGAGTGAGTGATCTTCACGTTGTGCCTCTCTTTGAATTGGAAACATGGATGAATGTGAAGAGCATGTTGCTGAGGTTGCGTACCAAAAAATCATTGGAATAAATTGGAGCTTCACTTGGGCGTTTCTTGCAACTAGATAACATATCTCTCAAAGATGCGGCGGTGGTCTAGTGGTTTAGGGTTGTCCTTAACATGTGCCAAAGATTGTGGACCGCCAGGGCATTCAACTTTCCCAAAGTGGCTAAAGTGAAGGTGGAGATGGAGTATGAAAAGATCAAGGGTCTTTGTCAACATTGTAAGTATTTTTCTCATAGTGATTAAGGATGCAGTTTGTTTCTCACTCTGAAAGAAGAAAAGTTGAAGACAATGGAGACAATAGTCACGCCGTTGTTTGATGATGGTGGGAAGACGGGTCGCATTGGCATGAAGCATGGATAAGATTCCTTGTTTTCTAACCCTAACCCTAGCTCTCTCCCAAGGGCATTAGGATTAGGGGGTGTGAATGTTAGGCCAGTGATACCTCAAGTGCTTAAGGCAAACATATTTCAGGTGGTAGGTTTCAATCTAGCAATGATGGGACAGATTTCGGGTTGGGAGTTTGTGATTCACGCGGTGGCAACAACATTGGCGGAAGCAGTGCGTCCAGCAGAGGCAATGCGTGTGATTTTGAATGTACATTAGCCGTCTATGTTGGGTAGACGGATTGGATATGAGCTTTCTCGTGAGGGCAAGCACTTGTGTTTGATGGGGGATGAGCTTGAGCCTAAGTTGGTGAATGATGTGGAGTTTTGTATCCCCGATGCCAATGGTGCTATCGTCATCTCTCCAGCCAAGCGCAAGAGATGCCGGTCTCACGGTTCTAAAACCAAGCAGAAGAAAGTTCTTATGGAGGAGATATTTTTGGTTGATAAACTGAAGAGGAAATAAAGAGTCCCAAGGAAACTTGATGCAGAGACTGAGCAGCTTGTGGTGGAGACTATTGCTTCAAAGAGTGAGTTGGCTTCGTCTACGATGGAGGCGGTGCAAAGAGGAGTCGGAGGATCCTGTTCCGGCCTTGTTTGAGAAGACATTGGAGGTGCCCGTTTCATGGTAAGTGAGACGATTCCAGAGGAACCTGTTATGGGATCGTATATGGACATTTGATTGACATCATCAATTAGCTAGTGCTTACCTTTAAGCTAAAAATGTTTGTTTGTGGTAGTCGTTAGATAATTTGATGAGCTTCATGGAATGTAGACTAGTAGTTATAGCTAATAATCTAGTTTCGGGTAAAAATGTAATCCTACTTAAGTAATGTTTATTTTGTCAGCCCTACATGGTAAAATATTATGTGTATAATTGCTGATCAATAAGTTAGTTGATGTTGAATAAATAAAAAACTTGAAATCTCAATAAACGACCATTCAGATTTATAAATTAAAAGAATTATCTATCACCAGATAAAACACATTATTCTTTTTGGCCAAGATTGTTATTATTACACTCACTCTTTTTGTATATTTTGTTTGTTTCTAAATCGGGACATTAACAATCATCTATAAAAAAAATATATTTAATATGTGAATTACGTGCGTGTTTAAAGACTATCGGTTTAAAATAAATTTGAGAAGCCGCTAACGAGTCACGCAAGAGCTAAATAGTCATATATTCTAAATTTGTCTATTTTTCGATTAATACGAAGGTTTAAACGCTCAAACCTTCGAAGTGTGGTTTTTCTTTTTGTTGTATACGATAGCTTCACGCTTCGAACGTTCTAGGAGGTGCCCTTTGAACAACTATTTATCCGATTCATTATCTAGTTTTGGTCAAAAACTCAAAAAATAGTAAAATAGTAGCTTAAGATCCTTTTATGTCGACGGTTTTGAGAAGTGTTGTCATTGCCAACGCCAGCCCTCTCTCTTTCCCGTATATTTTATCCCAAACGAGGGAGGGGAGGGGGCACTCACTCAGTCTCAAGTCTCAACTCGTAAAAAAATAAGTAATATGGATTCTATGGAATCAACAAACAACATTTTACTCTTACCATTCCCACGATTCCTCTCCATCTCCTTCCTCATTCTCCTCTCTCACTCTCTCACTCTCCTCCTTCCCAAACTCTCGGCGACTTTCCGAAGACGACTCAACTGCTCCCGCCATTTTCCCACTCTCCTCCAAGTCAAAGCACTTGGACTCCTCCTCCCTTATGGACTTTGATCTCGACGTCTCCTGGCCGTTGGATCAGATCCAGTTCCTTCCCAATCCGACTTCCTCGTTTCTCTTCTCCGCCGCCTCCGACCACCCTGCTTCTTCTCTCTGGGCATTTTCTGACGTCAATGACGGTGGTGGTGGTGGGTCCCAGGCTCTTCCCGACGCCGCCGCTGCTCCTCCTCCTCCGCAGTTCGTCGTCTCCGGTGAGTTTTGAAAGAGGCTTATGGGCCGGCCCAGTGGTTTTTGGAAATTATGTTGCTTGGATTTTGATTCTTGCTCAAGTTTGTGTATTTAGATTTCGTTTTCAGGTTTTGATAAGATATGGCAAAGTGAACCCAAAAAAAAAGTTGCAAACTTTGTGGATAATTCAGCTCCTCTTTTTCTTTCTTTTTTGGTCAATACTCAATTTGGATAATTCAGCTGAACAATTGCTTTAGCGTAAAGGTTTCTAATTGTAGAACATGGTTTGTCTGGATTAGTTTTGCTGAAATCAAACAATAAAGACTTTTAAGGCTAAGGATTCGGAATTTATCTTAGGATTTTGAAGTTCCGTGCTTTTTTTAATGGAGGAAAAAAAGATTTAAGATTTCAAGGTCATATGAAAATTTAGAAACACAATTTGGTGGCTTTCTTTGTGCCGGCCTGGCGAATTGTTTCCTTCGGCATTTTCAGTTCTTGAGTTGAATCACGAGGTTTACTCATTTTGGATTTGGACTGTTTACATACAGATACTAAATCGGTAGCAGAGAAGCCAAGAGAGAATGAGAACAATAGAATGATTCCATCCCCGTTTTTGGGACCTGACTCACATCCGGATGGTTATTTTCTCATTAAAGAGAGGATTACTCATGCACTTCGGTATCTCAAGGAATCGAGTGAGCAGCATGTTCTAGCTCAGGTTTGGGCGCCGGTGAAGAGTGGAAGTGGGTATGTGCTCACAACTTCAGGGCAACCCTTTGTACTTGATCCACACGATGGACTTCATCAGTATAGGATGGTTTCGCTGATGTACATGTTTTCTGTCGATGGGGAGAATGACGGAGTTCTCGGGCTTCCTGGCCGTGTTTTCCAGCAGAAGTTGCCCGAGTGGAGTCCAAATGTTCAGTACTACTCCCACAAAGAGTATCCACGGCTTGATCATGCTCAGCATTATAATGTTCAAGGAACCTTAGCTTTGCCTGTATTTGAACCATCTGGACGCTCGTGTATTGGTGTAATTGAGCTTATAATGACTTCTTCCAAGATCAACTATGCTCCTGAGGTTGATAAAATATGCAAAGCACTTGAGGTTAGTTTACTTTCTCATATGAAATGGGTAATGTACTATATTTAATGCAGACTTGATGTACTTATTTAGCAAGAGACGATAATTTGTAATGTGTACATGGTAGACCAATGTAGTACTTAGTATTAATGTCCAACATCATGAGATTTATCTATTAATTGATGTAATTTTATGTCTGCTACAGGCAGTGAGTTTGAAAAGTTCAGAGATATTGGATAATACTAGCACACAGGTGAGTTGCAAGCCTGCAATAGTCATGTGTGGCTAAATTGGTGTCCTTTTGGAAACCAAGTAAATAAATATGGATTTCTTTCAATTTCTTCCTTCTCCAATCTCACAGATATATGCTTGGCAATTCTTGTAACCAGATCCAGATACGCAATGAAGGTCGCCAAAATGCTTTAACTGAAATCTTGGAAATACTGACAGTGGTATGTGAAACTCATAAATTACCACTGGCTCAGACGTGGGTTCCATGCATGCATCGCAATGTTTTGGCTGACGGTGGTGGTGTGAAGAAGAGCTGTATGAGCTTTGATGGCAGTTGCATGGAACAAGTCTGCATGTCCACTACTGATGTGGCAGTCTACATTGTAGATGCTCACATGTGGGGTTTTCGAGAGGCCTGTGTAGAGCATCACTTACAAAAGGGTCAAGGGGTTGCTGGGAGGGCATTTCTTTCCCGCAATGCATGCTTCTGCAGAGACATCACTCAGTTCCGCAAGACTGAATATCCTTTAGTACACTATGCGCGCATGTTTTCCTTAGCCAGCTCATTTGCAATCTGCTTACAGAGCGCTCATACTGGATGTGATGATTACATTCTTGAATTTTTTCTGCCACCCAGTGTCAACGACAGTTGTGAACAACACACTTTGTTGGGCTCCATATTAGCAATAGTGAAAGATCATTGTCAGACTCTCAAAGTAGCTTCAGGAGTTGGACTGGCAGAAGATGGAATAGTTGAAATCATTCAAGCTTCAGTAAATGAGGGACTTGATTCGATTTTTGAATGCATACAGATACCCCGTTCCGTGGAAACACCAAGGTGGCCCTCCTCGGCCAACAGAGAAGGGATGGTGCACCTAAATTCAGCAAAACCACAGTTAATGGTGGACATTGATGCTATAAATGATGAGAGAGATGCTAGTCACAAGGGTGGAAAAAACAATATCTCTGTTCCTGAGAATAAAGACGTAAAAAAGACATCTGAGAGGAAGCGTGGGAAAACTGAGAAGTCAATTAGTCTAGAGGTCCTTCAACAATACTTTGCGGGAAGTCTTAAAGATGCTGCAAAGAGCCTTGGAGGTATTACTTTATACTTGACATCTTTTCAACAAATGCTAAAATTCTTTACACAAATCACGATCGTGTATATGCAGTACTAATTGGAAATTACTGATCTATAATTCTTGTTCTGCAGTTTGCCCCACCACAATGAAACGCATTTGTAGGCAGCATGGAATCTCCCGTTGGCCATCTCGCAAGATCAACAAAGTCAATCGTTCTCTCAGTAAGCTGAAGCTTGTAATCGAATCTGTCCAAGGTGGTGAAGGAGCATTTGGGTTGAATCCTCTTACACCAAGTCAACTTAATGGTGGTGTTGGCTCCATTTCTCGTCCCTATACAATTTCTCAACCCTATGAAGCTAATGGTGAAAAGGAAGACTCACCCACATCTAGTACTCCAGGAAGGGAGGGACATACTGGGGTAGAAGATCACTTGATAGATATTGGTAAAGGTTCAAACTCGTCCAAAACAGGTAGTGGATCAAGGGAAGCGAGTACTGGTACCCCTACTTCACATGGTTCATGCCAAGGTAGTCCTCTAAATGGAACTACAATGGTAAAGGACGCCTTTGTTTCTTCCACCCACGAGCAATTCGTTGAAGCAGATCGCTCCCCTGAATCAGCATTTCGACCACCAGAGGACTTGTACATTCCAGTTCCTTACTCGATACCGGATGCTCTCCTCATGACAGAACCTGACGAATCATCTAGAGGAATTCGATTAGAGGATGCTGGAAGTTTGAAAGACTTGAGAAATCTGTGTCCTTTTGTGGACTTAACTGTGGACAAGCAAGTACCAGAAGCTCTTTGGACAAACCCCCGGTGTCCTAATTCATCTCCGAAGCAATCCGTGCCTACTGTTGCTTACGCCATTCCCCAAACGGTATCTAATCAGGAAACAAGGAGTGTAACCGTAAAGGCAACATATAAAGATGATATTATAAGGTTTCGGATCTCTATGAGTTCTTGTATCGTTGAGCTGAAAGATGAAGTGGCAAAAAGATTAAAGTTGGAAGTGGGCACATTTGATGTGAAGTATATGGACGATGACCTCGAGTGGGTTCTGATAGCTTGCGATGCAGACCTGCAGGAGTGCATGGAAATTTGCAGAACATCAGGGAACAATATGATCAGACTCTCTGTTCATGACTTGCTGCCCCATCTTGGAAGTTCTTGCCAGAGCACCGAAGAATGAGGTTTGAATTGTAGATATGGTTAATTAGTTATTAACATCATTTTTTATGTGTTGCTTAGCAAGTGGAGGTGTAGTAGGTATTGTTTGATAGAGCTCTGCTTCACTTTTATATTAGAAAGGAGTTGACTGCATTCTAGAAATCAGAGTTGCAATATAATGTTGTTCACTCGGTGCCTCATTAAAAAATGCAAGGCAAAGTCGTGTTCCAATGAACAGTGATTCCTACTGTACATTTGTTTATAGTGTTTATCTTTTTTGATCAGTTGCCGGAACTTTATATCAATTATCAAGAGAGACTGAATTTTAAGGAAGAAAATTGTGAGATACTAAAACTGTAGTAGTCTTATTTTTTATTTTTTTTAAAAACACAACTGTAGTATTCAAGTTTTGGGCTTGCTAGTTCGGAAAGAAGTGCCATTGCTCTCATTGGATCGCCATGTATTTCATAGCTACAAATTGTAAGGCTTGTTGTTCTTACTGTTTCACTATATTCACGGATGATCGATGTTGAAGATCACATTTCTCATGTTCGTAAGAGTGACACGTATGGTTTGCCAAGTACATTGTTCTCGAATGAAGTCCTCTTATGTACTCCTCTGCCGGTAGCGCCATCGCGGCATGGTGGTTCCGACTCCGGTGCTCATCTTTCTTGGGTTCAGCACTTCACCATTCATAAAAGAGAAACTGCTCCCGACATATTGACTATCTTTGAGTCTGACCAATCTACATACAAGTGATCAGTGATGGCTCACTTTGAGGGTTTCATCGTTGGTTCGTAGGTGGATGAAATAATTTATTGTTACTGTGAGTTTGAGATCATTAAAATGATGTTGAGGTTAAAACGGATGAGAGCATATGCGATCCAGGTCAGACCATTAGCAAACGAAGCCAAGGAGCGGAAGAAATTAAGGCATATGTACTCGATCCACACTTATTGTTGTGATCGCCATCTTCTGTCATAACACAAGATCGAATTCATGCCTTGCCAAACCAAAAAGATTACTGCTAATTTTCTTGTAATTTTTTTCTTCGTAAATTAGGATGCTTTTTAAAGTGATGAGCTGATTACCATGAATGGTGAAGCTATACGTCGCCGTGGCTGTGATGCCAACTATCATGGACCATTTGGTGTGATCAGTATGGACCAATGTACGTGAGAACCAAAAAAGCCTGGGACACGAATGAAAACGATATCAATAAGCACGTACGTATCCCCAAACACCATGATCAGCTAGCTAGCATCCTTTTGTTATAAGAGTAGATGCAAAAATATATCACTACCGGATTGAGACATTGCCGGCGACTTAACGACTTTAAGTCACCGGCCTTGTTTTTTTTCCCGCCGGAATTGTCATTACCGGCGACAAGTCGTCGGCAATGCCATCGCCGGAAATTGCCCGCCAGAGATAGCATTGCCGGCGACTTGAGTCGCCGGTGATGTTTAGGACATTACCGGCGACTCAAGTCGCCGGCAATGTCAGCGCCGCCATGGCCGGAATTTGAAGACATTACCGGCGACTTAGGTCCATGTCGCCGGCAATGCTTGGAAAAATTTTGAAAAAAAAACACGGTTCTGGATTGGGCCCAATTCCAGAACCTGCATTAAAAGACATAAACCGTACAATCATACAAGTTCAACAATACACATAAATGTCCAACGTACAGTACAAATAGCAACGACGATACGAAAATTAACTACAACTACACGTCAGGGTCGAGGAACTTGCGGGTCAGGGTCGAAGTAATCCATGTACTCATTTGAACTCCGGTGGCTACCCTGGTCTTGCTATGGCGGTGACTGGTGCGGTGGTGGTGGTGGATAACTAGGGAACACAGGGTGCGGGGGAGGTGTGGGGAACGGGCGTCCGGTAGTCTGAGCCTCGTACATGGTCTGCATCCATGTGAACATCTGTGTCTGCTGCTGGACCATGTATTGGTACTCGGCATCTCTGATTGCCTGCTGCTCGGCTATCTGCCTCTTTTGCTCCTTCAACTCCCTCCGCATCCTCTGAAGCTCCGCTGCGAGGTTACGACTAGAAGCTGAACTTCTTGACCCGGTAGAGTATTCTGAAGTGTTTTTCAATACTCCTTCGCCCGCCGAGCCCATTCCCCTACAGTAGTAGGTATTCTTTCCAGTCCCGCACGCTTTTGCCATGATCTGAGCCGCTATAGGGCGATCAAGCGGATCGATCTGAGAGGCATACTGAGTGACTTCTTCCTCGGAGCAGTCAGGATAGTTAGTCCGAGCTATATTCATGGTGACTTCTGCGGTCGCCTCATCCACTCTCGCCTAATTGAAAAGCGAAAATGAATAACGTATTAGCTAACAAAATAAATTAATATTGAAAAATAGTTTTATTAACACATGGAGAGGCGAAAGACTTACCGCTTCTTCAGGGCACTGCGGATAGAACTTCTGATGAATATACACCAACGGGTTCACTTCTTGTTGTTGCTGCGCCTTAGTCGACCAACCCAAATAGTTGAGTGAACCTGCATGATGGGCCCTAGTGTTTTTCAATCTATTCGCCCGGTTCGTCTTCGAAATCGCCTTGTTTGATAAACATATGAAAAAAAATTAGTAACTAACTATTTCAATGTGATACGATACATTAGGCTTGTAAGATATATTCAGGATGCATACCTGAGCTTTGGAGTGCTCGAGGTGGGCTATCAACCACTTCCACTTGTACTCCCTAAACCGAAATTCGCTAGGGGTAGAACCTTGGCCTAGCTCCTTGTATACAGTGTAATGGGAAGAAAGCTCGTTATTCCACTCTTTATACCTATATTAACACAAGGAAAAAAAGTTAGAGATATTAAAACACTTGATAAACAAAAATCTAACTCGATATATACTCAAATAACTCGAAGCACATCACCTCATATGTAGTTGACGCTCTACCCACGTGTGAATAAGAACTTCATCCACGTCAAACCACACCTGCAATATGAATATATAAAAGGTAAAATTATATATTTATTCGGACTTAATTAATAAATGTAAAATTTACGTAATGAAAATACGATTTAACTCACACTCAGTGCATTATGCACTTGCATCTTCACGTAGATAGGCACAGATTCCCAATCTGGCCAAAGCATTGGGACCTTGTCCCGCATGATCGCCCCGGCCATGCTGACATATTTTCGCGTGGTGTCAAATGCCTCGATCACCTCGCCATCCTCATTAGCCCTTATGGGCGTTTTCCTTCCCTCGGTGGCCTGCTCAAGTCTCTTCCCGGTGCAGGTGCCTCTAGCCCCTTTCCGTTTTCCAGTCTCATTAACGAAATTGCCTAATAATACAATGTCAACAAATTGATATCATTAATTGAACCTATCGTAAGTCTTTAGTAATAATTAAGTAATCAATCTGATGTTAAATAAAATTTACCTGCATCGTCTGTTTGTTGGTTGGTGCACCTCACACTCCAAAGATACACGGGGTCGAACGGGATGAAGTTGTACGCTTCCTCCACGCTCAGGAACTCCGGCCGTCCTTCAACATAAATAGGCATCCCCCTATCATCGAATTCAGGGATCACAGGAATCTCGTCGGGTAGGAAGAGACCGGACGGCGGAGATAGACGAGGCCTGGACGATGAGGCGCTAGCACCACCATCTTCCTCAGATGATTCCCGTGAAACGGGAGTAGGCACCGGGCGAATATGGGGCATTCGGATTGAGGGAGTTTCTGATGCCCCCGTTGACTGTCGCTCGTCTGAGGGTCTGCTGACGGAGGGACGTCTGCTGACTGAGTGTCTGCTGACTGAGTCTCGAGGCTCGACTTTCGGTTGCACGGCTCTTGATCGTGCAGCTTCCTCCTCAGCTCGCGCATCAAGCAAGGCTCTCATGCGAGCATTCATCATTGGCCCACTGCGCGTGTTGCTAACTGCGGCTGAGGAGGAAGCTTGACTACTGCTCCCTCCACTATTTCGGGAACCTCTCCGAAGCCAATTTGCCGCAAAACCTCCTGGACACCGTAATAGTCATGGATTCGGTTCTATAACAAATCGGAACCGGAACCGGGCGGAACCGAAACCGTTTGAACCCGGAACCGTTTGGAACTGGAACCGTTCGGTTTCAAATGGTTCCGGTTACAAACAGTTCCGGTTCCAAACGGTTCCGGTTTAAAACCGTTCTGGTTCTGCACCGTTCCGATTCCGATTTTCCACCTTAATTTATACGATTAATTAACAACTATATCACCTAAATTAACATATATACATTTTTGATGTGTATATATATACATCATGCATCTTAATTAAATTTAATTTTCACATATATATACATCACATATTCATCCAAACCACACACCCTAATTAATTTTCCACATTTTTCACACATATATATACATCATGCATCTTAATTAAATTAAATTTTTATATATATATATATATACATCACATATTCATCCAAATCACACACCCTAATTAATTTTCCACATTTTTCAAACATTACCGGTATATATATACATTGCATCTAAATTTCATGCTTATCACCCTAATTAAATTTAATTTCCACATACATATATATATACATTCCCACGTACGTACATATGTACATACATACATACGTATATATATTTATGCACAAAAATAAATAAAAATTGAGAGAGAGAGAGAGAGAGAGAGAGCACCTGCCATAGTGGAGCTCAAGCTGCTTTTCCGGCGACGGAGGTGAGGGGAGGAGGTAGAGGAGGAGGGGAGGAGGAGAGGAGGAGGGGAGGAGAGGAAATTCAATTTGAAATCGGGATATTTAGTGAGGAGAGAGGAGAAGGGAGAGGAGGTGAGGGGAGGGGAGAGGGGAGGAGAGGAAGACAGTTTTGAGGAGAGGGAGGTGGCCGGAACGAGTTGGGAGGAGGAGAGGAGGAGAGGAGGAGGAGAGGATTGTGAGAAATGAAGCTCGGGCTCGAGCTGGGTTCTTGCATATCCATTAAACATTGCCGGTGAGTTAGTTTAACTCGTTGGTAACGTCGTTACCAACGACTTAAACTCGTTGGTAATGACATTACCAACGAGTTGATTAACTCGTTGGTAATGTCATTACCAACGAGTTGCTTATCAACTCGTTGGTAATGTTGACATTTCCCGAAGAATATCCGACAACAATTTCCGACTACAATTTTCAACAAGATTTCCGACTACAATTTCCGACAACAATTTCCGTCTACGATTTCCGACTACAATTTCCGACTACGTACAATTTCCGACTACAATTTCCAACATGATTTCCGACTACATACAATTTCCAACATGATTTCCGACTACGTACAATTTCCAACAACGATTTCCGACACGATTTCCGACAAGAATTTCCGACTACAATTTCCGACTACATCATTAACGTACTAAGGATGATAATCGTAATCATCTTCATCACTTGAGTCTGACTCGGTTTCATAGGTAACCTCTGGCAATATGTGCCGCTCCTCGTTATCTGAATCAGCGTCTACTTCATTTGGATTAACATCGAGAAGTTCTGCTCTAGTAATTCGAACCACACTCCCAGATCTCACATTATTAAGGCGAATCATAGATGATTCCGGAATGTCAAAAGCGTTCGGCTCTTGGTATGCAGTAACTTCCTCATCATCTGCGGTATCACCAAGTGTGGCAGCACTGTATATGTTTCTATGAGCAACATGGTTAACCACCTTCCACGGGACTTTGTTAAGAAGATCGTCCAGGTAAAACACTTGTTTTACTGATGAGGCAAGAACGAAAGGGTCATCTTCATACCAGCTAGTAGCAGTATTCATCGAAAATGTTCCGTACTGATCGGTCCTTGTGTTCTCCAGGCTAGTATCAAACCATCTACACTTGAACAAGTGCACTTTCATGCGGTTCCCATAAATTAGTTCAACTACTGAATGAAGGACACTGTAATAGTCAACGCCATCCTGCCCACCATGGACCATCACCCCACAATTCTTTGTTTTCAGTCGGTCGTCTCGATTTTCACATATAAATTTCACGCCATTGACCTGACACATCGAGTAAACTTTTGAAGCTATCGGTTTCATCGCCAGGACCCTCAATTCGTTTAACCACTCTGGGCAACCATCATTTGCTACATGGTTCATCTGAAAACGATAAGAAACCACACAAGAAATTATGAACATAGAAACCACAAAACCACGTATGTACACACATGCTATATAAGGAAAATGGCAATAAAAAAAAGACATATACACATATACCCTTACCCATTGACCAAAGTAGTTTGCAAACGTCATGTTGTGGTAATCAACATTTCCGGCAATAGCAGGGCAGTGAAGATGATAGTTTTTCCAATATTGTACTTCTTCACAGTTAATCAGTACCGACCAGTGGGCAATGACTACCTCATTTCCATCCAACTTGTACGACTTTGGCAAGCTTCCCTGTACTACCACGTCATTGGAGATGATAGAAAGGTTGAACTGGGGTTCATCTATCGGTATCTATTGTTGGGGGTCCTCAAGTGCTCCCAAATACACTTTGGTGTACGTTACACACTCGTGCGCAACATATGCTTCAGCGATACACCCTTCAGGTGCATATTTATTCTTCACATAGTCCTTGTAGGCTTCCAATTGTCTACAAGTTAACAAGTGCATGTTAACTAAGGTAAAAATAAGAATTTACATATAAAAACAGAGGCAAACTAAATGTATGAATCATTTGTACCTTTCCATGTGATACATCCAAGTGTAGTGTACGGGACCGGTAAGCAACAATTGTTCGGGAAGATGGATCATTAGGTGAGGCATGATGTCGAAAAAATTTGGCGGAAATATCCTCTCAAGCTTGCACATGATAAAAATGATGTCATCTTGCATCTCCCTGAGATCTGATTTTTTAACTTCCCTGGTGCATAACTTCTGAAAGAATCTTGACAAGGCCACCAACGGCTCCACCACCTCTTTGGGCAGGTACCCTCGAATGAAAATAGGAAAAAGGCGTTGAAGCAGTACATGGCAGTCATGACTCTTTAATCCGTACATCTTATTGTCTCGGAAGTTAACACACCTGCTTATATTTCCTGCATAGCCATAAGGATACCTGCATATATATATATAGCCATAGGCAACAATTATATTTCTCGCATATTACCATAATCCGGTAAAAATTTAAGGCAAACCAATTTCCTGCATAGTCATATATAAGAATATATACCTGACATTACTCAGCCACCAAAAAATTTCATGCTTATGTTTCGGCTTGACGGTGTAAGGAGCTTGCGGCATTTTTCTCTTACCATCTCTTAACCACAAATGTTTCCGCAGTCCCATAGCTTTCAGATCAATGCGTGCCTTAGGGATGTCTTTTGTTTTCCCGTCCAAGTTAAGAACTGTGCCCACCACACTTTCACACACATTCTTCTCTATGTGCATGACATCTAGGTAGTGTCTGATAGGCAACCTGGGCCAGTAGGGGAGTTCCCAGAATATGCTCTTGTGTGTCCAAAACTTATACCTTTTGGGCTTGTCTGGAATTGACGCCACTATGTCAGGATGATTGCTCAGCTGGCCAAAATTATATTCATTCAACACTTCCAAAATTTCTTCCCCTGTCCATCGCCTGGGTGCCACACCTATTTCCACAGTCCCATCAAACGCGTCTGGATCCTGCCTAAATGGGTGATCATATGGAAGCCAACAATGGTGACGCATCTGAACAATTTTACTACAATGAGGACTGCAACAATCAACCGTCATGCACTCTGAACAAGCCCTGTAACCCCTGGTAACGTTGCCCGACAACATACCGCGGGTAGGAAAATCACTGATGGTGCCCACAAGCATGGCATGCATCTGGAACATCTCATTTTTGAACCTATCGTAAGTGGGGTGGCCACACTCACTCAGGTACTTAAGCTCCTCAATCAAAGGCCTCAAATACACATCGAGACACTTTCCTGGATAACCCGGGCCCGGAATTAACAGAGTCAGCATATTGTATTCCTTCTTCATGCACATCCATGGTGGAAGGTTGTACGGTACCAAAATAACTGGCCATATACTGTATTGAAGACTCATGTTGCCAAAAGGGTTGAATCCGTCAGATGAGAGCCCTAGCCAAACATTTCGGACCTCTTCTGCAAAATGATCAAACTCCCTGACCATGTGCTTCCAAGCCTCTCCGTCGGAAGGGTGTATAAGGGTGTCATCGTCAGGAAAATTCCTCTCAGCCCACCATCTCATTGCTTCGGCCGTGAAAGCACACATGAACAACCGCTCCAGCCTATCCATAAGCGGGAAATATCGAAGTATCTTCACAGCTTTCTTATTGCATGCAGGAGTCAACTTATACATTTCTGTAAAACATACCGGGCAGGCTTCAAGGTCTTCAAGATCTTTTCCCCAGAAGAGAATACAATCATATCTGCATGCATGGATTTTGATGTAGGAAAGCCCAAGATCTTTCAGGATATGTCGCACCTTATGATGAGTGGTAGGAAGACGATGACCGGGTGGCAGTAGCGAAGCAGTCCACTTCAACCAAGAATCAACAGCTTTGACAGACATTTTGTTCTCCATTTTGAGCTGCATCACTCCCATCACACTTTCAAGAACAGTCTTACTACAACCGTCGTACAACGGAGTCTGTTACAATGCAATCAGGTTGTTGTACTTGTCCATACCGCTTGTGTTGACATGAGCTCCAGGTAATGGCTCGACTGGCTCAATATGGGGGAAACCCTCAACGACGGGAGGGACATTTGGTGCTTCATCAGCAAATACACCGCTCTCATGAGGAAACATATCATTGATTAACATCGATGTTGGATCATAGGATGAACTGCCCCTCTCAGTAAAATCTCCATGATCATAGCGTGGACTGGCCCTCTCACCAAATTGTCCATGATCATGCGGACCTGCTAACAATGTTTCACCGTGATAAATCCAACAAGTGTACTTATCCCAAAACCCGTATTTACTCAGGTGCTTCTGGACTTTATCAATGGGAAAACGAAATCGATCGCTGAAACACTTACATTCTTTACATGGGCAATAATGAAGTGTAGTGTCTCCACAATTAGCCTTCACAAAATTCACAAAACTCCTAATTCTCTGGTGATATCTGACATCCCATCTTTCGAGGCTCATCCAACTCTTGTCCATCCTGAAAATTCTAACAATTTTACGTATTATATATACACACATTCACTACTAATAATCGACGCGATATCTCAATTCAACTCTAATTAAATCAACACATGCATGCATATATATATATATATATTGATCTAATATCTGAATTCGATTCAGTACTCAATGATGGTATTCTTCTTTTTTCAGTTCAAAATGTATTTGACTAGGTAGGAGGCTCTCTTAAGCCTGGCTCCGATAGCACTACGATAATACTAGTCGTTGATTCAGACACAAGATAAGATTAACTACAAGCAGTTTTCTCGTTTCGGTGACATCAACAACATTTCATATCTCACGAATTGGATTTGATCAACACACACATATATATACATACACATATACGTATATATATACACGTACCTATATATATATATATAGCTTCCCGAGTGATTGAGTTTTCGACGCGCGCCTTAATTTTGACAATACCGAAGGATCGATTTCAGAGCGTTTTCCTTCTTTCGATTTCACCAGATTTTTTTCGATCCAAATGAATGACTTGCTGCGATCGGCATCTAATATAAGAGGCATTGCTGACGATTCATTAAATCGCCGGAAATGGAGACATTACCGGCGACCTCCTCCGTCGCCGGTAATGTTTCGACATTACCGGCGACGGAGTAAGTCGCCGGTAATGATGAACATTACCGGCGACTTTTCCGATCGCCGGCCTTGTTTTTGGAAATCTCGCCGATAATGTTGCTTATTCCGGTAGTGTATAATGCATTAATGCCAACCTGTTTAAGGTGTACACGAGTGTGTGGTGCCCGGCTGCACGACTGACCCGTACAAATAAGGTCCAGATTCCAGACCATGCAGTTGATGACTAGGGTTATGGGAATGCTGAAAATGCCAGGAGAACACGTAACGTATCGTAGTCGAGATAAAGTCAAAACTGTTTAATTTTCTTTTGCCTACACAGGTATGAACTAGCTAGCTAGAATAATACTCGGATGCCAAAATCAATGAGCTAGATTTCTTCATTCTGCAACTAAGGAAGAAGAAGAAGAAGATATTTGAGCAGTATATCGTAGTAGGCTCGTGTATTGCTGAATAGAACCCAATGTTATTGGTCACACTCGTGCATTTGAATGCAATTAAGTAGCTACAAATTTGTAAAGGCTAGCTTGTGCCTCTGGTCATTAGTACAAAGTCACATCTTTGCAGGCAAGCATGCATGCATGCATGAATTTATACCATCAACTACATTTAGTGATCACATCGATCGTAAATCTCATCTCTCACAAAGGTAACACAGCGTACACATCGATCGATCTAATATAGATGTGTACATCTCGCCCCAATGCAAGGGCCGTGACCCCGTAATACGATCACCTAATACAACACATGTAACACGACTCCATCGTCCTCCGATGATTGCAGGGAATCGAAAAGAAAGAAAATAAAATAAAACAGACTCGATCATAATTAGAAAAGTCCAGAGATGGCAGAGCTGATCACGTTGCATGGTTTCCAGGAGGAGCATGGCCATTCTGAGCATGGCCGACTATCTTTTTGGGGTCATCATCAATGGTCACCTCCGACAAGTTCACCTCCATGCCTTTCCTTTCTGCAATCTGTCGTTGAGTGGATTTGTAGTATGTGGCATACAGAATCAGCTGAGCTAACCCAAAAATTGTGCCCAACCCATTAGGAATCTGGGACCATATTAATCAAACCACAGTTAGCTAGTATATATACCTGAGCATGAAATCACTATTTATTTACATTATGAATGACTTGAGAGATTGAAGTTTAGTATGAGCTTGAGATCATTACAGTGATGAAGGGGTCAAAACGGATGAGAGCATATGCAGTCCAAGCAAGACCATTTGCAAATGAAGCGAAGGAGAGGAAAAAGGGCATGTATTCCACACTTTTTGTTGTGATCACCAATTTCTGTCACAGTAGAGTAAATAGAAATAAGCATATAGATGACAAGAGAATGAGAATGAGCGATCTAGCTACTATATATTGAGCTGTCTAATTAAGCATCGATCGATGTGAAGTAGTATATGATCAAAGTGTAATGTCGTTTGAAAATCTAACACATGTTATGTTGTCGGACTAGATATAAATCACCCTCATTCAAACAATCCTTTACATATTTAATTTAATAAGCTTGCCTCTTAATTAGTGACTGAGACTCCTGTAACAATACATGTGCGAATTGAACGAAAGGCAATAACTTAGATTTTAGGTGATGAATAATTACCATGACCGTCAATGGCGAAGCATACATCATGATGTTGAAGGCGATCGATATGATGCCCACAATCAAGGACCGTTCTTTGTGTGTGTGAACCAAACTGATGACCAGAAGAGCAAGAACGCCAATGAAAACGATCTCCACAAGCGCAACCACAGCCACCAAGATCCTCTTCTTCTTGTCGGAATATATGAAGAAAAGGGTGATGTAGACGACCTCGATGATGGTACCCGACCCGTTTATGGTCCAGACAAGAGTGCTATCCGGGTGCACGACCGGTAACCCGTACAAGGTCCAGACCATGCAGTTCACTAGGGTTGCAAGGTATGGAATCGGAGAGTACTGCTCCACAGACCCTTTCTTCCATATTTTCACAAAAGTTGGCCTGCACCAAAATTTACCATTTGTTAAGTTTTGACAATATAGTCGGTCATAAAGTAAAACAACTCTTATTAAAGGTAAAAATATCCGGTTGTAGTCTCCAAATAAGGTAACCTTCATTATTAAAGGTAAAAGTGCCATCTAGCTCTTAATTTGGTTAGATGAATTCCAATCAATCTTTCATACATAGGTACATAGTCTACATACATATCAGTAAAATTGCCTTACAATTATAAGAAATGGCAAATTAAGATACTTTAGTCAAAAGCTTAGTGCCTTTCTAGCTAAATTAACAAGGATATACATACATGGATATGTCCATGCCTTTTTGTTTCAATTTATTTACCTTTACTCATAAATACCACCTTAACTATGAAAACAATGATAAATCCGATATGTAAACTTCAGAACAACTCAAGTAATGGCATTGGTAGACATGCGGACAAAAAAATAAGTGAGCAATCCATTAGTCATCGAGAGCTTAAGCGCTCACTCGCATGTTTACATGTCGATAATCTTCACTTAGGTGTAATTTGCTTGCGAAGAAAATATCATTTATCTCAACCGAAAACAAAATAGTACCTTAACGTGAATCATTGTTCATTGTTTTTTTCTTTTCTAAGGTGATACACGTATAAGTGTCAATTGAGGGATTGCTCTCTCAAAAATGAAAAGTGCCAATTAAGGAAAGAGTGGTAGAGAGGAAAAGCATGCTTACACTGGTGACAAGAACAGAAAGAGTGAGATGACGTTTCCTGTAAAAGAAATGTAAACAAAAATCTTCATTTCCAGAAACAACAGAAATCAATCAGATCTAAATACATACAGAGAACGAAAACTAAAAAAAAAACAGTTAATTTCCTTAAAATAATGACACCTTTAATCTAACAAGAATAATTACAAGGCTAGCTAGAACTGTAAACCATGCCATACCTATAATACCGACCACTGTCCGAGCGGCATCTGCAGAAACCATGGTTTTGATGATATCGAAGAAACGGATCGAAATGAAGATGAAGATAAGGATATGGTAGGTCAAGCTAGGGAATCAAGATAAGAGAGAGAGAGAGAGAGAGAGAGAGAGAGAGAGAGAGAGAGAGAGAGAGAGAGAGAGAGGCAAGGTGTGAGAACTTTAAGGAGGAAGAGGAAGCAAGGAGATTAATGTGAGGAGGATAGGACTGGGTGTACGTTCGGTGTGAGTTGTGTGTCTCTGAAATCGAAACGTACTAGTTTGGACAGATTGCAAAGACTAATTAGCTGCTGTTGTTGTTGTTAGGTCATTTGCATGGCATGTATTTGAGGGGGTGGTGGTCATCAAGAGAAACGTACTTGTATATATATATAGGGAAGGAACTAATTAACAGCTACAACCACAGTGGAAAAGATCGAATATCAATTCGGATATGTGAAAGAGAAAGAGAAAGAGAGAGAGGTAGCCTATCTGTGTTGGCACCGGCCACGTACCTTCAAGATTCTCAGAATTCTCACTTTCTCTCTAACGCTCTTACTGTGGACTCTCTCAGCTCAGAAGAAAGTGATGGATTAATTATTGCAAATCCTGATACTAATTATTTCCTTCCCAATGCAATATTACTTATTACTCGGATTATTTGTAGAAAAAAAAAACCATTGGGGCATTACTGCCCCGTCCCCACTCAGAATCCCAGTTCGGTTGTTGGACGTGGTATCTGCATTGTTTTTAGTCTTTTTACACTTATAAAATCCATTGGTTAATTTATTTTAGTGCTTTTAAACTGTTGAAATCCATGGTTTCAACTGTTATTTCTCTTTAATTATGCAGTGATACATCAATGGCTATGAATTTTTAGTGCATTTTCCTTAAGACCATCTCCCATAATGGATTAAAAAATCAAATTTAACTTATGGTTATTCTTATCATAAGTTAAATTTCAATTTTTAAGGCAAAAAATTTAGCCTAAGCAATTTTGTAATTCAAATTTGGCGCTAAAGCTAAATAATATTTTATTCAGTTTTTTTTTTCTTTCAGATTTGTCCTTCTACCTACCATCTTATTTCATTTTATATCATTTTTACATTTGAACTAAATTTTTTTTAATCTTTCACAACTACATAACTAAAAAATCATTTTTTTTACTATTGCGAAGATTTCGACAAGACCTTTCATGTAACCCCATATCTAATATATTTAGATAAAATCATATACTTGATTAATTATTAAATTAAAAAATCACGGCCGTTTTTCGAATGCTTGCATATGGTGTACCTGCTGATGCTCCAGACAACGTACTATTTAAAAATTGGTGAGTCTACTGCTATTAGATGTATGAAAATTTTTTGTCGAGCAATTATAGAGGTATTTGGACCACAATATCTAAGGAGACCTAACTCTGATGATATGACAAGGCTTCTTTATATAGGCGAAGAACATAGTTTTTCAGGAATGTTAGGGAGTTTAGATTACATGCATTGGTGTTGGAAAAGTTGCCCAAAAGCTTGGGCAGGAATGTACTCGAGGCGGAAGGGATCACCAACCATTATTCTTGAGGCCGTAGCTGATTATGATCTTTGGATATGACATGCATATTTTGGGTTACCGGGATTGAACAATGACATCAATGTGCTAGAAGCATCTCACTTATTTGTAGATCTTGTGGAAAGTAAATCTCCTCTGGTTAGTTATACAATTATGGGAAAAGATTATAGTGTTGGTTATTATCTAGTCGACGGTATATATCATAAATGGTCCACACTTGTCCAAATTAAACATGATCCACAAGGTCGGAAGAAAACTTTGTTCGCCACAAAGCAAGAATCATATAGGAAGGACGTAGAGCGTGCATTTGGAGTTCTTCAATCATGTTGAGCAATTATTAAAGAACCAGCACGATTTTGGGATAAACGTATCTTATATGATATAATGACTACATGCATCATAATCCACAACATGATTATCGAGGATGAGCGAGATTTATCGGCTCCGATTAAGGAATTTAATGAAGCACCCGCCCCTACTGTTGAGATGGTGGCCGATGAAACAACAAGATTTAACGAATTTCTAGTTCTCCATAGAAAAATTAAAGATAAGAAAGCTCATTATGAACTTCGAGATGCTTTGATTGAACATATTTGGCAGCGACATGGAGGAACATTAGTTTGAAATCGTGATCGTCAAATGTTTATTTTTGTTTTCAAATAAATTTAGTGTTGTATTTTTTTAAATTTTCGTTGGTTGTATCTTTTAATTATCATATATTGAAGGAATAAGATCTATGTATGTCATTCTCAATATTTGTAGTTTTAATTTATTTTTAATATTATATATATGAGAAAAGAAAAAAATATGCATAGAAATATAACATTACATTTATATGACAAAAGAATTAGAAATAGTTTTACCTTGAGATTTAGCTTATGATGAGTGTCTTTTAGAGTCAAAAGGCTATAAATTTGGCTAAAGATTTAGCTTACGGTGGAATACTTTGATATGCTAAAAAAAAATTAGGTAAAATATTTTTGTTTTTTAAACCACATTTAAATAAAGATTTAGCCTACCATGCCATCAGAGATGCACTAAGAATGTGGATTCCATCATTACTTTGGCCGGTTTGATTTATAACTTGGCTTATTTAGTGGATTATTTCTTACTTTTCTTTTGGTGGGTGAAAACTGAAACTTATGGTCCTGGATTTATTTCCAATTTATCCACAAATTTACTAATTAGCTTTCAGGTGAGAGAGCTAAGAAGAAAGTTAATAGAGGTTCATAGTAGTTGGTGATCAGTTGGTGAAGCAAATGACAGGCAGTGAAATGGGTCACATTTAGAATGTGAAGTTTGGTCATGCATTTAGTAGAGGACTATATATCTTTGCTCTTTTTAGGCATGGAATCTTCTATCTTCTCAAGGAGATTTTCTCCTTAATTAACAATTTAACATCAAAGTTAGTTCAAAAGTCAAAAAATGTGTGCTTATATATGCAATAGATTACTTCCTTTCACGCATCAAAATTTGTATAAAAACTAGAAACTCCTATAAAGGAATCTTTAAAAATGGTGATCCAACCACTGGATCGTATGAAACTACAGTAATGGCAAAAATATTCTTAATTTTTTTGATGAATTATCTATCAAAAAAAATCTCTGATGAAAATGAAATGTAGATCTATATATAGGACAGACTATGATACCTAAGGGATATGTAATACTTTTATTTATTACTTTAAGAATGAAAATTACAATATACATGAGCAAAAATTTACAATATTTAAGACAATATTATCATAATTACCACATTTTTTATGCTTATTTATAATGTTTATAACTAATTAGATCAAATTTTACAACAATTGGTTCACAAGTTGTAACTAATTAAGTCTCTAAATAAAATAATTATCTTAAATACAACTAAATAATCCAAAAAATAACTCATATTACGACAATGACCACCAAATTTGTTCTCAAGTGATAAAATAAAATTATCACACCTCTTGAGTACCTAAGAATAATCTGTAAATATATACTTCGGATGGGGCAGGCTATGGTAGCAAATGGTATGTCATACATTTATTTATCACTTTGAGAATCAAAATTACAATATATATGAGCAAAAATTTACAACATTTAGAACAACATTACCATAATGATCACATTTTTTTAGGATTATTTATAATGTTTATAATTATTTAGATCAAACTTACAACTTTAAAAACAACTAATTCAAAAGTTGTAATTAAGTCTCTAAATAAAGTAATTATCTCAAATACAATTAAATAACCTAAAAAATAACTCTTATTATCATAATGACTACCAAATTTGTTTCCAAATAATAAAATAAAATTATCATACTCTTAAGTACCTAAGAATGATCTACATGGATGTAGGATGAAAGTTTAAGCGAAAGTTTACATAAAATAGAAGAACATATTTAACGATGAATTATTGGTCGCTCGAAGCTTCTTGTATATAATAAATACTACAGAAGAAGGCACATAGAAGAAACACTGACTAAATCATCCTTAATCTATACTAATATGCTACTCAAGCGATTACACATTCCGAGTGGAATTAAGTCAATTAACAATCTATCCGTTCGTATATATATTGATGGAGGCTTATCATTTATCTGACATATCCAAACAAAACCATGTGGAATTTGTCTCAATACTACTTCAATTATTCTTAACTCTTAAGTATGAAAAACAAAAGTGTAGTGGACAAAACATCTCTCTCAAAATGTCTAGTGGAAAATAGATCGAGTACCAAGTATATTAATGACAAGTTCCTAACTCGACGACAATGCATAACTCAAGCCAAAAGAGGTTGATCCACATGCAAGAATCAGATACTTAAAAAGTGATCTAGCTATTCATCTTTGGATGTTTAAAAAGTCTTATAGCAGGTATAAATACTCTCAAATTAGTTAAATTAGGATGTCACACATAGTCTTATGAGTTTGATGAACATTACATGTTCTTATAATTTTATCAAACTACATTTTTTTTTACAAAGAAGAAGAATATATGGGCATCGAAAAAGCTTAAGTTAACAGGATTTTAAATTCAAATGCACAAGGAAGAGAGAAAAACTAGAATAATGGGTATGATCTTATTTCCATTTGTTTTAGAGGTTTGTTATTGGTCTGTATCAGAATTTTTTTCTAATGTCCTGCCTAAAGGCCTAACTAAGTCTCGGGACCTTCTTGAGAAGCCGCTCTGGCTACAACGGTGTGCTTTACTCAGGGCGCCAACGACGATGGAGAAGGTGACACAAGGTCTTGTGTGTGTTTCTTCAGACGGGACGACGTAGCGGCAGTGGAGAGCGGGTCCTGGGCTCTCTGCTGGGATCTGGATTGCTGGGATCTGGGCTTGGATTTTGGGCCCTTAATGTGGTTTGGGTCATATTGCTTATGGGCTTTTGTCCATTGTTTTGAAAAAGGGTCCTAATTAAGATTAGGACGTTCTGTCCCTAACCTCCTTATCGAGGTCTCATCTGGTTCGGGCCATTTGGTACCGAATCTGGGAGTCCGACGCGCGAAGTTCTGTTTATAGGTGAGTATTACCTTGATTTATCCGTGTTGGTGCTCGCCTTATGAGAAGACATTATCCTGGTTACTTGGTTACTTGTTGGTGCTTAATGCTTCAATTCATGTGTTCTCGTACTAGTTTAGGTCGTCTTGATTAGTGCGACAGTAGTTCAATTCTCTTGAGCCCTACAGGCGTTCTACTGTGTAATGTATGGTTTTTCTCTTGATTTTTAATATAATGCCTCTCATTTACCGTAAAAAAATATCTCGCGAACTTCTTGGGTACTCAAGGATATGCTATACCCTTATTTACTACTTGAGAACTAAAATTACAATATATTTGAGCATGAATTTATAATATTTAGGAAAAATATTATTACAATGACCACATATTTTTATGATTATTTATGATATTTACAACTAATTGAATCAAATTTACAACTTTGAGAACAGTTTGTTCAAAAGTTGTAATTGAGTTTCTAAATCAAGTAATTACCTCAAATATGATTAAATAACACAAATAATAAGAAGCTGTAATTTAGTTGAAGTCTTGGACTCATTGTAAAATTTCTTTTTGATCTTTTTTTCTTCCAGGTTTTTCGAAGGAAAAACCCTAGAGCGGGGTTTGATTGCAGCGCCGTTCACTATGGGCGGTATCCCTATCTGTCCTTGGGGGTTTCTAGACCCTCTCTCTAACTCAGGGACCTCATCCCCAAGATTATAAGATACAATACAGAAGCCCAAGACCTTTGCGTCCATTCTTACGGGACCGGAGGAAACTACTGTGCCCATGGGTTAGTTAGCGACTCCAACAATTTGTGGGGACATTGTCTACATCAAGATCAATGAGCAGATTTACCAAGAACATGTGAAGGAGTGTTGTAACAATCTTATTAGGAGGTTACTTCTTCGAAAATGTACTGCTCTAATGAAAACAGAAGACTTAAAAACATCTTGGCACTCTTTATGGAGACCTTCGGGGCCTTGGAGTCTCGTTCCCATTTGCAAGGGGTATTTTGATCTTCATTTCAGTTCTGAAACTGATAAGCCTGAGGTCTGGGGCAGAGGTACATGCACTTTACAGTTTGGTCCTTTCAAATTATCAGAGTGGCGGCCTAATTTTAAGCCTGGAGAGGCTCATCCTCAAACACATGCTTAAACATGGGTTAGGATTTATGGTCTCCGTCAGGAGTATTGGCATCGTCACCATATTTTTGAAATTTCTAGTGGTGTGGGGACACCGCTGCAGCTTGATCTAGCGACCAAGGAGAAGCGTTTTGGTTATTATGCTAAGGTTTTGATAGATGTGGATCTGCTTGGCCCTCTTCATACATCGATCATGGTGGAAAGAGAGAATCATTGTTTCCCAGTTGAAATTCAGTATGAAAATCTGCCACCACAATGTAGTTATTGCGGCCTCGTTGGGCATGAAGAAAGAACTGTAGATAATTGAAGTCGAAAAGGTTTCCGAAGAATTACAAAGAGGTACGTCAGGTTTATAAAGTCAAGAATAAGCCGACCATTCCAGTAACAATGATCCCGAATGACATACAAAATTCTTAGAATACAAGGGGTTGACAGTCCTATTGATAACTCTTTTGAGAGATCTACCAAGGCCGATGTGGTTGCTCAGTCGAAGGAGGTGGTTGCAGTCGATACTGCAATTGATGCTTTTGATAATATTGCAATGGAAGAGACAACTTTGGAGGTACGTTATTGAGAATATTGCTCAAAAAGTCATAGATGAGGACATTGTAGGTCTCGGCTCATAAGAGAGAACTCATGCAGGTAATGACTACTCTTGCAGTCCTTCTCCGTTTCGTTCTTGGATAGAAATATTTGAAGATGAGGCGAATCATGGTGTTGCTAATTTAAAGACTCCTTCGAGTGCTCCTCCATGTTTTGGTCCTTCTCATGGTTTTGTCACTTCCAACTCAAGAGCTTATTTGGAAATTGACGTTGCTTCCCGTTTTGTCAACGAAGAGGATATTGCTGGATTCATGTCGGTGCTCTCAAAATCATAGGAGAAGAAGGCAAAAAATGCTCAAAAGCAGCTTGCTAACGATGCTGAGGAGCAAATGAATATCTGTTTTGTGAGGAAAAATCCTCCAAGAGAAAGAAACAACCCTTTACGTTTTCAATGAAGGTCCTCTATTGGAATATTAGAGGGATTGGTAACTCAAACTCTCATTCCGAATTATCTAATATTTGTTATCAGCATCACCCAAATTTGGTTTGCATGTCGGAACCAATGGTGTCTTTTAATTCTATATCTACTTTTTGCTGGGCTTCTTTGAATTTAAGGCTAATTGCTGTCAATGACCGAGGTATCTTGGATCCTAATATTTGGATTTTTGATTCCCTTAATATGGATCTTCCCTCTTCTGTCTTTTTGTCAGATCAACATATCATTGTTCAAAGACCGAGGTATCTTGGATCCTAATATTTGGATTTTTGATTCCCTTAATATGGATCTTCCCTCTTCTGTCTTTTTGTCAGATCAACATATCACTGTTCAAATTACAATGGAAGGGACTCTGACTCAAGTTTCTTGCATCTATGCTGCTACTACGGTGGTGAAGCGCAAGACTTTATGGTTTGAGTTACTTACTCTCCGACAAAGTACTTCAATTCTTTGGGTTGTTATTGGAGATTGTAATGTGGTTCTTGGAATGCATGAGGCCTCGGGTAGGGGTTTACCTGTTCGATCTTCATGTGAGGATTTTTGCAGCACTACCAAGATTTGTAATTTCACTCACCTAGATACTGTAGGAGCTTTCTATATGTGGTCAAAAGGTAAAGGTGCGTGGAGGTTGAAGCATAGACTTGACCGTGTATTGTGTGATGACTTTTGGTTTTCTAATTGGCCTTCCACAAGTAGCATGGCTCTTCCTAAGACTGTTTCGGATCATAATAGTCTTCTTTTCATTGCTAACAAGACTATTTCCAGCGGACCAAAGCCTTTTCTCTTTCAATCTATGTGATTACTTCACTCGCCCTTTAAAGAGATAGTGAAAAATTGTTGGACTAATACCAAGCTTGTGGGTTGTCCTATGTATGTCACTTTACAGAAGTTGAGAGCTTTGAAAGTTTGTCTAAAGAACTGGAATACTACCATTTTTGGGGATGTTCACAAGAGGGTGGAGGCTGCTTGTGCTTAGTTGACTACTATTCAGCAAAATATTACTTCGGGTGATCACTCTGAAAGTATTTTTGAAGCGGAGGTAAATGCCAAGACTATTGTGCATGAGGCTGTTCGACAACAAGAAGTCTTTTGGAGATTGTGTGCGTGTTAAATGGCTCACTGAAGGTGATAATTGTTCTCATTTTTTTCATGCTTACACAAGGAATAACTATGCACGTTCCACAATTAGTTTTATGCAAGATGAAGATGTTCTTCTCACTGATCCACATCATATTGTTGATCACGTGGTTGATTTTTATAAGACTTTGTATGGTCCAGGGGATTCTCCTCATCATATTACTCGATTTTGTGAAGTTATCCTAGAGTTAGTTTCAAGGGAGGAGAATTCAAATTTGGTTTCGGATCCTACTTTGGAAGAGTTTCAAAATGCAGTGTTTGTTATGGATCCTTCTAGTGCTCTGGGTCCAGATGGCTTTCCGGGTTCTTTCTATCAAAATTGTTGGAATATTGTTGGTCTAGATGTGGCTTCATTTGTCCAATACTTTTTTCAGAACAATTGGCTTTACCCAAATGCAAATTCTAACTTCATTAATCTTATTCTGAAGATGGAGGGGGCGAATGTTGTCTCTCATTATCGACCAATTGCTCTTGCCAATTTTCTTTTTAAGATCATTCTGAAGATTTTGGCTGATAGATTAGGATCTATTGCTTCTAGAATTATATCCCCTCAACAAACGGCTTTTATCAAAGGTCGACAAATTTCAAGTTGCATAGCACTGGTTTCAGAAGGTTTTAATTTGTTGGATAGGAGAATCTCTAGTGGTAATGTCAGTATCAAGGTAGATATGCTAAAGCTTTGATACGCTGAACTGGCAATTTCTTTTCCATGTTTTGAAGCAGTTTGGTTTTTTTGTACAATTTATTGACATCATTGGTACCATCCTGAACTCTGGAAGGCTATCTATTTTACTAAATGGGACTCCTCATGGCTATTTTAGCTGTCATTGTGGGGTAAGGCAAGGGGATCCTCTTTTCTCTCTCTTATTTTGTCTTGCAGAATAAGCTTTAAGTCTGGGTCTTTCTCTGTTATTCTCATCTCAATAGATCAAACCTATTTCTCAGCCAAGGGGTTGAACTCTTACGCATATGCTCTACGCTGATGATTTATTTATTTATTTATTGTCGTGCTGATGCTAATTCTCTCGAGCGATTACAGAAATTTCTTGACAATTATGGTGTTGCTTCTGGTCAAATGGTGAACAAGGCTAAGAGTTCTTTTTATCTAAGGGCTCCTTATGTTCGACGATGCAAATATGTTCAGCGGATCCTCAACTTTAAATATGGAGTGGCCTCATTCACTTATTTGGGTGTTCCTATTTGGGTGTTCCTATTTTTAAGGGTAAACCGCGTCGTGTTCCTATTTGCCTCTTGATTTTATCAATGCTTTCCTTGGATTAGCTAACAAGATTGACCGTATTCTTCTTCCCATTGATATAAATCCTGATGTTTTAATATGGGAGCACTCAACTATGAGACACTTTACTTTTTCTAAAGGATATAATGTTGTCCATGAGTATTTTGAATCAAATGATTGGGAAACAAAGATATGAAAAAATTTCATTCCTCTGAAGTATTCTATGCTAGTGTGGCGACTTTTGCACAAGAAGTTACCTATTGATGATCAGCTTTGAAAGCGAGGAATCTCGATGGTCTCGGTATGTCAACTATGTGCTTTTGGCTTTGTTGAGAATTTAAATCATATTTTTGTTTCATGCTCTTTAGCTCAACATATTTGGCAATGGTTAACATGCTATTTTGGGACTTCTTTGCCCGTTGATGGTTCAACTAATGATCTCATAAGTTCCATTATATGTAAGCCTTTCTCTACTAAATTAAAGAATCTTAGGATGGCTGGTTGTTATTATGCTTTAATGGCTATATGGAAAACACGCAACAATCTTCGCTTTGATGATAAGACATCTTCTCTTATGCGTATGTACTGTTCTATTAATTCCTGGCTTCGGTTTGTTGCTCATTATATGCCTGGTTATTCAAGAGGTATATTATACAATCAGATTTTGATCAGTTTGGGTATACAACATAGTGTTAGGTCTCGAGAAGTTTCAAGGTTGGTTCTTTGGAATCCTAAGCCTACAGCATGGGGGGAGGGGTGGTTTAGGAACTCTAATGGCCACTATATTGGTGGTTTCTCTAGAGGACTTGGTCACCAAACTGCTTTCTTTGCTGAGTTGATGGGCGTTATTAGTGGAGTTGAGTATGTTTTTAATCAAGGTTGGCACTGCATCTGGCTTGAGAGTGATTCTACTAGTGTTCTTGCCTGCATAACTTCTTTTTATTTTACTCCTCCGTGGCCTTTTCGTATTGCTTGGTCAACATGTTTATCATATATCCGAATTGTCTTTCTACTGTTCTCATATTCTTAAAGAGGGTAATGCTGTTGTAGATATAATAACAAATTTGAGTTTTTTCTCCTCTTCTCTGACTTGGTATGGGACGCCACCGTTTGCTCTTTCTCCTCATCTTCAAATGGACCAGAGGAGATTTCCTTATCAATGACATGGTTAATTAATTCCTACTCATGCTTTTGGCTCTATTGGTCTTCAACTTACATCCTCTGCAGTCTACATGAGACGACGACAAAGGAATTTCCTTTTTCTTTTTGCTCTTTGTACGTACATGAGTGGATATTCTTTTTTACTCTCTTACTATGTGACTTTGTATTTTTTTTTTTAATAAAATGAGTAAGAGGATGGGTGGTAGGTTCTCAGAGTGTGGTGGACCTTTTACCTTTCGGGTTTGAGGGTGGGACTTGTTTCCTAAATTGTCTGCCTCCGATGAACTAATATCACTTAATCCCTTATTTAATTTTAGAAAAAAATACAAATAATAACTTAAATTATTATAATAATCATTAAATTTATTTTCAAATAATAAATTAAAATTGACATACACCTTAAGTACCTAAGAATTATCCGCTGAGTCTATGAGACCGGTTTTTGCTATTGCTTTTTTTTTTTTTGCATTTATACGATTCTGTTTTTCAAATCAATCCAAATTATGCTGAGCTACGTGTTGGAAATATAGAAGTTGCAGAGATTATTTAATGAGACTCTCCCATATCCATAATGCATGCATAATATTCTAAAGGCATAAGTTCTTGATCTGAAGTGTTATGTATATAAAATGAATTTCGATTCTTAATTTCATATTCATATTATCATATATAATTCCTTTATGAACATGTAGACAAAGCCTTGGAATAGTGAAATGGGTTGGACACGATTCAAGCATAATTAATATCCATATATATCGATCAGTCGGAGTTTGATTCATAAACTTCATGACTTTTAATCCCTCTTTCGTTCCTTCTATTACTTGGCACTATAAAACACCCTCTTTTCTCCATGCTTCTTTATAATAGAAACATAGTATTAACCCATTTATTCACAACTTGCTATTAGGTTACATATAATTCATTCTTTGTAATTCCACTGAGTCCATTTATAGAGCATCATTTTCATGCATATTGTGCAAGTTGCAGTTAAACATGTTAATTTTTGATGCTTCAATCTATTATTTTAGTGGATTGATCGAGATCAAACGTACGAGCTAGTGACATTTTTAATTCCAAGAAATGTACCTTATTCTTGTTACTTAGTTTGGAATTTGTTAAATATAATCAAAAGAGAAATATATAAAGGTGGCGCATATCCCTAATTTCATCATATACTAGGCAATTTTCACCTCCATGCAAACACATTGTCGATCAATTATTAGCTAAGAACATGACACTCTTTTCCTCATTGTTACTTTTGCATGGAAATCGACCTTACTTGGTAATCCGATATATTATTTTTGGATGTTAATATACATCCATGTTCCATCAATCGAATTCGAAGAGAGAAACTATATTCTTAAAAGGGGAATGGGACTGGGAAATTCGAAAGACTATGCTGTACGTACGTATATGGTCGACATGACTCATTTTGACAGCCCGGAAGTCAAAATCCCTGTGGAGAACTTGAGCTGGCCAAATTGGATAGAGTCACAATTTCTCTTTAGAATCCAAACAAGAAAATGGGAAAGAACATTGTGCGCTTTTGGGTATCGAAGGGAGATTTAGCCACATACAACCCCAAGTCCCCAACATGCAAACCTGCTCGATCATCGATCATTATCCCAGAACCAATGGTTGCTCTACAACAAATTAACCTAGAGATCGACACAGACTAGTGGTGTAGGATTTTCCAGTCTCTTTCCAATGTAGAGGATCAAGTGATCAAATTCTATGGTAGTGAAGCTTAACAACTCGATCTATATACAAGAGAAGGGGCCGGCCGGTGTGATATTGTGCACGATATGATAACTACTTACGCGCTTATTCTCTTTTTTTCTTGTGTGGAATGATGTATCTGTGCGCCTGAGATGAATCATATTCTGATAAAGACTAACACGAACTAATTTTTTCCGCCTTAAGTCGATGATTGAGTTTGGACTTACATGAAGAAGGCAAGAGATGTGACACGACTAGATACAGAACCAAAGAGCTAGCTCCAAGAACATCTTGGTGAGATTTCAAGTCGACGTAGCCATGGCTAGATAAAAGAGAGATATTCTATCTTCTTTGTACTTTCTGGCTAGGATGGCCGGATGCTCCGCCTTAGTTTGTTATAGAACTACGCAACTTTTCTTGATGTTCAACTAAATCGTCACTAGTACGTTCTTTCACATTCATTTTCATCATCTACTTCTTAGTTCTTCTACGTCGAATATATAGCTAGCTAGGGTTTGGCTTCTTCAATTTGTCAAATCCTTCCTTGCATACAACAAGTCGAGAAGCCAACCTTGACATTTTGTGAGCTCAAAGAAGTCAAAGCAGTTTCTTCATGACCAAATTGAGACGTATAAAGTACATTGTATCAAAAAGAAAGTAGCGGGTGTAAACTCACTCGACTCCTAGATTGCATCACTACCAGCAGAAATGGTATACCCGACGAGGTCCTCAAAGAACGACCGACGAGAAGGGATCTCGTCAGTTATAGTTTTTTGACCGTCGAGATTTTCTTGTCGTCGGTTATAGTCGCCGGAAACTCGTCGGTTATAGTTTTCGACTATGTCCGACGATTTTTTTTGACTATTACCAACGATTTTTTCCTATCGTCGGCTATAGTTTCTTATTTCAGATCTGGGCAGCAGCTCGATCTGTCATTCAAAAAAATTTCCCTTTTTTTCTGAAAATGCTCTGAAATCGATCTTTGGGTGATGTCGATAATGAGTTCGTGATGATTCATGCGCATTATATATAGGTACGTATGTACATGCTTAATTAATATATATATGCATGTGTTGTGCATGCATGTATTGCTTAATTTTGTTGAATAGATCAATCAATATTAATTGATTTTGAATATATATATATATTGATCGATCGATCGAGTTAATTAATTGATTATTGAATTTGAGTAATTGATCGATATGGTTGATTTTGAGTACGTACGCGTGATTGATGGTAAATATATATATATATATATATTAATTGTTGTTAATTTTAATTTGATTATTGTGAATATATATATAGCAATAATTAGCTAGGGTGATTAATTTATTTAATTAATATATTTCATTATATATATTAATTGTGATTATTATATATAGGATTAATTATATATAGCTAGCTAGCTAGTGCATGTACGTACGTGCATGGTTATATATATATATTTTTGTGATCGATTATATATATATAGTATATATATATATAGTTAGGGTGTACGTGTGTGTGTATATATATATATTATTATGGGAATTATAATAATAAATATTTATATCTAGCTATGAAATTTGAATTAATAAGATCATGGGTATATATACATGCAGTTATAATTTTCAGGATGGACAAGAGTTTGATGTGTCTTCCAAGATGGGATGTAAGATATCACCGTGGAATTAGAAGTTTTGTAGAATATGTGAAGGTTAATTGTGGAGGGATGACAATTCATTATTGTCCGTGTACGAAATGTCAGTGTCGCAGCGAGCGATATCGGTTTCATATCGATAAAGTATTGGAGCACTTGAAGAAAAACGGGTTTTGGGATAAGTACACATGTTGGATTTATCATGGTGAGAGCTCAACAGTTGGTCAACATGATCACTGACAATTTTTTAACAGTGACAGTACATCCAATGATCCAACAACAAGATTGATCAACGATATGTTTCCTCATGAGAGCGGTATATTTGCTCAAGCACCGGATATCGGTATCCCTCCCGTCGTTGGAGACTTCCCTCATATTGAGCCAGTCCAGCAATTACCTACAGCTGTGAACACTGCTGGTATGGACAAGTACAACAACTTCATTGCCTTCCAACAGACCCCGTTGTACAACAGGTGTAATAAGACTGTTCTCGAAAGTGGAGAACAAAATGAGTGTGAAGGCTGTTGATGATTGGCTGAAGTGGTCTGGTTCGTTGTTGCCCCCCGGTCATCGTCTTCCTACCACTCATCGTAAGGTGCGACAGATCCTTAAACATCTTGGCCTTTCCTACATCAAAATCCATGCTTGTAGATATGATTGTGTTCTCTTCTGGGGTGAAGATGCTTATGGGAATGATCTTGAATCCCTTGATGAATGCCCGGTATGTGGTACAGATATGTATAAGTTGACTCCTGCAGGAAACAAGAAAGCTGTGAAGATACTTCGGTATTTTTCCCTGATAGATAGGCTAGAACGGTTGTTCATGTGTGCACACACGGCTGAAGCTATGAGATGGTGGGCCGAGAGGAATTTGCCCGACGGTGATACGCTTATACACCCTGCTGACGGAGAGGCTTGGAAGCACATGGTGAATGAGTTTTCTTATTTTGCATCAGAAGTTCGAAATGTTTGGCTGGGGCTTTCATCTGACGGATTCAACCCTTTTGGCAACATGAGTCTTCAATACAGTATATGGCCAGTTATTTTGGTACCGTACAACCTTCCTCCATGGATGTGCATGAAGAAAGAATACAATATGCTCACTATGATAATTCCAGGGCCGGGTTATCCAGGAAAGTGTCTCGATGTGTATTTGAGACCCTTGATTGAGGAGCTTAAGTACTTGAGTGAGCATGGTCATCCCACTTATGACAAGTTCAAAAATGAGATGTTCCAGATGCATGCCATCCTTGTTGGCACCATTAGCGATTTTCCTGCACGCGGGATGTTGTCGGGCAACGTTACCAGGGGATACAGGGCTTGTCCAGAGTGCATGACGGTTGAGTGTTGCAGACCTCATTGCAGGAAGATTGTACAGATGCGTCATCGTTGTTGGCTTCCACATGATCACCCATTTCGGGAGGATATGGAGGCATTTGATGGGACTGTGGAAACAGGTGAGCAGCCGAGGAGATGGACGGGGGATGAAATCTGAGAAGTGCTAAATGAATACGATTTTGGGCAGCTCAGCAATCATCCTGAGATAGTGGCGTCAATACCTGACAAACCCGACAGGTATAAATTCTGGACACACAAAAGTATTTTTTGGGAACTTCCTTATTGGTCCAAGTTGCTGATCAGACACTACTTAGATGTCATGCACATAGAGAAAAATGTGTGTGAGAGTGTGGTCGGCACAGTGTTGAATTGGGAGGGAAAAACTAAAGACGGCCCGAAGGCATGCATTGATCTTAAAAGGATGGGACATGGTGGGCAGAATGGAGTTGACTATTACGGTGTTCTCCATTCAGTTGTCGAATTAATATATGGGGAAGGCATGACCGTGCACTTGTTTAAGTGTAAATGGTTTGATACCGACCCTCAGAACACAAGGACCGATCAATACGGCATTTTTTCGGTGAATACTGCTACAAGCTGGTATGAAGATGATCCGTTTGTGTTGGCCACGGCGGTGAAACAATTGTTCTATCTTGATGATCTTGTGCATAAAGGCGCATGGAAAGTGGTTAACCATGTTCTTCCACGAAACATATACAGTGCCTCAACCCTTGGTGTGACCTCGGATAATGAAGAAGTCAGTGCATACCAAGAGCCAAACGCAACTGGTATTCCTGAAACCTCAACAATTCGCCTTAATAATGTGAGACAGGGCAGTGTGGTACGAATTCCTGAACCGAATCTTCTTGATGTTAATCAAAATGAAGACAATGAAGACTCAAGTGACGAGGACATACACATCTTACCTGAAATTAACTCGGAAACAGAGTCAGACTCAAGCGATGATTCTGATTATGCGCCTTCATTAGTGTATATATGTATGTTATTTTGACTTAGAACGTGCAATGTAAAATGAATTATATTCAGATTATCGACTTTAATTAAATTGTGTCGATCGATTAAATTGCTATATCCCCATCATAAGAGAGAGAGCTCGAGAGATCGAAAAAAAATACAACCGATCGAAGATATATATATATATATATATGCATGCGAATTGAAATAATATCATATTATTAAATAATAATAAATATATATTATTAAATATAGCCAAAAAAAATTAATTCGCGCCATTTAAATTTAATTAGCTAGGCTGCGCTTTTAATTTATGTCGGTTTTTTTTCTAATAATTTCGTATTAACTATTAATAAATATATATATTAATACACTACATATTTAGTTTACCGCATATATGAAAAATAAATAGAAAAACTATATCTGACGACATTCATATGAAATCTCGTCGGATATAGTTTCGGTTCAACTATAATCGACGAGATTACTTATCTCGTCGGTTATAGTTCTTGTTTATATCCATTTCTGGGTACGTTTTGGGCAGAAACGAAACTGCCCAAAACGAAACTTCCCTCTCTCGTCGATTTTCTCCATTTCCTTGGTGTTGGGAGCAAGCAATCCAAGCTCAAGTGGTATTCCATCGATCCTCAAGCCAAAGCCCTCGTCGATTAGTTAAAAATCAGGTTTGAAATCCCTAATTTCCTATTTTCGAATTTTTTGAATTTAGGTTAGATTTGAATTTGTGGAATTTGTTGATCGATAATGTGGATGCATGTATTGATATAGTTGTGGAACACAACAATTTTATGCATGTATTGATATATATTGGAATAATTTTGAATTTTAGGTTAAATTGGTATATTGGAAAATAGGGGAATTTTATGCATGTATTGGTATATTCCAATATATATTGGAATATATTGGAATTTTATGCATGTATTGATATATATTGGAATATATATAGTTATATTGGAATTTTAGGTTAAATTTGAATTGGATTTGGATTTGGATTATTTATATATATATATATATTGGAATTTGGATTTGGAATTTTTTGATGAATTATATTGGATTTTTGATGGAATATATTGAATTTTTTGTTAAATTGGTTAAATTTGGATTTAGAATTTTTGGTTAAATTTGATTAAATTTTTGGTTAATTGGATTTGGAATTATTGTTGAATTTGGATTATTGGAATTATTGATATATATATATATTGGAATATATATAGTTAAATTATTGGATTATATATGTATTGGATGAATTATATTGGATTATATATATATTGTAATTATTGTGGATTATATATATATATTGTAATTATTGTGGATTTTATGGAATTATTGTTGATTTTTGTGGAATATTTATATATTGGAATATATATTGGATTATTTTTGGATGAATTAGGAATTATTTTGAATTATTATAATTTTATAGCAACGATGAAATGGTTTAATTGCGGATCTTCCCGAGGGGCCGGGTCGAGCTCGAGGGGGAGGTCCAGAGGGAGAGGGAGATCGGGACGTGGGGATGAGGGCTCGGGACGTGGGGATGAGGGCACCGGAAGTCGGTCCGCATCAGGATCCACCAGCGTCGGCAACACTTACAGTCTTCCGCTAACCTCTCGACACCGTACACTGATGGCCGAGGGACAACCTCAGCAGCAGCAGCTCGAGCCTGCTCGATCCTCAGGCGCGAGGAGGGTTCATCAGGTCAGTCGCACGCCGGAAACGGATAGTGCGACTCAATCCTCGGTCCGAATGCCGGACATTCATCGCGAGGACCCTTCCCCCGTCATCCACCATACAGCTCCTCATTCTTCCGAGGAGGCTGGTAGATCCACTCAGTCCTCAGCAAGGATGCGACTATGCCCGCCGTCTACCTTATTCTTACCGTTGGAAATCCCGACGATACCTCACGTCGATTCCGACGGGATGCCTCTTCCGGGACAGGTAGGGTTCATTACCCCGGAGCAGGCATATACGTATGTACCCTTCCCGGCACCTCTCTGGAGTGCGAGGATTCCGGGACAACGCACCGACGAATCAGGTAAATATTAATTAGTGATATCTTTTTACTTAGTAATATTTAAATTCAATTAGGTGTTGATTTTTAAAAAATCGTCTACATATATATGTGATAGGCGAGATCGTGCCCGGTGACAAACAAAAGAGAACCAGAGGCCCCGTCGTCGGCAAGTTACTGGACGACGCCATTCAGGCTAGCGGTGGTGGCCAAGTTATGATTCCGACCGGGGATAGAGGGCAGGTGATCGAGGGAAAGGTCACTCGAAAGTACGCGGGGATGGCGGGCAGCCTCATACGGGATAGAGTCCCAATGTTGTGGCAAGATTGGAATTCAGTGCCGCAATCTGTCAAATATCAGCTGAATAATGCGTTGTCGGTGAGTTGAATTGTATATTCATTATGAAAATTTTCTAAATCAATTTTTAATATTATTGATATATATATATAAAAATATATGCATTGCAGAGGTGGTTCCGCGTGGATGCAGACATTAGACCCACGTGGGCGGATGAAGTGCATGGGAGTAGGTTTGCAGACGGGCATTTGTTTCAATTTTTTCGTTTCTTATGATTATGTTCATACAATGTTGTTAGTTACTAACGCTTGATTTTATGGGTATATATAGGTATAAGGAGTGGAAGGGCGAGCTGAAGAAGCATTGGAAAAAGTACGGGGACGATCGTTCGGGTACCCCTAGCGAGTTTCGTTATAGGGAGTACGAGTGGCGATGGCTTGTGGTTCACTTCAACAACCCGAAATTGAAGGTACGCAACCTTCCATTGATTTACTTTTTGTTTTATCGTACTTCCCTTAAATTATTTGGCTAATGAGTGTTTTTTTTATGTTGGATTAATCGCGCAGGCTCTTTCTGAAGTCAACCAAAGGAACTGGGCCAAAAACACCAAAAATCATCATGACGGTTCTAGATCATACTCGGGTTGGATCGAGGAGGCGGCCAACCACCCAGAAGAGGATCCCCTTGTCTATACGATGCAACACGCGTATCCGTAGTCCCCCGAATATGCTGTAAGTGTCTTTATAACAAAATAAACTTATTTCTTATTTATTTAGATTGTTTTTTTTAATTAATATTTTATTGTTCTTTGTCAATTAGGCGAGAATTCAGGAGGCGATTCCGGAGGTGTTGACTCAAGTGGCGAGAGAGCTCTATCCCAACACCCCCGATGCGGAACTCTCGATTGATCAGATTGATCGATCTGATCCGATCGTCAGGGCCAGGATTATGTCAACTGTGATCCCTCCAGGGAAGAACACATTCTACTGCAGGGGTTCCGAAAAATGGGGTCAAGGGCTGCTGAATTCTCTCGCGGATCGGGATCATCATCATCTTCGAGGACTAATGAGCTACACGACCAGCTTCATAGGCAAGCAATTGAGATGGAAGCTCAACGACGTCGGATGGAGGAGATGGAGCAAGCGCGAGCCGCAGAGCAGAATCGGTTGGCCGAACATCAGCATCAAATGGGGACATGGATGCAGCACTGTTATGCACAGTTGCAAGCATCTGGAATCCAGATGGCTCCCCCGCCCATTTTCGGTGCGCCACAGCCACAGCCTCAGCCTCAGCCTCAGCCGCAACCTCATCCAGACCAGGACCAACCAACTGATGACAATCCGTTTGATCACATAGACTTAGGACACCCATAGATTTGAACAATTGTCGGTTTTTTATTTTAATTATTTACTACGTACGCATATGTATACAGATTTGAACGATTTCGGTTCTTTATTTATTTATTTACTACGTACTATAGTTTCAATGGTTGTTGATTTTCCATTTGAACAATATATAGATAGGGTGATTTTTTGTGAATGTAGGTTTTAGGATAAAACCCAAAATCTGCAAAAAAAATTTAAATATTTTTAACTATAACCGACGATATGTGTCAACATCGTCGGTTATAGTTTTCTCCACGATCAACCATTTTTACCATGGAGAAAACTATATCCGACGATGACATCGTCGGTTATAGTTTAAACTATGACCGACGATAAACCATCGTTGGCTTTAGTGTCCCTTTTTTCCAACGATAACTCTAAATCATCGTCGATTATAGTATTACCGACAGTGTATTACTGACGAGACTATAACCGACGATGTGTCGTCGGATATAGGCTATGACCGACGATGAAGGGAAACAGACCGACGACACCAAGTTGTCGGCCATAGTAATTCTTCTGGTAGTGCATGGAAATGGGTACATGTACGTGGAAGCGAAGCGTGAGGAAACGCAAAACCGTTTTTTTTTTTAAACTAGTAGAAGTGGATACATGAATAAAGCGTCTAATATATAATAAAAATTTAATTTTATATACATAGAAAAATAGAATTTGATAAGTAACTTAAAATATAATTAGAATTTAATTCTAATTTGATTGTTTCAAACAAGTACATGCATAATAATATGATTCATATATAAATAATATTAGATTTCTCTCATAATTTTTTGTGAAATACGATTTAAAGTTTCTAATATGGAATATCAAGATTCCAATATGAAATATTAAATTTCCAAAAGGAATATATTTTTGGAATCGTGCTTTCAAAATACTTCCAAAAGGCCGAGAGTTTCCGACAAGTTTTTGGCAAACTTCGACTTCCGAAGCGGGAAGTGTCTTCACTTTGAAGGTTCCATGCAACCTAGTTAAACTCTAACTTAATTCGGATGTTAAAACTTATTTATAATTGAATAAATTACTTGAAAATTTCAAAAATTAAAAAGCTAAAAGAACGATAATCTCATTTCCGATCCCTTCAGTCATTGCGATTGGTGTTTATTCTTACAAGTCAACCGTGCGCCTAATAAATATAAACGCTTATTCATTATTGATATATTCTAACTAGTTCTTTATATGCACCAATTTCATGTTAGACTGATCTATTCTTACCTATTCATATTATTCAAAGCTCTACTAATCAATTGAGAACCCTGCATTTTTTTTTTGAAATTTAAAACGTAAGACAATATATTGATCAATGTAATAATGCAGTATACAATGATACATAATAAACACCCAAAGGTATGAGAGAAAATACTACAATTAATCTAACCTAGAGAATCCTGCATTCTTTATTCCTCTTTATTTATTCTCCACTTTTAATTTATTTATAAAAATAAAACTCCTCACTTTGGTTTGTTTGCCATGAACTCCCATTACAAGCCATATATACCTGCATTATCTGCATAACCTGTATAATTACTTGACCCAGACAACTAATATTGCACAGGTATTTTATTTCTTGTCAACTATATATAATTAAAGAGCAGAGAATATGATTCAGCTCAAATATAAGAAACCAGATTCGTTAGGTAATTGAGACGGTAGCATTAATTTGCTTTGCAGAAAGTAAAACTAAGCCATTAACAGCGATGTGGTTTGAATTAAGGTTATCTTGAGGCAAACTAGGATGATTTGAGCTAATTATATGCCTAAAGCAGCAGCCTATAATATCTCAATATATGTATGCCCATCACTGGGATATTTTCATTTCTGTTGCTTTGGAATATTTCATTTCTGCTGCTTGTGGTTGTTTTGTATATTAGATTTCGGAATATTACGACTTTGTATGCTAAAGGTTTTGGAATATCAAAGAATTTCACAGTGATGTTCTTGCTTGGTTGAGTTGGTTCAATAATATGTCTGATGTGATGTAGTTTTATATATACAGTTGGATTTCATTCGGGCACAATATGTTCTTCACAGATAAAGTTCAATTGGGTGTAGAAATGAACAAGACAATGCAAGTGAAAACATCCATGTGAATTTTATTCACTCGTGCATATTTTCCTTTTCAGTGAACAGCTTCAAGCACAAATGCAGACATTCAATACAACATTATCAAAGAACAAAAGAAATTGTGAATTCAGAACCAAAGAAACAGAAAAGCTCACCAAGAGTAAAATTCAATCCCTATACATGATCTTCTATGTTACAAGAATGTGCACGTGTATGATATCAGAACAGAAGCGAAGATCCATTTTTCTGCATTCATTTTTGGAGTAAATTCTTCTCTGTTTTTTTTTTCCTTCAAAGTCTGAAACCCAGGCTAGCCCACCTCCTTGTCCCTTCTTTCTTCGTGGTCTTCTTCGAGTTTGGATCAATGAGGTTTTCCAATGACTTGGCTTTCTTGTCTCGCGTCCTCCCTGCCTCTTTCAGAAGCTCAGAAAGCCTTCTCTTCTCATCTTCAAAATCAGGATTTGCAATTCCAAGCTTTTCTTCTCGCAATTTAAGCACATATTCCAAAATTTCAATCGCGTCTTCAACTCTGAAATGGAACAATAATAATTCGTGTAAGACTTTGAATATTCTGGAGAATAATATGTGCATCGTACAAGTAGACTTGGCTAGAAAAGAATGTAAAATGCATTAATTAGAGTGCCTACTCATGCAAATAATGTGAACCTAGTAAGCAGGCATCACAGGCCCTGTGACACAGGGTTAGTCGATGAAAGCTCATTCAGGTATGGTAACTACTTATCTCTATAATAATTTGTCCTCGTTGAGCATGTAGAGAGCTTGGCAATATATTTGGACCAATTTTTAGGACATTCTGGGTGCAAGACACAATCCTGACCATAATGTTATCAAAACCACTTGAAAAGATTATGCATGGGGACAATGATAGTACACTACTGATTTCAAAGAAGTAATGGTTTTGACGCAGAGTTCAAGGACATAAGAGTAAAAGAAAGCAAAGCCAGAATACAAGCAGAAACCTGAATATATTACCTTCCCATAGCATCATAGGTTGCTGCAAGATTGCTATATACTCCTAGAGTATCTTGATGGCATGGACCACATTCTTGTTCTAATATTCTCCTCGCTTCTTCAAACAACTCAGCAGCCTCATCAATCTTGAACAACTGAACACAGGCCAATCCCATCTGATTCAACACAACCCCAAAAAAGGGTGATTTTTTCTCTCCACTAGCTCTAAGTTTCGTTATAGCACTTCCAAAAGAGCTCCTTGCGTTTTCATATCTCCCAAGCATGCAATACATCACTCCCATCCGTGCTTCTATTCCAGCAATGGTACTTTGCTGTCCAGGTTTATCCTCCAACAAACTCATTGCCTTTTGCAATAACTTAAGTGCCTCCTCCGGTTCATCCATGGACTCATAAATAGCTGAAATTTCAGTCAGTCCTCCAGAAATCTCCTCAGCTGTTGTTCCGGGGACAGGTTTCACATATATCCTCAAGGCATTCTCACAATACGATTTGGACTCGCGGAGCTTGCCAGTCCTATGATATAGGTCAGCAAGGCGTACGAAAATGGAGGCAACTGAAGGGTGGTTATCTCCCCTAGATGACTTCAACACAGTGAGTGCCTTCTGATAAGAGAAGACAGCCTCATCAAAGCGACAAAGAGACATGTAAACATTGCCTATGCTGACATCGATCGCAGCAACCTCATTTTCTTGTGAATTTGCAATCATTGCCATACTGGCAAGGACAAGGTGCTCAAGTGCAGCCTCATAATCTCCCTTCGCCTCACATATAAGGGCCATCAGCCTGCGATCAGCTGCCTCCTCGAGAGATGCTGGCTCACTATGAGCACGATGAATGTCAAGAGTTTTCTTGCACAACTCTTCGGCTCTTTCAAAATGCATTGCTTGAACATGAGCCTCAGCTAAATATCTGCATCCCCAACACCAATTCACTTTAAAATGAGGTTTTCGAGTCTTTTTAGCATTATAAAAATTTCTTCAGTTTCAACTGTAAACATGAACCCGAAATGAAACCCAACACAATACACATCCTACAATGCAGAACACAAACTGATTCAAAATGCCAATTGGTATTACTAACTTGAGTGTTCTTCGATTAAAAGGGCCTACTTAATTCAAGTTTCCCATAGCTGCCTAAGTACTCTATACTACAACAATCATCATATATCAATCTATCTCAATTGTCCAAACTTCAAAACAATGCAAGTTCTTATTTACCTTCATCGATTAAAAACACTCGCGCCAAAATATATAGATAAATATGGAAAAAAAATATAATGAAAAGCAGACCTGCAAGTCTCGCCAACTCTGGGATCAGTGTCACTCAAAGCCTCGATCTGGATCTTCAAGCCTTCCTCATAACACTCAATGGACCTGTCCACTAAGCCAAGCATGGAATACGTGTCCCCTAGCTGCATATGCCCCGAGAACGCCGCGAGCGCGTGATCCGCACCTCTCGCGACTTCAGGGACCCGAATAGCCCGGTCCAGAACCGGAACCGCCTCCTCGAACCGGCCCAAGCTACAGTAAATCGCCGCCAACACGTGGAGGCTCATCACCAGGTCCAAACTCGGCTCGCCTTCAACGGGCGCGCACCGCTCGAACGACTTGGCGGCGCGTACGGCGTACTCGAGCGCCTTGTTGGGGCCCTCGCCGGAGGCGATCGTGTCGCGAGCGAGCTTGAGGAGGAACGGGCCGAGATCCGGGTTGTCGAGGGAGTCGTCGGTGAGGACCGGGTTGGGACTGTCCGGGTGGGGCGATTTGGACTTGAACCGGTTCGGCGAGGCTCTGGATCGGGAGGCGGCGGAGGGAGAGGGAGGCTTTTTGGCGAGCGGCGACGGCGTTTTGGTGGCGGGAGAGGAAGTGGATCTTTGAGGCGGTTGTTGGGGTTGGGCCTGGGGATCCTGGACGGAGATTCGGAGCGGGGCGGAGTCCGGCGGGGTTTTGACGGAGACTAGACCCGGCATCTTTAATTAATTACGTAATTAAGAGGAGGTAATGGGGGGTTTAATTAGAAAAAAGATTAGAGCTTTGGAGGAAGGAGAGGTTTTTTGGAGATGCAGATCGGATGTCACTGCTGATGAGAGTGAACAAGGAAGAAGGTGGTGGTTGGTTTCGGTTATGTTTTTGAGGTGAGGGCAAAATGGTCATTTGCGATTTGACTTTGACAGACCGCTGGCAACAAGCTTGGATTTTTGGTGCGAGACGCGCGCTTCAATGATTGAAACAGTTAGCCGCCATATGGCGCGATTTACGACGCGTCGTTTTTTGGTGCAACAGAGTAGAGTGATGTGTGAGTACTATCTGTTTAGTTACACTTACACCAACCATGCATATTCATTTGTAGTAATTTGTGTTTACTTGAATTTAGCGAGTTAGCTTGAAATTTAGTACTTATGATTATGGAAGTAATAACTGTAATTCTAAGTTAATATGTAATTTCGAGAAATATACAGGTACTACAGAGTACTAATTAATACTAGAGTATTAGAACGATTTCCATGAAGTCCACATACGCTGATGTATGTATTCGCACTTCCACACCTAAAATGTAGACTTTATCTCACTCGTGAGTCGTGAGTCGTGACTCGTAAGAAACACATGATCTACCGACATCTCGATCTGTCTTGACGAGGATGAAGCTAGCTAGCTGGTTTAAATTCTTCAAGGATTTCCACCTTTGTTTCCACCACCAATTCCTTTATGTGGTTCATGCCCTGGATTTGCTCCTGGCTCCTGGTAATCCATCGTTGCTTCCATCTCCGTCAAGAGCTTTCTCCCTTTAATTATCTGCATAAATCACAAAACACATCATAAATTAGAACGCAATTATCTACAGAAATCGTTAATAAGATTCAAGAACAAACAAACTTACCTCATGATCAGTGGTGTAACTTAGCTTCATACCATCCTTGTAGTCATTATCAACTACACAATCGAAACATAGATCGATTAGCTCATGCTAGCTTTACCTACTATGAGATACTTGCATGTTTAAACTTCCGAGTTACCTGAGGTTACTGAAAAATCGAAGAGAATGAGTAGGAGGATGATGAAGATCTTGACTTGAGAAACCATATTTTTTAAGGTTTTCTTGTGTTATGTGTTTGGAGGAGAAGTGGTAATCCACAGTCTGCTTTTATGGTGGTGGTGAGTGGGGGGAAGGAATGGAGCCAAACGAGAGAGCTATGATGAGACATACCACTATTGCTTTGTGATATGATTGTGAAAACACGTACACAATAAGGTGAACAAGCATTACCATATGCATCGATCCTATTCCCTACACCTCAAAGTCAACTGCATGCACCAAAATTTCAGAAACTATGAAAAAGTTAAGAGGTTTTGATATGTGTCAGCAGCAACATTGCTCTCATAAGTGTGGTGGTCATGGATGTAGGACAATGCATCTCCTTAGCTTGTGGGTTTTGTTCATCTTTTGGAATTCACTTCCCTTTTGATATATATTCAAACACTTAGCTCTGTTGTGGGTTCACTTTCAGATGTTAGGCATCATCATTCCACTTATGGGTTATCTCCTTGAAAATTAGAAGATTAGTGTATCTAGTGTGAACCAAATCATTCTGAATGAGCACAATGTGGGTTTCAGAAGGCTATAATTTAGTGTTGGAGAGCTTGATCATCTATACAAAGCTAGCTGAAATATATGATACTAGTTTGGTTGATCCATATCTGTGTATATTATCTGAGATTCTTTTGTTGCACATACATTATGAAGTGCGAATGAGTCAGTAGATAAGAGTGATCATAATTTAGTTCTTGAGCTGGCATCTTGTCGCTATTAAACAAATTGCTTCCAATTACATCTAAGCATTTCATATTGATAATACTGGATCCTTTCACAGAAATTGTTTAACTAGTAAAATGATGAAGATTCTTCACAATCCCATGTTGGATTGCAACAACTGGAGGTTGTCGGCAGACATTATAACAAAGACCTTCTCACTAACACAAAAGCTTATCTGGAAACAACTTAGAAACAGAGAGAATTAGTGCCCTTTTGCATTGCCTTTGGAGTTCCTCCATTTTATGATGTTATATTCATGCATCCAATGAGAACTTACTGTCCTCAACTCAGTATAGACTTTGTTAAGGCCTCGTTTGGTTCATGAGTTAGAGCTGGGAAATGAGAAAAGAATTTGATTTTTGTGTCACATTATATAGGGTTCTTTTTAAACCGATCATACTGTTTCAAAGAAAAGATGATGCAAGGTCGGTTTAGATTGGCGAAGAGGCACAACATATATGTCCACATACCAACAGAATGTGTAGTGTACAATGCTGTCTCCACCACACAAGCTCTATCATTTGACAAAACCCTGTACCTATTTTTGTCATATGTTTATCGAATAATGTTATGCTTGTAGAAGTCTGTGGTGCATCATCATCATGCATATGAAATTCTCAATGGTGATCATTATCCAAGTTAATTTCTTCTGCACATAAACTTTCTCAAGAGTTGACTTATTAAGCTTTGACAGCTCTACTGAAGAAGATTTTAGAGTCCCATGATCATCCCCAAAATCTAAACCCAGAGAAGTGGAATCTGTGGTTGGCAAATGGTAATCTTAGCTGTTTACACCCTTATCATATAAGCAACCTAATTTTTTTATCACTATAACCCTATAAATAGTAAAACTCTCCCTGCATGTTTACTGAGTGGATTAGGAAAAGCTTAAAGCTTATCCTTGAACAAGATGGTACTACATCAGCTAATGGTAAGTTGACATATATGCTACAACAGAAACCGATCCATTATAGTTTCGTAAACCATCTTAATTAGCAATCATTTTGTTGGTATATTGCAGCAAAATGTTTAATTAGAGGCCGGCAAACATGACACAAATATGCAGAAGAAATGATCAGGTCTGAAGAGGCTATGATTATATACATATAAGCATATATATTCTTTATCAAAAGAGGAGCTTCACTTTTTATACATGATTCATGAATATAGCTGAATCATCTTTGAAGAAATTGATAAGGGTAATACATTCATACATTACAGAACCCTGCTCGCTTCAACATACTTTTCCATTTATATTGTCCCTAGCTAGAAAATATTGTCGGTGCCGGCCGGTAATTGATTGTGAGGACTCGACTCATGTCGAAAATCGTCAAAATGAATAAAATAATAAATAATCGGATAAATCGAGGAAGTACTTGATATGAAAATTTCCGATTAATTCAGTTGAAGAACAGATTTGATAACTTGTTACAACGAAATACTCTTAACAACAATATACTTAATTTCTCCGTCGCCCGCACCGCCTCTGGTGGCGAACCCCGTCGCCACCGTCCACCCACTGGGACGACGAAGCCTAAATGTATTTTAGACTTCACGACTGTGTTCATATCGTTGATACAAACCCAACGACATATAACTTGACACGTTTCGGAAATATATTTTTCGGTCAGAAATTTCGGTCACGCGCCACCACCGGCGACCACCGCCGGCGGAGGAGGTTAATATATCAAATAAAAGATCTCATCGAGCTCAACAACTTACTACACTACGACAAAGCCTAATTCCGCCGGTAATTGGCCGAAAACCTACCCGAAAGGAAATTAGCCGAAAATTGATTCCGGCGCCGATCTCCGCCGTCGAGCCACGGTTGAGCTCAAGGCTAGTCCCAATAGACCCGGGAGATAGAGGAGAGCAAAATCCCTGTATCCAAGACCTCCGAAACCACCCGAAACCGTCTCCACGATGGCGACGAATGACGGAGGTGAAAAATTGAATCAGGTTTGATTCGAACCCTACCAATTCGACCTGCAAATCACTCAGACTATATACAAACATAGAATACACACAAAATCCAATCGAATCACATAAAGATCTTTGCCAGAATCCTCACCGGCGAAGGCACTAAAATCAACCCGAAACCGTAAAACTTACCCTTGTCAATTCTCTCACCTCGGCTTTCAATCGCTCAAATTGAGACCAATAAGGGGTAGAGGATGATCTAAGGAAGTGATTCCAACCAGTTTCATGGTCGGAGGTGGCCGGACGACCTCTGTTCCCCGGAGTGCACCACAACAGCAATTTGAGTCAGAACGAGAGAGTCAACTCGGGTCAAATCCGAGTTACCCCAAATGGCCCTCCTCCCCCCTTACTCGATATGGAAACCTCCCACTTATATATGTTTTCAAATACGGTAACTCGATATATAATTAATTTTTGACAAACTTTCGTCGATCGTAACTTCCTCGTCGTAACTCTAATTTTGATGATTCACGCGTCTGCGGACTCATCACGACAAATTCTACGATTTCTACCCGAAAACAACCGACTTTGAAAATTCAATGAAAAGTCAACCCGAGATAATTCGGAACTTACCAACGGTAAAAATATTTTACCACAACATCAAATCGAACTCGAATTATTTGTAAATATTAACAATTATATAAAAGTTTCGGGATATCAAAATTATATAAAAGTTTCGGGATTTCACACTGATACTTCATTGTTGAATGGTAACTTTGCCAGCAGATGGCTACAAATCTGATGATTTTTACTCTTACCAAATAGGAGGAAGTTACTACATTCCAGCGATTTTATTTATGATATAATGTTCATTAACCTAGCAACTCGATCTTCTTCCTATGGCAGTAGTAGGGAAATGAAGGAAGGAAAATTTGTCACTTATTACCAGCACCTGGCCTGCCTTTTTCATGCTTAGGATTTGGCATTGGCTTATCATAGTCCAGAAAAGTATCAAGTTCTGTCAGCTCTCTCATCTTCATATCCATAATCACCTATTAACACAAAAAATAACACAGTTAGCACTTAGCAGCAGAAATCCGAAACAGAAAAATGAATCGATGCCATCTATGCAACCCGGTAAGCATCTTAGTTTCCATTTGATAAATCTCACATTCACACCCTGGCTTTTTGAGAGAAGTATTGTAACTTGTAAACACATGTTTTGGTTATGAGTTGTTTCCCTGCCTTCTGCAGAGACATAGACCATGAACAAGTTTTATGCTGTAGATCTGTAATTGAACGGAGTTACCTCAATTGATGGGTTTGTATGGTGTACAACATTCCTGAAACCTTTGACATCTCTACCTGCAACAAATGAATAAGATCGATATATATTACTTAAGCTTGACCGGATTAACATAAATATTGATCATACATAGCACACACTAGGGATCATCAGCTGCACAAATGGCTACAGATACTAAGAGAAGAATGACAGCAATGGTTTTGAAACTAAAATCCATTATGAATGTGTTGGAAAAATGGTGGTTTCCACCATTTTAATATGACAATTTAAACAAAATAATTGAGTGCGTTGCATTTAATTTTGATGTGAGGGAAACATGGATTTGTGTTCTCCTACAAGAGTACATAAAGATTATGTATTCATTTGTTTAAATTGGTTAAGGGGTGAATGAAAAATTGTCACCCAAAGTTGGTTACTTGAAACAAATTGAATGAATGTGATCCTACATGAGAGAAATTAGAAATGTGGAATTCTTTATTTATGATTGCACCCTAGTATACCTTGAGTAAGTGAGTAGAGAGGTTTTCTCTCATGCGCGCAAGGGGTGCAAATCTTGGGTGAAATGAGTATGCGATATGGTGGGTTTCTCACTATTATTGGCCGGATTTATGTTGCATAATTAATGGGTGATAACTCATAACCTTTTGGTGGCCGACCATAATGTCATTCTCCATCTTTTCCTTGTATAAATAGAGGCTCCATCCTCCATAATTCTTCATTCCATCACTTCTCTCCCTCTCTCAACAGGAAGTAAATTCGGTGATAGAGTAAGGTATTCTTCAGTTCTACGAGAAGTTCTTGTACTGCGGTACAAAACTTTGAAGTTGTTTTATCTTGGGAGAGCAACGCCATACAAACCTGCGGGCGGCGTAAAAGTTCTTAAGGAAAGTGTGTGATATACGTGACTCAACTTAATTCATCTTCTTACCCAAAATTTGTTCTTCGTTCATATGTTTACAGAATGCACAGAAAGCACATTAATTGCAATTCAAAGGTGTGGGAGTTGTGTTTCTATATATGTGATCTGTAAGGGAATGGTGACCACTTAGAGCACCTGCAGCGCAGCGAGCTCGAGCAGCAGCTCCCAAGCTCGTCAACGAGCGGTCGCTGACGACAGCAGCTACCGCTGCACGGAGCTGCTCGTGCTGCTCGCCGGTCGGGCCCACCTCCCCCCTCTCACCCACTCCGTGGCCCCCGGAGCTGCTCGTGCCGAGCGGTCGCCGACGACTTTGGCGGGCCCCCGGAGCTGCTCGTGCTGAAATCCTCCCCCGGTGCAGGTGCTCTTACTACTTTTCACGGTGCAGCTTAAAAGCTTTGAACAGTGATTTGAAATTTTATACCATTACTTATCCACAGTACCACCACTACAAGAAAAATGCACTTAGACCACGGAACCTTAAAGGTTTCATCGTCTAAGTAACACTTAGACCACGGAAACTTCTCCGCGGTCTAAGTGAACACTTAGACGACGGAGAAGTGATTTTCCGTCGTCTAAGTGAAACTTAGACCGCGGAGAAAATTTCCGCGGTCTAAGTGTCACTTAGACGACGGAAAAAGACTTCTCCGTCGTCTAAGTGAAATTTAAAAAATTTAAAAATTTCACTTAGACCGCGGAGAAAGTTTCCGCTGTCTAAGTTTTCACTTAGACGACGGAAATGCACATTTCCGTCGTCTAAGTACTTTAACCCTAAACCCTAAGGCCCTTTCCCCTAAACCATGTTTTCACTTAGACGACGGAAATGTGCATTTCCGTCGTCCAAGTAAGAACTTAGACGACGGAAATGCACATTTCCGTCGTCTAAGTGAAAATTTCGTAATTTCACCTAAGACAACAACCATCTAGACCATGTCCCAATGCATATTCTTTTCGTCGAGACCATAGAGTAAACAATGCTTGGAGTGTGAGCGTCGACGGTTTTAAAATAGGACTTACGGATTTTCGTGTATCCAGGTTTCCGGTTTGTAAAAATTTTGGATTTGCGGTTAAGTGTGCCGATGAAACCCTGAACGAACTCAGTATTTAGTGGAAATTATTCTACTTATATATTGTGTTATGGTGAGTATATCCAATGGTCGTTTTTTCCAAATTCAATTTCGTTAATATCGATGTGCAATGAACCTATACGTACCGACACTTAAGTTATACATATTAGTAGATACTTAACAAGTTTGAATACGTAAATTAATTCATCGTCTTAAATCCCACTTTTTATATATACGATTCTTTAATCGATATTTTACGACAATTCCATTCAAATTACAGGTCCAAAAATTCATTACAAATTATTTTTAAAAAATAATTTTACGGAATTTTCACCTAGACCACGGAGATGAGTTTTTCCGTCGTCTAAGTGAAATTTTTTAAATTTTTAATTTTTTTTAAAAAAATCAAAAAAATTAAAAAAAAAATTAAAAAAAAATAAAAATTCACTTAGACCACGGAGATGGTCATCTCCGTGGTCTAAGTGAATTTTTAAATTTTTAAATTTTTTTTAAAAAAATAAAAAAGTTATTTTAATTAAAATTTAAAATTTAAAAAATTCACTTAGACCACGGAGATGTGTTTTTCCGTCGTCTAAGTGAAATTTTAAATTTTTAATTTCTGGCGGTGTTTTTCCCACTAAAAATTTGGCAAAAATTTAAATCCACTTAAACGACGGAAATTTGTCATCTCCGTCGTCTAAGTCAAAATAATTGGTGGTATTCTTTTCCCGCTAAAATTTTGGCAAAAATTTAAATCACTTGGACGACGGAAATACTGATTTTCCGTCGTCTAAGTGAAAAATTGGCGGTATTGTTTGAAAATTTAAAGCACTTAGACGACGGAAATACTGATTTTCCGTCGTCTAAGTGTTTTAAAACTCTATAAATTCATCATTTTCTCAATCTCTCTTCATTTTTTCCTCTCCCTCAATCCACTCTCCCTCTCCCTCTCCCTCTCTCCCTCTCCATCTCTCCCCCCCCCCCAATCAAACCACCCACCATATATCATCACCATCACCATCCACTATCATCATCACCACCACCACCGTTTCCGCCACCGCCGACATCACCACCGTTGTTGTCATCACCGGCATCACCACCGTCGCTGCCACCACCACACACCACCACCACCTACAACGTCGCCTCCACCACCACCACACACCACTAGCTACCGCCTACATTGTCACCTCCACCACCGGCCTCCACATTCTGGCCAACACCACCAGCGCCGCCACCACCACCGCCGCCTATAATTAGTTTAGTTTTAGCTTAATTTTGTTTATTTAGGCTAGATTAATGTACTTTATTATATTATGAATTTTGTATTCATTGTATTTATATCCATAATAATTTAAATTATTTATTCATTATGAATTTTGTACGTATTATATATTATTAATAATTAATATTCAATAAATTTTGCAATATTATGAATATTGATATACAAAAAATTAAATAAAAAATTCATTAAATGCTAATTATTAAATTATTAATTAGCATTTCATGAATTTTTCATTTAATTTTTTTTTTTACAAAATCACCATTTAGACGACGGAGATTGTCATCTCCGTCGTCCAAGTGTATTTTTAAATTTTAATTTTTTTAAAAAAACATAAAATTATTTTTTTTTTTAAAAAAATGTAAGTGTTCACTTAGACGACGGAGATTGTCATCTCCGTCGTCTAAGTGAATTTTTAAATTTTTCATCAAAAAAAAAATTTATTTTTTAAAAAAAAATTAAAAAATTAAAAAATTCACTTAGACGACGGAGATACGACGGAATTCTCCATCTCCGTCGTCCAAGTGCTTGGACGACAGCACTTGGAGCACGGAACTTGGACGACGGATATTCCGTCGTCTAAGTACTTAGACGACGGAAAATTGCACCTAGACGACGGAAATCGTCCGTGGTCTAGGTGCATTTTTCTTGTAGTGCACAGTACCACACTAAAAACATGTCACTACATAAACCTCAAGCTCCATATGTTATCTCCATATCGCCTAGTACTGTATGATCGATAGTGGCTCGATCATCTACCTTGCTATTTCATATTCATAGCTGAGTTGCCAACTAATGAAATTATTGTCAATCAAATCTGGTAAGCATATTACTTGGTTTATTCTCTAGTTTACTTTGATAGACTTGAATCACTTGATGAAAGTCTTGTGCATACCTTTTGCCATATACGGTATCAGCTTAGATATATATTTGCTGATCTCATAGCATGCACAACTGCACTAGTGCAGAAACTGTTCTTATTTCAAGCAACTGTTCATCTACTAAAGATTGCTCCATATCTGCCTTTACCTTTGTGGTGTCATAGCTCATGTTGTATGGTATCGGACGAGATCAATTACTTTGCACAATGCTGGTGGTCATATCAGAGGAAACCTTTAAAATCTTACCACACAGCTCTTATCCCTTCCCTTATAAGCACTAATTGCCTTACTGTAGCAACATTGATAATTTTGAATGAAAAAGTTGAGACCTATTTCAAAGCAAAAACAACATAGCCTGCCCAATTTCAGTTCATTACATTTGCTGCCTACAACATGTTCAAGTTCAGAAACATTTATATATAATACGTCTGCTGCCAATAATTTCAACTCATTACATCACTGCAAACTGTGCAGAATAAGATTGCAAAAGTACCATCAAGACACAAAGCACCAACACCCCTCTGGCCTTCAAATTCCCCCCCCCCCCCCCCGCCCCTGCCTGTTCCTCCACCTTTTCCTCTTGTTCTACTATCTTGTGAAGATTGAGAACTTGAACCAATTTCAGGTTCCAGGTTCAAGTTGAGAGTTGTAATCAACAGTTGGAGTGGCTGTGATGAAACACCAAAAGAAGCAGCAGCTGGGCATGACTGAATCTGTGAATCAACAATTTCACACAACAACAAAACCATCAATTACACAACAAGAAAACCAACAACATCATAACAAGCAAACCATCAACATGCGTAACTCTGTCAATATCCCAACAATTACACAACAAACAAACCAACACACATAACAAGAAACTTGCCTACCAAATTATCATTTCTTGCAGCAACATCATTGTTGATGTCATTTTGATGTTGAGATACAGATGGAGCTGCAGATTGTGGCTTATGCTTGCCGCAGGTCCTTGCATATATTATGTCCTCTCTGGACCGGGACTTTTTAGTACTATACGTGTCTTAATTACAATCCCATTATAGCTAGGGAAACACCTTTTGATTATATTCATGAGATACCAACCGAGAAAATGTTTGTCTGTTTATTTTTGCGGATCAAGCCACTCATAGTTCAAGGATTTGGGATTGATTTGGGCTCGGCTTGGTCTTTTGTGGCGCTTCAGTTATATGACTAGGTTCATGGTCTGGGATGGCCGAATTTTACTGATGGATTTATGGATTATGTTTGGAGTTGCGATTGCATATAGTGAGTCACTAAATTGTCTACATACGCTTTGAAGGGATCAACTATCGTAGTTCATTTCAAGAGGGTAAGTGAATTTGGTTTCTAGATAACTAGCAATGCACAAATATTTTGTGGTTGCTCTAGATATTATTCTATATTGCCTACATTGTAGTTATTGAAACTTATTTATTTTTTCTTAGTTTTGTGCCAAATATGTTATTGTTTAGCGATTCTGATGAGTTATTATTGACATCGTCTCTAACTTTAAAGGAATTGACACTAGATAATTGAAACTGTGCTTTAGTTTGTATAAGGGCATTTTTAATGAGACTCCTCTCATATTATGGTCTTATACCACTACTACAAAAAGTGTTTCATACAACTGGACAGACAACTAAATCTTCACTGTTTGTTGTTCTAAATATCAAACAACTAAATATATTTGTTTATATTGTTGGAAGACATTTTAAACCATAAATTTATTCTCTAAAAATATTTAGATATTTATAGAAGATCGTAGACAAGTGAAATAAGCATTTCAGTTGTCTGAAATTGTTTGTCAAAACGTTGAAACAACAAATTTAGAATTGAGTTATCTAACACATTATCATACTTGAGATCATGAGACAACATGTATAAGAGTCTAATGTATATTTTTTACCTATAAATTCATAAAATAAAAATACTTTATACCTGTAAAGAAAATGTTTCACTCGTGTTCAGTTCCAACACTTTGGACAAAACTTGAAACCCTGAACCTCGCCTTTCTATTCTGCACTGACCTGATAGCAGAGCGCAACGCCTCCAATCGCGCATTGGTCTAGACCTCCAAAAGGCCCAACACCCCCATCCTTTGGTTTTCACCGGAAGCTCTCTCCAGGTTGGTCTTTCTGAAAATTTCGACTCTCTCTAATATTTGACCCGAGATCTTATCCAAGGATTCAATTTAGGGCTCTTTGGTTTCTATTAGTCACTTTCTTCAGGGTTTAGATTGTTGCTGGGGTTTTGGATTGTTCTAGTTCCCAATCTGAAAATTACATCCTATGCTTACTGGGTTATGATATTATTGTACCGAATGAATGTTGGGGTTTAGATGTTGTGGTGTTCATGAATTCAATATTGACTTTAATTTTAATGTTTGGGATTTAGGTGATTATAAATGGCGCACCGATTGCTGAGGAATGTGGAGGCAGATGGTTGGGCACCTAGCTTATTGCCGTAATGGTTCGCACAGCTATATATACATCTCATGAATTTATCTCGTTATGATAAATTAGGTATGTATTGTCTCCTAGTGTCTTGGTTGATCTTCAGTAAATCCTAAGAACCATTATGGCTATGAGAAGAATGTGACAAAAACAATTTATAAAAACTTCATGTTATAGGCTGTGTTAACAATGAACCAAAGAAAATCCTAGTAAAGCTAACTTGCGGTATAATAGTGTGTTGTTCTTCCCTGCTTTAAACTCTAAGAGGCAAATTCCTGTATAAAAAACCTACACATTTCTTTGTGTTCATGGAGTTTTTACCATACATCTGTCTTATCCTTCTGCTCTAGATTCATTTAACATTATATAAGGATTTGCAAGAGTGGTCTTATCTTTTCCCTTCCTCTCGGGAGCAAAAGATCGGGAAGCTCTCTTGGATCTATTATACCTGACTAGGTTACTGATGTGCTAGATCTAGCACATCATGATGTACTTATCCACTGGTACTTCATAATGTTCCATCGCCAGGAGTCAAAAGGTGAGCGGTAAATAATTCACATCTTTTATCAACCACTGGTACATATCCACTGGTTTTCTCAAAACACAGTACTATGCGTGTACATATCAACATGGGCCTGGTCAAGCTCTTAGTTAGTCTTTTGCATTATGCTTCACTCCTATGTTGACGTGTTACTCTTTGAATTTGATTCGATTTTAGGATGTTTTGTTGCTCAATGTTGTTCTCACCAATGTGAGTATCGGTGAGTCCTCAGAAGATGCTACATGAATCTATGTAGGTATGTCTATAGCTGAATGATTGTATTTCAATTGATATGTGATTTACATTGCCTTGCAGGTTTGTTGATATATAGAAGCATCACATTTTGAGAGAAGAACATCCTTTTGGTTTGGTTGCAGGTTAGTCACTTTAAGAAAGATTACCCGTGTTTGGTTGCAGATGAAAAGAATAAGCAAAAGGCTTATCATATACTAAGAAAACTGCAGTGATGACTTAAATCTATGTCTGATATGTGATCACTTTATATGCCAATCAAAGCTTTTACAGTTTTGAAAACAAGAATACAAAATACTGAGAATGATTTGATCATGTTAGTTGTGATTAGATCATGTGATTTGGTTTGATCGTTGAAGATGCTGGTTATGTTTTTTTTGTTTTGTTTTTAATCTATTGTCTTCTAATCTATGAAATGGATACAAATTACTTTCATAGTTGCTTATACAAGCTAAGTCTCTTATGCGTACTTTCTTTTCGTAGAATTCTAAAACTAATTAAGAGGCAGCTTCTTCAAAGTTTGCAAGGCACAAACCAAGAAGGTTGCTTGGTTCTGTCCAAACTCAGAAAGGTATTGGGGTCCAAATCACCTTATCACCAGTGAGCATATTATTGTGATAGAGTATTTATGTAAAGTTACATTTTCATTTAGGTGTCTGGCAACACTCGAAGAGTGAAGGGCATGGGGATTATGGGCTTCTAGTGAGTGAGAAGGCGAAGAAGTATGCTCAAGGTGGTTGATGAACCTGTGAGTCCCCAAGATGGGACTGTTGTCCTCCAATATGTGTACCTATTTGAAGTGTGTAACATGTGTACTTAGTTTATTTTTTAGCTACTTTTGTTTGAGTGATGAACCTATATGTTGAACTAATATTGTAGTTTCTTGTACCTATGAATGAAAATGATTTGAAAAATTCATGGTAGTTTACTGTATGAAAAAACTGAAAACATATCAAAGTCAGTCTTTTGAGTCATCTATACAACACAAATTGTAAAAAAAAAAGAAGTTATTGCCAAATCAATTGGAGAACTAAAATAAGGTTGTTTGCTTATTACTCGAACATCATATATTAAGTGATATGATATTACTTCAAACAACAGATACTAGTCATCTGTCCATATTTCATAAGATCAGTTGTCTGCATGAGTTTCAGACAACTCATAAGTTCTTAAATATCACTTTTTCAGGGTTTTCAAATAATTGAAGATTAGTTGTTAGAGTGTATATTCAACAATATAAATTCCTTGGTTGTGTGATATATGCATAAATAACTGCTCAATATACAATAGATTTTCAGGTTCTTCATACAACTCTTTTGCTCGGTTGTCTGAAACATTTTTCGTAGTAGTGTACCTATTTTGAGACCCATCTAAGCACTTTATAAGGCTTCATCAATTTCTAATGGTGTGGTTTTCTCTCAAAATTTTAACTTTTTATATTTTATTTTCCTTTATTGTATCTTGTATATAATAATTATTTATACTTTATAAACTATTATTTTACATAATAAATAATTATTAGTGTTATAAACTGGGGAGAAAAGACATAGAGAGAATAGAAAACGCAAAGAGATGAGGAGGAGAAACTGCTGCATGAGTCTTCTATTATTCATATCAATATGCCTCTTTATATAGAGGCATGATTTACATGATATGTATATAACTATTGAGTATTTGTAAAGACATCCATATAAATATAATATTTACAACACTTCCCCTTAGATGTCTATCGATGAATAATACGGTGTTGGACGTGCCTAGTGTTGCCTCGTTAAAAACTTTGCCAGGTAACAAAAACCCAATGGGAGAAAAATGATCCTGGTCAAAGGAAAAAACTACAGCGCGCTTATGTCCAAGGTAACATACTTCAGGATGCTCCCCTGATCGTTGCAAGCTTAGGATACCATACACATGGGGGCTCATTGTCAACTTTGAATCCTGCAAAATAAAAAAGTTAAAAGTAGTACGATAAAATTACAAATGTTTTTCATCAACAACTTACCATAAGTGTTGCTCTAATCTGAAAATTTCAAGACGTTAGTAAAATAGAAAAATATAAAAAAATAAGAAACTTGTAATATTAAAGTTTAATATGGCGTATCTAGCCATCAATATCAATATCTGTACGTATTGATAGTTTCATATAGGTTCTTCAGAAAGCTCTAATGAATTTATAACTTCGCGAAAAGTTAGAATTTTTTGCAACATTTTGATCACAATTTGAAATCGACTTCATAGTCTAATGATACTACTCATTGAGACAAGTTTGATTTAGTCACATTGACTATATAAATGAGCACGTATAAGATCTAGACTCTTATTCCATGAGTGAGTTGTAAACTTGTTTAATCATGGAATTGTCATTCGGGCAATTTGAATCCTCTAAGGATATATTGTAAATAAGTTTTTGCTTATGATGACACGATTCTTAAGACTTTCTTATGTGCATTATAACTGCACAATATATCCTCACAACCTGCCATAAGTCTCTCGTCAGTATTGACACGGTACTTATAGAAAAGTTGTCTCTTAAGGGAATATCATTGATAATATCATATCTCTACCAAAGAGATTGTGCCATATTATTAAGGTCCAAGAATCCACCATGTTTCTCTAAGTTTTGGAATTGGCTCTTTCCAATTTGGCCAGTAATATTATTTTGTCGACATGTAAAATGAAACGTAGTATGTAAGCCCTTGATGATCTTTCGTTAGCTAGCATAAGTGATATCCATGGTCATCAAATTTTGATCACACATATTCATATATGCATGCATAAGCTTTAATGAGCTCATTATGATCGGATATCTGTGCCACACTTTAGGGCAATCATCTCTATAGAGAAATTTATTTCAAAATATGGATCGTTTACTCGATGTCTACTCAAGACATGGTAGGGCATGTAAAATATTCTCTTTAGGAGAATATAGTTTGGATCAAGTGGAAATATTCCACAACTACACGCCGTTTCATTATTTTATTCTCCCTCTAACGGTGGGAAGACTATCATATTGACCATTTATAAAATATGCACACAAGGATAACATGTTCCTTATAATCGTTGGTGGGTGGCGAGCCCAAGCCAAATATTTGGTCAAAATTAATTGTCACTTATTTTTTGCGCATAATTGATTGAAACTTTTCTCTAAATCAAATAAAGATGGTAGATAATATCACATACTAATTCAAAGTGACAAGTCGCAAAAAATATGCTTAAATAATGGTTGAAAAAACAAATCACTAGTTAGCGAGTACTATGAGTTATACTCAAACAATGATATCATTGAACATTTTGATGATCTTACATATTGTAGTACATTCAATGAACTACAATATGTAAGATCATCAATACATCGGATGTAGAGAAATATACACTCATTTTGGCCAAAAATATGTTACATAGGTAACATGATATAAGCTATTCCAGAGCTATCAATAAAGATCTATCCCTCTCGAGATAAGAGTTATATTAGCTTTTATAAGCATCATAGTCAAAGATCAATAATAAACTTTGGACATCAAAAACCTTAATCTCTTGCTTTTGTAGCGGTGTAACCAAACTTCAGGTTTGGTGCGTACATATAGGCTTGACAAATATAGCCCATCTATTATGAACTCCAAGCCATATAATTAAGCAATTTGAACTTCAGGCCAAAATACACTCGAGTTTCAAGTTTTAATATTTAGGACTGTCGGTCTATGTGAACAAAATAATTGTAATGAAAATAAATAAATAAATTCATATAATGCAAGTAAAAAAATTAAATAAATTAAGCATTATAAATAAACATGAGAACTTCTGGTCCTTTTATTGAAAGAAATTAACAGAGCTTCTAGTCTGCTTAATCCTCAAATATATGATAAATTAATATTATTCTCAAACATATAGTCAGAAAGTTTCATGTTTCGACTAATAAATTACATATTCGATTAAGAGGAATCCTAAAAAAAATTGAGGAACTTCAAGTCCTTGAGGATTGAGAAACATATGTTTCGTATCGAATTGCAAAAATATAGAGGATCTTCTAGTCCTTATAATAGAATTAATTATGAGAACTTCATATCTCAATCTTCGGTTATTGTACAACCATTCATTCGAATGTTCAAGTTTGACTTTATTATAAGAAAATAGGTTATGAAAATTGGTATTGGAAACTTCATATTTACAATAATTTTACACTCAAAACTTCAGGTTCGAGTAGCCAATTTCAGTTTGAAGAACTTCAGGTCCTCCCTTGCATATAACATAGATCTTCAGGTCTATATTTTTATTGCAAAGTGTTACATCCCTTTTATAGGAGGATGTGATGAACCTATAATGAATGCAGAAATAATAGTAGATGACTGTTACATAGGTTGAAAAACCGTGACGTCAGTTACGTACTCAACATAATATGTAATGATAGCGGGAGTTACAGTTATCACATTAGTGGTGTACTAGAGTATGAGTTATATCACTACTAATTGTAGCGAAACCTTGAATTTCCTCGGGTCTAGATTTGTTTTCAATGTTAATTAGAAACTTCAGGTCCCTAAATCCTTTATAAGCTTCACAATCTAGCAATGATTTGATCCGTCTATTTTGTAGTGAAGCAAAAAAATCTAACTCGTGATCTCATGATATACCATATGTATTATCACAACTGATCACCTACATATTAGGCCAAAAATGTTAACATATTCATCATATGCAACTTAAGCATATAGATGAGATTGATCGGGGAATCATTTGTACTTGAAACTTCATGTTTAACATCTAAAAATTAGAACTTCGGGTTCTAATATTGTTGGTAATATGAACTTCTAGTTCAAATACCTATTATAGTTATTTGAGTTTCAAGGTACATCTCAGCATCAAGCGCCCATGATATGTAATTCTTCCCAAAGATGTCAAGGGTGACAAAATCTAATTTTGTCAAGTTTGTCATCTTTTCTTGTAGAAAAGAGATAAAATATTAGGATCTCATTGTGTTGTATGAAACTTTAGGTTCATAACAAAATAAATATCGAAACTTCAAGTTCAAATATAGTGAATAATAGATCACATGCACAAAACTTTAGATTTGTACCATGTTATTAGAACTTCAGGTCTAATATCATTTTTAAACTTCAAGTTCATAATCTTGAAACTTCATGGTCGAGTATTATTAGTGAAACTTCACGCTTACTAATATAAATAGCTGCGAAAAAAAATGTAAATTACAAACATATTAGATTACTCATCGATCAAAATATCTCCTCATCCTCTAAAACAAAGTAACTCATATATCAGAGTATTAGTCAAAGCAAAGATCGATGTTGTACCAAAAACTCTTTAATTATCATCGAGTTAGAAAATATAGACCAAAAGTGTTGATAACGTGTTATAAACTGGAGAAAAGAGACATAGAGAATAGAGAACACAAAGAGATGATCGAGGAGGAGAAAATGTTGAGTCTTTTATTATTCATCTCAATAGTTCTCTTTATATAAATGTATGGTTTAGGTACACAATTATTAAATATTTACATAAATATCGTATAAATATAATATTAATTATATGAATTTTTCTCATATTTCTAATTATTATATGAAAAATAAGAGTTAGTCTTGGATAGGAGCCGTTTGATTGATTTCAATATTTATCGACCACCTTTAGAATAGAAAATGGTATTGAAAAGAACAAAAACAAAAATATCTTCTTTTAATCACCGGCGCCTATTTTTGAAGTTATAAAAATCTGCCATCGGGTTTAAAGAGAGCAATTAATGGCTATCTGTTTCCTTCGCATGCGCGGGACCCAGGGTGGAAGATGTTTCCCGGTCTGCGCCTCCTCTCTCTTTTGTCTTTTAGCGCACCTTCTCTCCTCTTCAGCGTGTCTTTTTTTCCCAATGCTGTGGACCCCACGTACAAGCGTCTCATACCACGCGACTCATAATTATAGCGTTTAGTACTTTTCTCGTTGAAGATCATTTTCACTGATATCTCAAAAATGATGTGGTTTAGATAAGCTGAGCCAAATTCGACAGGGGCACCCATGGCCTATCCCACTCTTTTTTCTTACCTCCTTTTTCACGTGCCATCTTTTTCTCTCTATTCCAGAGGGTTCCGCAAAGAAAGCTCGTTAGTTGGGTTGAAAGATTCTCCACCTTTCATAGATATTTTTCAAATCATTCTATAGAACCAAAGAAAACTTGTTAGTTGGGGTTGCGAGGGAACCAATTTTCTTTGCCTTGTTGCGTCGTTATAGGTCGGATATAATTTATTTTTTTGAAGTGACGTTTTGAAAGTACAGTAACATAAAATGATCAGTCATTTTAATAAGTTTCCTATTTTTAAACTAATCACCGTTTAATCGACAACAAAATATGTGGGTCCCGCCCAAATAAGCACCAGATGATTTGATTGTTGGAGAGAAATTGACCCAATAACTCGGGTGCTTTTTTTGTAATTGCATAGCCTGTCAATTATTATTTGCATCGGGGAACATGTGGTACGTCAAGTAAATTTGTGCACCAGATTTTAGAAGTTAGGTGGAGTTTTGATTAGATAATAAGTTATGAAGTGGGATGATAAATAATGAAATGAATTACCCTGATAAGTAAATATCAGGGTAAATATCAGGGACATTTTTCATGGCTGTCCTAATCTGTCGGATGTTGTAGTTTAGAGTAAATATAGTCTGGTGCGTACAGAAGGTAAATAAACAGTAAATTCTAAAATTTGGTGTACAAATTGGTTGGTGTATCCAAATAGATCCCTTGCATCAGTTCCCATCTACAGTTTGAGCTTGTGAATCTTATATCTATGTAATCAAGAGACATATACATCTCTAAAGCACTCATTCCTTCAATTTAGCAATCTGAAGTCATCTTTTCTCTGTCGATCTTGAGTTTTTAAAAGATATGGCAGATTTTCTGCTTACTTTTGCAGTCGAAGGAATACTGACCAAGGTGACCAAGCGTGCTGCTTCAGAATTCAGTCTTGTACTGGGTTTTCAAGGAGATCTAGATGAGCTTCGTAGATCCTTCCTTAATATTCAAGCTATGCTTAGAGATGTCGACCAGTCACGGGTTCGGAGTGAGGCCGTGCAACTTTGGGTGAAGGATCTAGAAGACATTGCTAACAAAGCCGATGATGTGCTTGACGATATTGCATATGAACTCCTCCGCCGTCAAGTAGAGTTGCAAAACTACATCAAGAAAAAGGTGCTCAATTTCTTTTAACGTAATAATCCTATTGTCTTTCGCTTAAATATGGCACATAAAATCAAGAGCATCACCACAGATTTGGCCAAGTTGAATGTTCAGGCAGTTGGCCCTCTCGGGTTGGTTGCTAGGACAATGGCAGATACAACCACTCAAGAGATTGAAGTACTCGACAGAGAAACCTTATCCCGCTTTATTTCAGACGATGAAAAGTTCATCGTTGGAAGGGATGGAGCGGTATCAAAAGTTGTCAAAACCTTGACCAAGTCGAACTACAACAGTGAAGAAAATAACCTTCCAGTTTTAGCTGTTGTGGGAATGCCTGGCTTGGGAAAGACAACTTTTGCTAAATTAGTATACCATGAACCTGCGATCGATTCACATTTCCCTGTAAAGATATGGGTTTGTGTGTCTACCCCTTTTGATTACAAGACGATTTTAACGGCCATCTTGGAGTCTCTAAACCCAGAGAAAGCTACTGTGAAACAAGAAGAAACAATTTGCAAATACCTTCGGGAGGAGCTGAAAGACAAGAAATACCTACTCGTACTGGATGATGTGTGGAACGAAGATTCTGAAAAATGGAAGAATTTGAAAAATTGTTTGTTAACTGTTTGTGATAACAGTGGAAGCAGTGTCATTGTCACCACCCGTAGCCACAAAGTTGCAGAGATCATGGAGACCCTCCCTAGATGTGATTTGGGGAAACTATTAGATGAGCAATGTTGGCTCATTCTGGATAATAAAGCAGTTCCAAAAGGAAGTGCTCCTTTGTCTGAAGAACAAGAGACTATCGGGAGGGAGATTGCTAAGAAATGTGGAGGCGTGCCGTTAACGGCAAAGGTAAGTAAATTATATCATCAACATTAAATAATTTATTGCTTTTATGCACGTATTTAAGATTCACAGATAAAGTTATTGCATTTATGTTTCTTTTGTTAAGAAGTTCCATAAAATCTATCATTATGAATCACCAACAGTCAAAAGTAACATAATTTGTGAGGAACTAAATTTATCGACCACAAGTTCCAACGGGTCATCAAACTGATTAACACGTGTCATGTATGCATTTTTTTCAACCAAAAGAGTAGACTCGCACGGGTCTACTTTACCAAGCACATGTGACAGTAAAAAGTGGTGGGTCTGATGACCGAGAGAGGGTGGAGGGTCGACGAATTTCGTTCCAATTTGTGACATGTACTTAAAGCATCGATCTCCAATGTTGTTATCTATTTTTTCAACAAATTGATTGATTTTTTTTAAAAAATAATAATAAGTAAAAAGTAGTAATGAAATTACACTACCAACATAACCACTTTAGGCAACGAATTTTAAAACAACGCGCAACGAGATTAAAATTCGTTGCCTATAGTTCACAATAGGCAACGACAAGGGTTTTCGTTGCCTATTGTTAATTATAGGCAACGAATTCGTTGCCTGTAGAAGTCAGATCGTTGCCTAATGTCTGGTTTATAGGCAACGGAAAAAATCGTTGCCTATTCATATCGTTGCCTAAAGTATGGTTATAGGCAACGAAAAAATCGTTGCCTATAGTTTAATAGGCAACGAATAACAATATAGGCAACGAATTACTATTTCGTTGCCTATAATTATTATTATATCAGATCTAGCCAGCAGCTCCCCCATTCAAATCAAAATCGGTGGAAAAATCTGAAACGTTCTGGAATCGCCAGTGCATTTATATATATAAACTATATATATATATGTCGGAATTTTCAGGATGGACAAGAGTTGGATGAGGCTGGATAGAACTGATGCAAGATATGAGCAGGGAATTAGGAGATTTCTGGAATTTGTGGAGGCTAATTGTGGAGAGTTGCCAGTGCATTATTGTCCATGTAAACAATGTCGGTGTCGCGGCAATCGTTGTCCCATTGCTACAGTTGAGCGACACCTTCATAGAAACGGATTTTGGAATAAGTACACCCGTTGGATTTATCACGGTGAAGCATCAGCAGCCGATCCGCATGATCATGGACAATTTGCTGATACTGCGAGTTCATCCAATTATGATCCCACCAGGAGGTTCATCGACGATATGTTTCCTCATGAGAGCGGTGTATTTCATGATTCTCAAGCACCCGTATATGTTCCTCCAGAAGTTGAGAATTTCCCTCACATTGAGCCAGTCCAGCCATTACCTAGAGTTTATGTCAACACACGTGGTATGGACAAGTACCACAACCTGATTCAGATGCATCAAACTCCGTTATACCACGGATGTCCTAAGACAGTCCTTGAAAGTGTGATGGCAGTGATGCAGCTAAAAGTGGAGACCAAGAGCACCGTGGCAGCGGTCGACAGGTGGCTTCAGTTGACTGGTGATCTGCTGCCCCCCGGTCATCGTCTTCCCCCCACTCATCGTAAGATACGACATGTCCTCAAAGATCTTGGACTTTCCTACACCAAGATTCACGCATGCATGTATGATTGCGTTCTCTTTTGGGGTGTAGACGATGACGGGAAGGATCTATCAAAGCTTGATTACTGTCCGGTGTGTGGTACGGAAAGGTGGAAGTACACTCCTGCAGGAAACAAGAAAGCAGTGAAGATACTTCGGTATTTCCCACTTATTGATAGGCTGGAAAGGTTGTTCATGTGTGCATTCACGGCGAAAGCTATGAGATGGTGGGCTGAGAGGACTTCGCCTGACGATGATATCCTTAGACACCCTGCTGATGGTCAGGCTTGGAAGCACCTGGTGAATGTGTTTTCTGATTTTGCAGCTGAAGTCCGAAATGTTTGGCTGGGGCTATCGACTGACGGATTCAACCCCTTCGGCAACATGAGTCAGAAGTACAGCATATGGCCCGTTATATTGGTACCGTACAACCTTCCTCCGTGGATGTGCATGAAGAAAGAATATAATATGCTGACTCTGTTGATTCCAGGGCCGGGTTATCCAGGAAAGTGTCTGGATGTGTACATGAGGCCATTGATTATGGAGTTTCAGCACTTGAGTACAGTTGGTCATCCCACTTACGACAGGTTTAAAAATGAGATGTTCCGAATGCGTGCTATGCTTGTGGGCACAATCAGTGATTTTCCAGGTCGAGGGATGTTGTCGGGAAACCCAACCAAGGGGTACAGGGCCTGTCCAGAGTGCATGACTGCCATGTTTGGACAAGCTCATTGCTCGAAGGTTGTCCATATGCGTCACCGATGTTGGCTTCCACGACATCACCCATTTCGCCAGGACGCCCAGGCTTTTGACGGCACTGTAGAAGAAGGTCTGCAACCCATGGGATGGACTGGAGATGAAATGTTAGAAGTCCTGAATGAGTATAATTTTGGGCCATTGAGCAATCATCCTGAGGTTGTTGCGACTATACCGAAGATACCCGACAGGTATAAGTTCTGGACACACAAGAGCATCTTCTGGGAACTCCCGTACTGGCGGATGTTGCATATCCGGAACTATCTAGATGTCATGCACATGGAGAAGAATGTGTGTGAAAGTGTGGTGGGCACCGTTCTAAATTGGCAAGGTAAAACCAAAGATGGCCCTAAAGCTCGCGTTGATTTGGAAAAAATGAAACTGCGGGAACATCTATGGTTGAAAAAGAAGGGGAGAAAGATGCCCCAAGCTCCTTACACGGTCACGCGTGACGAGAAGCATGAAATTTTTGTGTGGATGGCTAACGTTCAGTATCCTTATAGGTTTGCTGGAAATATAAGTCGGTGTGTTAACTACAGGGACAATAAGATTTATGGATTAAAGAGTCATGACTGCCATGTACTACTTCAACGCCTCTTCCCTATTATGATTCGAGGGTACTTTGATGATGAGGTGGTAGAGCCGTTAGTGGCGCTGTCAAGGTTCTTTCAAAAGTTATGCACCAGAGAAGTGAAAATGTCAGACCTCGAAGAAATGCGAAAGGACATCATTTTTATCATGTGCAAGTTGGAGAGGATTTTCCCCCCAAATTTCTTCGACATCATGCCTCACTTGATGATGCATCTTCCCGAGCAATTGATGCTCACCGGTCCCGTTCACTACACTTGACAGCAGGTTTTGTTGTCATTATTCTATAGGCAACGACAATTTCGTTGCCTTTAATAACAATTTCGTTGCCTATACTATAGGCAACGACACAAATCGTTGCCTATAAGTTGACTCTCGTTGCCTAAAGTATAGGCAACGACAGAATCGTTGCCTATAAGTAGAACTCGTTGCCTAAAGTATAGGCAACGATTCTTTTATTCGTTGCCTATACTATGTGGAATAAAACCCCCAGTCGCGACCAGCGCCGCCGCAACGAAGGGAACGACTGCCCAGAGAGAGATCGCCGGATTTCTGCCCTCGCCCGAAGCTTTAGGTTCGCATTCTCTCCCTCTCTCCTTACTTGAATATATAAACAACGTGTTTCGGTTATTATTTAGTTTGGGTTAGGTTAGGTTGATTTTAGTTGGATTTGTGTTGTGATTTAGTTTGTATTGTTGAATTTAGGTTTTATTTAGGTTGGATTTTGGTAAGGTTATGTTATGTTGGATTGTTGATTTAATTAGGTTGGGATTATATTGTGGATTAGAGGATTTAGTTTGGTTATTTAGTTTAGGTAATTAGAATTGTGAATAAGTGTGATTTTAGTTTGGGTTGTTCATTTTAGTTAGACAAAATTTAAATTTAGGTTAGTGTAGCCTCAATTGTGAGCTATTCATTATGTTATTTTGTTTCAGACATTAATAAAAATGTCCATGTTCAAAAGATTGATTCCCGGGAAAATTGGGAAACAGAAAGGAGCTTCCTCCTCGTCACCTCAAGGAGCGACACCTCAAATGTCCTCCGGGTTGAACCCTCAAGGACCCAGGAGTGGGTCTAGGTCCGTTGGTCAGAGTTCTGGAAGCACCGTACCGGACAGTCTTGAGACCGTCTATGTACATTCCAATCGTCACCTCCAACTATATACAGCAGCCCAGGATCCCCAAGGTCCACGGCACTCGGTGTCTCATGAACGACCCTCCCGCAACAGCAGCCGAAACTCCACCACCGTCGACGGTCGTCACTCAGTCAGCAGCGAACGCCCAAATAGTACGAGGGTACTCTGGCCAAACCAGCAGGACCCACCGCGTATGCCATCTCTTCCCCCCAATCCGGCGACGCCACAACCTAATTCCGGATCATCTGGGCCATCCGGCAGTGCATCCCGCACACCTTCTGTGCACTTATGCCCGCCCAGGGACTTGTTCTTCCCTACGGTTATTCCGAAGATACCTCAGCTCGACCCTAACAACGTGGCCATATATGATGAGTACCCGTTCACGACGCCTGAGGAAGCATACACATATGAGCCGTTCTCTCAACCTCTGTTGAGTGTGAGGGTTAAGGGCCAGCTCACTTACGAGAATGGTAAGTTTATGTTCTTTTAGTAGATACAGTACATTAAATTAGGTTCTATTTCTTAATTTCCTTCTTTTGTACCGTGTCTTAGGCACCGTCGTCAACCCTAAAGCTAAACCGAGCAGAGGTACCACAACCGGGAAGGGTATTGAAGATCGAGTTGGTGACAATCGGGCTCATATTGATTATGGTCCCGATGGCTCGGCTATCGAGTATTCTGACAAAGGGATGTATGCTAGCCAAGCAGGATTTGTCATACGTGATTTCGTCCCGATGTTGTGGGACTCGTGGGGTTCAGTTGATGCTCAAGTGAAGGCCCGAGTGCATAATGCACTGTCGGTGAGTTAAATTTACATTAATTTGTCATAAAAATAGACGTTCTTATTATTATAAGCCACCAAACATACATATTTATGAGGCTAATTATGTATACGTGTATTGCAGCAATGGTTTATTATTGACGATCGGCTGAAGCAGCCCGGGGGGTGGTGTGAACGAAAGCTCACGTCTAGGTGATGTGATTTTGGATTTATATAAGGCTAAGTATCCTGTGTATATAAATCCAAAATCACATCACCTAGACGTGAGCTTTCGTTCACACCACCCCCCGGGCTGCTTCAGCCGATCGTCAATAATAAACCATTGCTACAATACACGTATACATAATTAGCCTCATAAATATGTATGTTTGGTGGCTTATAATAATAAGAACGTCTATTTTTATGACAAATTAATGTAAATTTAACTCACCGACAGTGCATTATGCACTCGGGCCTTCACTTGAGCATCAACTGAACCCCACGAGTCCCACAACATCGGGACGAAATCACGTATGACAAATCCTGCTTGGCTAACATACATCCCTTTGTCAGAATACTCGATAGCCGAGCCATCGGGACCATAATCAATATGAGCCCGATTGTCACCAACTCGATCTTCAATACCCTTCCCGGTTGTGGTACCTCTGCTCGGTTTAGCTTTAGGGTTGACGACGGTGCCTAAGACACGGTACAAAAGAAGGAAATAGAACCTAATTTAATGTACTGTATCTACTAAAAGAACATAAACTTACCATTCTCGTAAGTGAGCTGGCCCTTAACCCTCACACTCAACAGAGGTTGAGAGAACGGCTCATATGTGTATGCTTCCTCAGGCGTCGTGAACGGGTACTCATCATATATGGCCACGTTGTTAGGGTCGAGCTGAGGTATCTTCGGAAGAACAAGTCCCTGGGCGGGCATAAGTGCACAGAAGGTGTGCGGGATGCACTGCCGGATGGCCCAGATGATCCGGAATTAGGTTGTGGCGTCGCCGGATTGGGGGGAAGAGGTGGCATACGCGGTGGGTCCTGCTGGTTTGGCCAGAGTACCCTCGTACTATTTGGGCGTTCGCTGCTGACTGAGTGACGACCGTCGACGGTGGTGGAGTTTCGGCTGCTGTTGCGGGAGGGTCGTTCATGAGACACCGAGTGCCGTGGACCTTGGGGATCCTGGGCTGCTGTATATAGTTGGAGGTGACGATTGGAATGTACATAGACGGTCTCAAGACTGTCCGGTACGGTGCTTCCAGAACTCTGACCAACGGACCTAGACCCACTCTTGGGTCCTTGAGGGTTCAACCCGGAGGACATTTGAGGTGTCGCTCCTTGAGGTGACGAGGAGGAAGCTCCTTTCTGTTTCACACTTTTCCCGGGAATCAATCTTTTGAACATGGACATTTTTATTAATGTCTGCAACAAAATAACATAATGAATAGCTCACAATTGAGGCTACACTAACCTAAATTTAAATTTTGTCTAACTAAAATGAACAACCCAAACTAAAATCACACTTATTCACAATTCTAATTACCTAAACTAAATAACCAAACTAAATTCTCTAATCCACAATATAATCCCAACCTAATTAAATCAACAATCCAACATAACCTTACCAAAATCCAACCTAAATAAAACCTAAATTCAACAATACAAACTAAATCACAACACAAATCCAACTAAAATCAACCTAACCTAACCCAAACTAAATAATAACCGAAACACGTTGTTTATATATTCAAGTAAGGAGAGAGGGAGAGAATGCGAACCTAAAGCTTCGGGCGAGGGCAGAAATCCGGCGATCTCTCTCTGGGCAGTCGTTCCCTTCGTTGCGGCGGCGCTGGTCGCGACTGGGGGTTTTATTCCACATAGTATAGGCAACGATTGGCAACGAATAAAAGAATCGTTGCCTATACTTTAGGCAACGAGTTCTACTTATAGGCAACGATTATGTCGTTGCCTATACTTTAGGCAACGAGAGTCAACTTATAGGCAACGATTTGTGTCGTTGCCTATAGTATAGGCAACAAAATTGTTATTAAAGGCAACAAAATTGTCGTTGCCTATAGAATAATGACAACAAAACTTGCTGTCAAGTGTAGTGAACGGGACCGATGAGCATCAATTGCTCGGGAAGATGCATCATCAAGTGAGGCATGATGTCGAAGAAATTTGGGGGGAAAATCCTCTCCAACTTGCACATGATAAAAATGATGTCCTTTCGCATTTCTTCGAGGTCTGACATTTTCACTTCTCTGGTGCATAACTTTTGAAAGAACCTTGACAGCGCCACTAACGGCTCTACCACCTCATTATCAAAGTACCCTCGAATCATAATAGGGAAGAGGCGTTGAAGTAGTACATGGCAGTCATGACTCTTTAATCCATAAATCTTATTGTCCCTGTAGTTAACACACCGACTTATATTTCCAGCAAACTCATAAGGATACTAGACGTTAGCCATCCACACAAAAATTTCATGCTTCTCGTCACGCGTGACCGTGTAAGGAGCTTGGGGCATCTTTCTCCCCTTCTTTTTCAACCACAGATGTTCCCGCAGTTTCATTTTTTCCAAATCAACGCGAGCTTTAGGGCCATCTTTAGTTTTACCTTGCCAATTTAGAACGGTGCCCACCATACTTTCACACACATTCTTCTCTATGTGCATGACATCTAGATAGTTCCTGATAGGCAACATCCGCCAGTACGGGAGTTCCCAGAAGATGCTCTTGTGTGTCCAGAACTTATACCTGTCGGGTATCTTCGGTATAGTCGCAACAACCTCAGGATGATTGCTCAATGGCCCAAAATTATACTCATTCAGGACTTCTAAGATTTCATCTCCAGTCCATCCCATGGGTTGCAGACCTTCTTCTACAATGCCGTCAAAAGCCTGGGCGTCCTGGCGAAATGGGTGATGTCGTGGAAGCCAACATCAGTGACGCATATGGACAATCTTCGAGCAATGAGCTTGTCCAAACATGGCAGTCATGCACTCTGGACAGGCCCTGTACCCCTTGGTTGGGTTTCTCGACAACATCCCTCGACCTGGAAAATCACTGATTGTGCCCACAAGCATAGCACGCATTCGGAACATCTCATTTTTAAACCTGTCGTAAGTGGGATGACCAACTGTACTCAAGTGCTGAAGCTCCATAATCAATGGCCTCATGTACACATCCAGACACTTTCCTGGATAACCCGGCCCTGGAATCAACAGAGTCAGCATATTATATTCTTTCTTCATGCACATCCACGGAGGAAGGTTATACGGTACCAATATAACGGGCCATATGCTGTACTTCTGACTCATGTTGCCGAAGGGGTTGAATCCGTCAGTCGATAGCCCCAGCCAAACATTTCGGACTTCAGCTGCAAAATCAGAAAACACATTCACCAGGTGCTTCCAAGCCTGACCATCAGCAGGGTGTCTAAGGATATCATCGTCAGGCGAAGTCCTCTCAGCCCACCATCTCATAGCTTTCGCCGTGAATGCACACATGAACAACCTTTCCAGCCTATCAATAAGTGGGAAATACCGAAGTATCTTCACTGCTTTCTTGTTTCCTGCATGAGTGTACTTCCACCTTTCCGTACCACACACCGGACAGTAATCAAGCTTTGATAGATCCTTCCCGTCATCGTCTACACCCCAAAAGAGAACGCAATCATACATGTATGCGTGAATCTTGGTGTAGGAAAGTCCAAGATCTTTGAGGACATGTCGTATCTTACGATGAGTGGGGGGAAGACGATGACCGGGGGGCAGCAGATCACCAGTCAACTGAAGCCACCTATCGACCGCTGCCACGGTGCTCTTGGTCTCCACTTTTAGCTGCATCACTGCCATCACACTTTCAAGGACTGTCTTAGGACATCCGTGGTACAACGGAGTTTGATGCATCTGAATCAGGTTGTGGTACTTGTCCATACCACGTGTGTTGACATAAACTCTAGGTAATGGCTGGACTGGCTCAATGTGAGGGAAATTCTCAACTTCTGGAGGAACATATACGGGTGCTTGAGAATCATGAAATACACCGCTCTCATGAGGAAACATATCGTCGATGAACCTCCCTGGTGGGATCATAATTGGATGAACTCGCAGTATCAGCAAATTGTCCATGATCATGCGGATCGGCTGCTGATGCTTCACCGTGATAAATCCAACGGGTGTACTTATTCCAAAATCCGTTTCTATGAAGGTGTCGCTCAACTGTAGCAATGGGACAACGATTGCCGCGACACCGACATTGTTTACATGGACAATAATGCACTGGCAACTCTCCACAATTAGCCTCCACAAATTCCAGAAATCTCCTAATTCCCTGCTCATATCTTGCATCAGTTCTATCCAGCCTCATCCAACTCTTGTCCATCCTGAAAATTCCGACATATATATATATAGTTTATATATATAAATGCACTGGCGATTCCAGAACGTTTCAGATTTTTCCACCGATTTTGATTTGAATGGGGGAGCTGCTGGCTAGATCTGATATAATAATAAGTATAGGCAACGAAATAGTAATTCGTTGCCTATATTGTTATTCGTTGCCTATTTTTCGTTGCCTATTAAACTATAGGCAACGATTTTTTCGTTGCCTATAACCATACTTTAGGCAACGATATGAATAGGCAACGATTTTTTCCGTTGCCTATAAACCAGACATTAGGCAACGATCTGACTTCTACAGGCAACGAATTCGTTGCCTATAGTTAACAATAGGCAACGAAAACCCTTGTCGTTGCCTATTGTGAACTATATGCAACGAATTTTAATCTCGTTGCGCGTTGTTTTAAAATTCGTTGCCTAAAGTGGTTATGTTGGTAGTGGATATGAAAGATATATCAATGATCTAAATTATGAAAATTTCGATAAAAATATCAATACTTGTAAATTTTGAAGAAATTTAAAGAAAATATGATAATCTAATATGAAATGTTAACGTATGAATATTTAAGATATCATGTATAATAACCATATAATAACAAATAAATTTAATAAAAATCTTCCAATATAGTAATTTATAGATAGACAAAGGCCTATCTAAGATGACGCATACCTAGCGGTTGCTTGGCTGGGCAAGTTTTGTAATCTATATGGGCTTAACCAAATTTTGCTGGGTCAAAAAAAAATAGTGAGTTTAGGAAGAACAGTAATGGATCAGTAATGTTTAAGATAGCTCAGAAGAGAAAAAATGGGTTCCTTAATGGCAGAGACTACTAACTCTCGCATGCTGAATGCATCTCCGCTGCAAGCCTACAACTTTTTACTGTTATCTTTTTAAATTTTTAAATTTTTTTCATAATCTTTTCCACGATATTATCATACTACGTATACTAGTCTATTGCCTAGGTCCCTATTTTCCTTTTTTCATTGCCGCACATAACCAAGACTGCAAATCTACAATTAACTAAAAATGCAATGATAAATATTATTTGTTTTCTCCGAAATAAGCAAATTAAGAAGACGAAAGTTACAAGGTCTCGAGTTTTTTTTTATTATTATTTCAGTATTTATCATTGTTGCTTTAGTGTGTAATTTTGATTTATCTATTCTCTTACAATTTTTTTTCGCATACCTAAGTTTCAAACTCAAGATCCGTCACCATAAATAGATGAATGTTATATGTTCATCTAAATCTAGATTTTGTGCTCAAATAACTCAGTACGTATAGAAACAACTTGTATCAATAATGGGTGGTAAACTTCTTGGGTATCTATCTCTTGAGTTATGGCAAAAATGTTACAAAATCTCCCTGACCCAAGCGCCTAAGAGAGATGATAGTTGCACCACTAAAACTAAAACCTCGCAATGTTAAACCTTGTGACATGTGGATCGAAAAAAAATTCACTAAAATTGAGAAAAGAAAACTAAAAATAAAATGTAAATTGACATGAAAATTGAAAAACCTAAAAGAAAAAAACATATAATTCATTTTTTTGGGTCTAAGAAATAGGAATCGAACCAGACCGAGCTTAATAAGATGTTGTTTCTTTTTATGGACTTGTTTGGGATTGGTTCTCACAGTTTTAGAACCGATTCTGAAAATTTTCAAAAGTGCTTTTAAAATTAGGAAGCACATATCATGTGTTTTTCAAATATTTCCAAGTGCTTCCAAAACTCTATTAAATCACTTTTATTTTTTGATGTTTTCTTCTATTTATAATTAATTATTCTTATTAATCCAAAAGAGCTTTTAGGCATTCTAAAAGCAATCATAAACACACCATATGTCTCGTAAGTGTAACCCCAATACTAATATTTGGGGTCTTTGCCGTAAAGACGACATCTCTCTCGAACCTTGAATGTCAATATTGGAAGATATATACTGTATGTACTTGATCTTAGCCAACTCAGTGTTGTCTCCAAAAGGATCAGTGGTCCAGTTTCATCGGAGAATTTGAGTCCCTTGCCAAATTGAGGAGCCGCCACAATGTTGGAATCTGTCGGAAAACATACACTTAATTTTGATTTTTCTTTGGTCTGAACTCATTTTCCGTTGTTCGAGTGAAGGAAAAATTCTTCGGTGCACTAAGTACAAGTGTACCGACTTATTTTAATTTAATCTCCGTCATTCACCAAAACTTACACCGTTAAAATAATTGAATAATTAAAAAGCAAACAAAGTAAAACAATACATAATACATGGGGCCCATTCTATTTTAATTTTCTTTATTTTGTTTTATTTTATTTATCTAAACCCTATGGCCTATACCCTAAATTTCAAACCCTAAACTCCAAACTCCAAACTTCAAATCATAAATCCTAAATCCCAAACCTAAAATCAAATCCCAAATATTTAAACCCTAATTCCAAATCCAAATTCCTATTCTCAATACCCTAAACTCCAAACCTCAAACTTGAGTTGTCCATTGTAAGTATAAAGTTCATGGTGTAGTTGTCTGATTACACAATTATGAATTATCACCTAAATGATATATATGTAAGAGTGTTGCACACTTATCATATTCCACAATCGATTTAGCGAATTTGATCACATAATTACGTTTATTTCATATGATTTAAAACATCAATAACTATAAACAAAATGATTCAGCACATATATATTCATGGTAATATATCTAATAATATTAAAATCTGGCTGAAATGACATCACAATACAACATATTAAAAATAGACACAATATTCATGCATTACTCAATCAATCATGCACGATTGAAAAATGGATATGATATGGTATATTACATCGTGTAAAGAGGTCAATCTTATTTCGTTGAGGTTGACTATTAATCCATATCCCAAAATTGATCGATGTAGGATTAGTCGTAATGAGAATTGATTGATCGACTATTTTCATGCTTGATTTTGACTTAATTTCATTTACAAATACACCATAATGAATTTGTTTTGAAGTTCGTAAGAATTTTCGTGAAAATTATAAAACATTTGAGCAATGTTCTACAAATTTTAAATTTTCATATTAAAAATAAATAAATTATTATTAGACACTGAATCTCCACCGTACAGATTAACATACCAAAACCTTAGATTAAATCTAGGGTATAAATTGAAAAGTTTAAACTCAGGGTAAAACCCGATATGTTCATGACCCGGTTTGCTATCCCACCGGTTCTCAGATCCTAGAATTTTGGCACCGATTGGCCACCTCCGGCCACCCGCTCCCTCTCCGACACCTTCCTACACCATCAATTTTCACATGCATGAAGAGAGAGAGAGACTCGAATCGAATCGATATCTCCCCTAAACCACGTACTGTCGCTGAGACCGATGAGTTCTCAGGCAGTTCTGGTTGTGAGATCGTTGTAGTAAAACGGGTCAAACTTGGAGAAGAGTGAACCGGAGGGTCCAGGAGATGGTGGAGTCGCCGAATACAAGGGAGGAGGAGAGAGGTCGACGAGGCAGTAAGAGAATTTTGAGTCGAATCGGGATGCAGTCTGCGACGGAAATGAGAGCTTGCCACGGCCGAGGCCTAATAACCCAGCGGCGCCGACGAAGAGCCCCTCGTTGTCATGGCCGCATCTGAGGGCGACAGGTGCGACTTTGGTGCCGTAGAAGGTGAGGGTTTCGGTGGATAACTCGTCGTAGGAGGCAAGATTTTTTGGTGGAACAACCGGGGAGTCGAGGTGGCGGCAGAGAGGAGTGGGAGCAATATCCCTGGGCGTTGGTTTTCGATTGGGGAGAGAAGAAGAAATAAAAAAGAAAAGAAAAAATGTTTTAACAGTGGTTAGATTTTTTGGGTAAAAATTTATTTCTAAATAGAGTTAATATGATGCAAGTGCACGGTACACTGAAGATGCTCTTCGAGTGAAGAGCCACTATGCATAGCTTTGGAGTATATGAACTTCATGGAGTGGAGGTAAAGTTGTGTCACCATTTAATGGATGCTAGGAGGTAATATAAGGGCATATGCACCGGAGGCGTTGGTGCTTGATCAAAAGGTGGATCCGAGTGGGTTTTGTTCAAGCACGATGAAATTGAAGGCGCACCGGAAAAAATGGCTGTAACGGTTGCTCGTTGACTCCGTTATTGAGCAATCACTCGAGCAAATAATGCTCCGGCGTTTGATCATGCGTCTGGTAGATCCCACAACTTGTGGGTGACATCAGGCGAGTGGTATTTTTTTAAAGTAAGACACATGTAAAACACGCGTCAATTAAAAGTTAAAAAATAACCTACCAAGTTACGAACCAATAACATCAAACCACGTGACACAGTGATCAACCCCAACAATAGGCAACATGCCTTTAATTTGGGCCGTTGGTTTTGAAAGCCAAAATCGATCTGAGGCTCATATTTAAATACAACGGTCATTTTTTTTAACTTGCAGAAAACTTCTTAATTTTTTCTTTATAAATACTACTTTATCTGATCCAATTATTTTGTCGACGACACTATCTCGTAACGACACATGTCGCATCGTCATTGGTCGAAAATCTTACCGAAAATTTAGTCAAATTATTTTGCTGATAATGACACGTGTTGCCACGTGTCATTTTTTTACTAGTCGAAAATTTTATCGGAAATCTTGTTAACGACACGTATCGCACTATTATTGGTCATAAATTCATCCAATAAATAATTTTTTAACTTTTTACAACATATTGAAAATAATTTACTCTATCAAAATGTTTATAAGTGTGTGCAAAGTTGAATTTGTTAGAGCAAATTGTTTTTACTTTGATATGGATGCTCTAAAGTTGAGTGGCCGATCTTTTGTTATTGGGTTGAGATACTCACCTCCTCTCTTCAGCTTTCTCCTCTTCCTCTCCCTTATCCCTCTATCTTCCTATGTTCGTGATAATCTCATATATACTTCCCTTCTTTTAGAGCCCAGATCAGACTTCGCTCTCTCCCTCGGTTCTGATCTCCTCTCATATATATTTTATTTTTTCGACGTAAATAGTAAATAGTTTGAGAAGGTCGATCGGTTAGAAAACACTTGGGCCAACTCATAAGGATTTGGACTTTCAACTTGATCAAAAAGTTCAGTGACTTCGCACTACATGTTTACCTATGTCAAAACTCTTCTTTTTTTGGGGTCAAAACTCAAAACTGACTGTGTTACATATATGCATATAAAAACTAAGGCATGATTCATAATAGGATAAACACATCATTCTTTTTCTCAAACAAAAACTGGGGTACGTTCTTATATTTCCATATCCCGTTGCATGTTAGAGGTGTTAAGCGTCTCATATCTGGGCTCCAGTTTCCACGGTGAGAACGGAGAGATAGTCCCGACTGCCGGCTAGGGTTTTGCGTGTTTTGTTCACGACGACGGTTCTTGTTACATCTTTCTTATCTTCTTCCACAACGCAATACTCCGATTCTCTCCATCTTTCTTCTTCGGTGCTCATGGCAACATCTTTTGTCCTTGTTGGTGGCGATCGGGCTGAAGAGGTAGTCAACACTGATGTTCGTGGCCGGTTTCCCTGCGTACTTTTCATGAGCGATTTTAACCCGATGAGATTCGATTATGGGCCGGAATGGAAGCGGTTCTGGGTACCTGGGCGGCGGAATTGGATCGTTCGATTTGGTGGTATACGATCAAGTCGGGGCCGACTTAAAGGTGGGTGGTTCTGCTCGTCACGGTTTCCGGTGGTGCTCTTCGTGTCAAGCAATGGACCAGCCACGGTGGCCGGAGGAGGACAAGATTTAGGCGACTAATAGTACCACGTCGGCTAGTAAGATCGGTGGCTCGTAACAGAGGCGGCAGGTCAAATTTGTGGCACGTCACATTGCTCGGCTGGGCCGCATCGGTTTGGACAAGATTCAGGAGACTAATAGTACCACGTCGGCTAGTAAGATCGGTGGCTCGTAACAGTGGCGGCAGGTCAGATTTGTGGCACGTCACATTGCTCGGTTGGGTCGCATCGGTTTGGGCCGGGTCCAACAACATTGTGGGTTGGTGTTAAGAGCCTGTATTTCTGGGCCTGATGGATGATGGGCCTCTCACCTTGGATCAGAATTGAAGGAGGGCCTCCATTATTTGCCAGCCTTTTCGTGCTTCATTTGAGCTTCTTCCTTGGGACCTAGGGGACTTCGGCTCTAGTTAGAGGGGGTTCCTAGCTAATTAAGGAATGGTGTGTCAAAAGTTTGACAGTTACTAGCGTTACTTTGGTTTGTTAGTTTAGAGTTTTACACCATGTTATTTAGTGTAGTGATGCAAAAAAATTTCTCTTTATCGGGTCGGGTAAATCGGTAGTCTTGTATTACTGTCAACTTTTTTCTATAGTGGATTTTGATCACCCCCCTTAAAAAAACTATCATGTTACATGTTGACCATTCTAAATTTTGGTTTTATATCTTTCAAAATAAGTAATCCACGTATATAAATATACACTTGGACATATATACGCACACGTGATGGGTGTGAGAGAAGGTAGTTACTGCAGTTTTTGTTAGATAGAATTATTGCAGAGAGAAAGAATGAAGTAGAGGAGGAAAAATAAATTTTTTGACAATATTTATTATTGATAAATATTTTTTGTATTACTATAATAACCTTAGCTTGATATATCAAATCTAACTAAAGTGAAAAAGGGTATAATAGGAAACAATTAAAAAAATATGGGAAATAAAACCTCTTTCTTTGAGGAAGAATGGTATAGATGAACTTGATTATTCATTGTAATAAAAAAAATTATACCCTGTGGTTAGTACACATATATAATGTTCTTAATTTTGTATCTTCTTAGTAGTTTATCTTTTATGTTCAAGTTTTCCGAGTAAACCTTGTGATTAGGGTTTACATGATTTTTCCATGTTTTTTTTTTACGAAAAGAAAATGTTTCACCAATAAACTTTCAGACTTAAAAAATATAAAGATAACTGATAAGCATCCTTTCCTATACGTACCTCAACTAGTGAAAGAAAACAAAATCATAAACTAACACTAATCTTTAAGTCTATCAAGCTCGACACTGTCAAACTTACTTATATTTCAAATGGATCACAAGAAATAAAATAGCATGCATGAAATTGAAGATACCTTAAAACATTCAATTGTGGTATGTACGTTAGTTCCTATGAAAAACACAATATATATATATATAATCAACGAAACAAAGGTACCCAAACGACCAAACGAGCATGGGGTCTTAGACTGGATATGTTAGGCGCAATAGGGGTGGAATCGGGTTGGGACCCGACCCGAAAACACTCAACCCGAGTCCCGACCCGATAAGGATCGGGTTCAATATTTTTTGCCCGAGCCCGAGCCCGACATAGGTCGGGTACCCGAAGGTCGGGCAGCCCGACCCGATAGGGTTGGGTTGGGTTGGGCAGAGGTGACCCGATTTTGCTGGGCTTCAAATTAGGCTTGGGTCCAAAAAAAAAAGTGATCCAAATTTGATTTTTTTTCAAGAACGTATACACTCCCCCTCCCAATAGAAGTGCACCGCTGTTAGAACAAGAAAACACAACTGCATTAGCAAAACCCATACATATAGTCAAATCAAATTATTTGGGAAATAAGCACATGAATCATGAGAACAAGGCATGAATCAAATTCTGGTATGTTGATCAAGGCATTCTGGCTCCAGATGCTGATGGTTCAACCTCCTTCCAAAGAGCCTTTCAGCGCCAAGAGGAGAAATGGTGGCTTCCTGTTCCCCGAGTTCCTACATGTAGTCTTATACTACTTTTCATGATACTGCCTAAGAATTCAAGTATATGTAGGAAGTTACTAATCAACGCATGCCTTCAAAGCTTCAACATTCAACTTTCCTAACAGATTCTTGTCCTTATCTCACACGAATATGCCATTTCTATAATTATATTTTAGACTATAAGCTAAGAGTTACAGTACGTTAGATTTCATATGCAGTTAATATGTTTAAGCATAGCCTACCTTAAACCTTGTGGGTTCAACCAATTCAAACACAAGTGCATCCCCATCATCCAACTTGTGTTCCAATGCAAAGCCTCTCCAACCTCCACTCAACCCAGTTCTCGTGGCAATGTACTTAGAATCATATTCATTACCATCTTCATCCTCTAGTACCAGTTCGGAGTCCGATTTTGGAAGATGTTCCTCACAGAATTTACTAGGCAGACCCTTGTAATCATAAACAGGAAGAGTAAACAAGTCATTTAGCAAATGAAGTTACAAAACTACATCACCACATCATGAAACTATACTGGCATTATACACTAAATAACCAAAGATAATTTTAGAAACACAACTCACCAGCCAAAAGCAGCTATAAACATGAGAACGAACCATTGACTTAACAAAGGATGGATTTTCAGACTGCAGACTATCTTGAAGCTTCTCGGCTGCTTTAAAAGCAGCAGCCCTTTCTTCATAAGAAGCCATTCTGCATTCCTCCAAGGGCCTTGCAAGGTAGCTGTAATTTTTTTTTTCGAAACATCACTAGTAAACATCTATAAAACAAACCCAACTAATTAATAACAATTTCAAAGCAAACATCAAATTCTAACCTTCCAAATGACGATGAACTCGACCTTAACCTCTTCCTAGTTGGAAGGCCTATGTCAACCTGTGTTTGTAAGCAAACAAAACCCCATTTCAGGATACATTGCCATTACTCAATACATAGAAGACTTCAAACTACATATGTGCAGCACTCACTTCATCAACGTATGATTGAATCGGGTTCCGATGTCGACTAGATCGTCTCGGCTCAACTTCAAAAGCAAAAGCAGTGTTCTTGGCTCTGGGTTTCGAAATACGTTGTTGCATCTCAGTGATATTAGCAGCCTAAATTTCACTAAGTACTCAAATTTGAAAACCCCAAAACAACAAAAATTTGAAAACAAGTTTGAGTCTTTGGACCTGGGTTTTCTTCTCCGAAGCTGTGAGCTCAAAGAGAGTCTTGGAAATCTGGAAGATACCCAAATCCTTCAAACAGAAAAAGCGACTGAGCTCTGAGACGAAACGAAGAAGAAGAAGAGAGAGAGAAAAGAAGAAGAAGAAGAAGATAAAAGGTTTGGGGGCTATGGGGTATAGACTATCGGGTCGGGTCGGGTACCCGATCGGGTTTCAATATTCAACCCAATCCCGAACCCGAAAATTATCGGGTCGGGCAAAAAATCCGACTTTTCGGGTCGGGTCTAAATCGGGTCGGGCACAATCGGGATCGGGCACGGGTTAGGCGTCGGGTCGGGTCGGGTTTGTCGGGTTTTTTTCCCACCCCTGAGGCGCAATGTCTCTTTTACATCTTTCACCTCTTTTACTTTTTTTAAGATATGAAATGATTAAATATATTAATAACTAGATTCACCTCCTTCAACCTTATTGGGATCTTCTACGTGATGTTTTCCAATTGGTATAATTTGTTAAGATTTATTTGTATTTAATTATATAGAGAGATGAAAATAACCACTACATTTGGTGTAGTGGTCACCTGATAGTACTCTCAAATAGGAGGCTAGAGGTTCGAATCAACATAAAACCAATTATTGTGGTTCGAGCTTTCTAAAAATTATATAGATAGAGAGAGAGAATCACCTTTTTTTTACAAATAATAGAAGTATCTTTTTAAAAAAAAAGGTTGAACGGGAGACGACAATTTCATTGAGAAAAAAAAATAGATATGAATACAGCTCTGACGTACTGCCCATTTATCGGCGACGACAGACAAGAAAGCCAAAATTTATGTAACCTTAGGGACTAAGTCACCTCACATACATAAATATCCTTATCCTAGCAATAAACACTGTAACAAGTAACCAACGACCTTACTAAATAAGGGACGATAAGAAATACCTACTCTAAATTCAACTTATAGTTGCGTAAATTAAAAGACAAAAATTAAATAAACCCCCTAATCCAAAGAGATAGAAATTTCCTTCGGAGCTTGTGTCCAAATTGATTGTCTTCTCTAAGGAAAGGTCCATCAATCGTACATCACCAGGATCCCAAATTTGATGCTCAACTTGTCCATAGCAACCATGAAAGCCCATGAGCACAAAACCATAGTCTCGCTAGGGTTACTTTGAGAGGCCTAGTAAACAAACATCCCAAAACCCATACACCATGCTTCTCTCGACCACACCACAACCTAAATTTGGTGATCACGCCGCCATGCACAACCGTTTTTGTGCGACAACGAAACCATAAACGGAACAATGACCATCGTTCCTCGCAAACTAACGAACTTTTGCATAAAACTGTTCACCATCGAGATCAAAATCATGAGGTCCTTCAATCGTGTCTTAGCCAACCTCCCACAGTCCCACCAATTGCAAACAACTTCTGCAACTCGCCTGCATCGCCACCAAAGACTGGTTGAGAGCCAAACGTTGTTGTGATGCCGACGGCCAAAAGGAACGCAGATTCTCGATCTCCATATTGTGACAGAGTCCCATGTAGAAGGCCGCCTGCTGGATAGGTTTCACGTTGGAAACCAAATTTCTTGGCCACGAAACCCCAAGGGAGCGCAACTGCCAAAGAAGAGAGGAGAGAGTGAAACCCTTCATAACTCTTTATAATAAAAGTATCTTAATAATACACAAAAAAAATGTGGTTTGTAAATAAAATTATCAAAATGGTCAAGGAATTAAAGTGCGCAAATAGAAATTTGATAATAGAGTAAATAAATTTGAATTTAGTTTTGAATTTAAATCAAAGTTAATAGAAAAGTACAATTTATGGAATTTTAATTTATTTCCTTTTTTTTTATATAAGAGGACTATAAGATTTCTTTCCTTTCCTAATGTTCTAACCACTTGAGATATCTCACTTCGTCAAAATATTATTGCACTAAAATAATTAGTAGATCTTGATTAAAATTCTTCAAATAAAAATAATATAATATTGCACACACATATCTATTATTATTTAATTTGACAAATATAACATATGATCATCTAATTACAGGTCTTGGGAGATGTGATGCGCTCTAAAACTCGTGAAGGGTGGCAGTCGATCGTAAAAAGTGAAATATGGAATTTTCCCGAAGGAGAGAAAAGAATTATGTCTATTCTAAAGCTGAGTTTTGATGAACTGAAAGTGCCATCCTTAAAACAATGTTTTGCATATTGCTCTATGTTCATCAAAGATTTTGATCTTGAAAAAGATGACTTGATCCAACTTTGGATGGCTCAAGGATGGCTTCACCCATATTCAGACAAAAGCGTAGATATGGAGGAAAGGGGTAACGAGTATTTCAATACCCTATTGGCGAAGTCTTTCTTTCAGAATGTTGAGAAGGATTACAGTGGCAGTGTTGCCAACTGCAAGATGCATGATCTTGTACACGATCTTGCTGAACATGTGTCAAAGCCAGATAGCTTGCGTTCTCTCTTTTTATATCGTAAAGTCCTTGAAAGCAATCAATTGAGCTGCAATTCATTGCGTGTCTTAAATTTATACATGGCAGACATAGAAGTGTTGCCGGTTTCAATTGGAAAGTTGAAACGATTGAGGTACTTAAATGTTTTGAGAACAAGGGTCAAAGCATTTCCAAGTTCTATTGGTAAGCTTTACAACTTGCAGACATTGAAAATACCTTCTCAAGTTGAAGAGTTTCCGAAGGAATTTGCAAATTTAGTCAACTTGCGACATCTCTATTTCGGTAGATATATGAAAATTCCAGCTGGGATATTGGGACGGTTGACTAATCTCCGATCAGTACCTTTTGTCAAGGTGAAAAAGGAGACGAGTCCTAGACTCGAGGAATTGGGTGGGCTAGACCAGTTGAGAGGGACCTTGTGGATTTCTGGACTGGAAAATGTGAGGGATGGAAGTGAATCACAAAAGGCAAATTTAGTGGAGAAGAAGCACCTATGCAAGTTAATCCTTGAATGGAGTCCTGACAGGCCAGACAACAATGTGGCCAACGACCAAGATGTACTAGAAGGTCTCTTCAAACCAAAAGAAGGTGTAGCAGATCAAGGTGTGCTTCCTACAGAATATTTTAAATTACAATTTCTGGAGATACACAGGTTCAAAGGTCTGAAATTTCCATCAGAGTTATTGCTAGCCAACAATCTGATCGATGTTCAGTTAGTGGACTGCAAAGAATGTGAACGTCTCCCAACGCTTGGGCATCTGCCCAATCTCAGACGTGTGGAGATCAAGAACATGAAGAAACTAACATGTATTGGACCCGAGTTTTATGGTGTCAACGATCATGTTTACCATGGAGCTGGAACAAGTAAAGAGACGAGTCGACGGGTTTTCTTTCCTGCATTGGAAACATTACTAATCGAGAATGCCGACAATCTGATTGAATGGAAGGAGGCCCCAACTGAGAAAGCAATTGCGGTATTTCCTTGCCTTGAGGAGCTGATCATACGTCGTGGAAGCCTGATGAGTGCTCCCAGTCATTTTCCATCTCTTAAGAAGTTGGTGGTAGACCACAGCAGAGGCACGGCAGTAGCAAGTATTCTAAGCGATCAACTCACCACTCTCACTTATCTCGAGTTATGTGGTGTAGACGGACTTGTTAGTCTGCCGAGAGGGGTTTTAGAGAAGAACAAAAATCTTGCATACTTGGAGTTATCTTTTTGTGATGACTTGACTCGTGTTGCTCCTCCCCATGGGTCCACCTACTGCTGCTCATCTCTTCAATCACTTAAAATTGTACAGTGTATGCGGTTGGAGTCTTTACCTGATGGGCTACTCACAAACTCTCTAAAATTCATGTCATTGCGTCTCTGTTCCAGACTCAAATCCATCCCGGATATTAGTTCAAACGGTGACGGCGGTCTCACCTCCCTTGAAACGCTGCAGGTAATGGCATGCGATGAAATAACGTCCATTCCAGTTTTAGACGGCCACGGTGGTGGCCTCCCATCTCTTCGCCATTTAACTTTAGCCCATTGTTCAAAGTTAGCTGTGCCGAGTGGAGCACTAGATTCCTGCTCCTCACTTGAGGAATTGGGAATAGCAGATTGCCCTGCGGTGACATGCTTTCTAACCGAAAGTGCTTTCATGAGTGCCCTCCACACGTTGTGTGTAAGTGATCCAGACTCTCTTCCGCTTGGCAGCTTCACATCCCTCCGTCATTTGAAGATCGAATCTTGTTGTAGTCGAGAAATTCGCCTGGAATTGAGTGCCTCTCTTCAAGACTTGACTATATGGGGTTGCCATGATCTGGAGACCATTCCCAGTCTAGAGAAGCTCACACGCCTCCGCAGCTTGACCATTGAATACTGTCGCCAATTAAAATGTCTTCCGAGTGGGTTAGGAGCGGCAACATCATCATCACCAGTCTCTTGCAGCAGCAGCAGCCTCACCAGTCTCAAGAAATTGACAATGGGTTCCTTCTGCGAAGATCTGGAATCATTCCCTGCTTTTCAGGTTATACCCAATCTTGAATCATTAAGCATCGACGGATGGGGCAAGCTCAAGTCTCTGCCTGAACAAATTCATCACTTTTCTTCATTAAGAGAATTGAGTCTCTGGTCGTTCGGCAATCTAGAGGCTCTGCCGGATTCATTAGGAGACCTTGTATCTCTCCAATACCTTGGAATTTGGTCTTGCAATAGCCTAATGAGTCTACCTTCTCACGAAGCTATGCTACGTCTCACCAAATTAAAACAGATAGAAATTCACTCTTGTGACCTTCTAAAAGAGAGATGCAAAGAGGAGACCGGCGAAGAATGGCATAAGATTCGTCATCTTCCATTGATCAAGAGCAAGTCTTTCTTCCTCGCTCGATCTCTCACGCCTTTTTGTAACACCTAAATTAACCAACTACATGCGTACGTATATATATGTGCACTGCCTTAATTTGTTCTCCTTCTCTTTAGATTTATAGTTAGAGATAATTAATTTGTTTTTTTTTTGTTCTGCCAGTTCATGATACAGTTATCGAGAATTATTAGCAAGGGCGTGCAGTGTACGAAGAAAACAATGCAGTTCTTGTATGAGGCGAGGTACTTTTGACTATTTTCCAAAATTATTACATGACTTGCTTTTTCTGGTTACATATATATAGAGAGAGAGAGAGCCTTAGCTTATTGGAAGCTGTTGTAATTTAGCAGGTCCCTTAAATCTGGTGCTACCGGATTCGTTAGAGTTGGAAGATCGAGTTCACAGCGTACTTCACATGTTGATGATGGAAGATGGTGCATGGGTGGACCAACTGGTCATTGGTCAACCCATTTCTCCAACATGCTGATGATCGATGGAAGACACCCTCGAGACGCAATGTTTTCGTGCTTATGATTAATATGATAAATCCCGTTATGTTCTCATACCTCATACTTGACTGTTGGATCACTGAATGGTAACTTTTCTGCCAGATACTGTATATAGCTAGACTTACGATGATCCTTACTCTTACCACCGAGGATCGAGGAAATTACTACATTAATTTCAAGAACAATTCTCAATTGGATCGAAAGAAAGTGAGGTTGATTTCCATACCTCAAGCTCCATATGATAACTTGTCATTACATTTGTAATTAAGTGTCCCGTATTTAATATATATATATATATATGTGTGTGTGTGTGTGGGGGGGGGGGGGGGGGGGGGTGGGTAAGGCTACGGTAGAAAGACTCCACCATTAGTTTACGTTAATTAATTAAACAAAATTACAATTAAACTAGAAATTATAATATTTAGAACAAATTTATGACTATTTGTATATGATTTACAAACAATTGAACAAAAAATACTACAATAACAACGATTTGTTCTCAAATTTATAAAAATGTCATCGTTGAAATAACTACTAAAATTTGAATAAAAATACACAAAAGATATTCATTTTACAACAATAACAACAAAATTACTTAATAAAATTTGGGTAAATGCACCCTATTGGAACATTCTTGTGTACCCAAGGGATCGGTATGCTATACTCTTATTTATCACTTGAGAACTAAAATAACAATATGTTTGAACATGAATTTACAACATTTATGACAACTATTACTACAATGACCACATATTTTTATAATTATTTATGATATTTACAACTTTGAAAATAATTTGTTTAAAAGTTGTAACTGAGTTTCTAAATTAAGTAATTACTTGAAATACTAAATAACATAAATAATAACTCAAATTATCATAATGACCATCAAATTTGTTCTTAAGTGTAAAATTGTCATACTCCTTAAATACCTAAAAATTATCTAACACCCTAACATGAATTTAGTTTAAGGTGTAATTTGTGTGTAATTAGATCTATCTCTCTCCGTCTCAGCCCACCGCCGCTGCCGAGCTCTTTTGTTGAATTTAAGTTATAATTTTGGTTTGGTTTGGTGAAATAAAATTGTGATTACAATTTGGTGAATTTAGCTCTTTTGTGATTATGGTTTGGTGAAATAAAATTGTAGAATTTACAGATCTAGATTTCTATTCCTAGAAGGTTCTGGGAATAGAAATCCAGATCTGCAGTTTTTTTTTTCTTCAGAAATCTGTTGACTTTAGCTGACGAGTTTCAATCTTTAGCCGACGAAAAAGTTGTCGGCTAAAGTCCATACTTTAGCCGATGACAAAACAAGTCGTCGGTTAAAGTATGGACTTTAGTCGATGACTGCCATTTACGTCGTTGACTAAAGTTATAATCGACGACCTTATGCCGACAACACTATAGCCGACGAAGGTTCGTTAACTATAACTTTAGCCGACGAAATTTTCTAACAGGTTGACGAATATTTTTCGTCGGCTATAGTACTTTTTCGGGTAGATCGAGGTGAAATTGTAAAATTGACGTGCAGGTTTGCCTATTGGGCTTTGGATGAGGCTAGAGTTTTAAAGGGTTCGTTTTGATTTGGAATGCTTGAGATTGGGCTAGATTTTTTGGGCTGGGGGGTGGGGGTGCGACCTAAGTATGAGCTATTGTCGCATGTGAATAGTGAATAGTCTTCAATTCTTCATGCGTTCAGTTATGGTGGCCGAACTTAAGTGGCGATTCCTTCGACAACACTTTATGAGGTGGATTGTTACAACTTTTGAAAGGTTGTTGATCAAAATATTAGTAGAAAATTTCTTAGAAAAGAGAAAAGATGCAACACAAGTATTGCAAGTGACGGAATGAGCACCTGTAGCTCGTATAGACAGCCTAACTACTATGCGTCCTATGCTAATCAAGATACATTGAAGCATCTATGTGTAAACTGTGAACCTGTTCAAAATTTTCATATTTCTTTACCCAAAAAAAAAAATTATCAAATTGTTTTGAGCAACGACTTTCGAACAGACAGCCTAGCTATAAATATTATATCATGTTCTTGATTGCATTATTTCCCCATTGGCGTCGGCCGCAATGACGTTTACAATTTGTACTTACTGTCAAGCTAGGACTAGGTTTATATAATCTAGGAGACAGATACATTTCTAAGGTACTCTTTCGCCAATTGCTAAATCTAAAGTCATCTTCCTCTTTTGTTTGTCTCGAGCTCTGAAAGATATGGCAGAATCTCTGCTTCTCTACGCTGTAGAAGGAATACTAACCAAGGTGACCTCGCTTGCTGCTACAGAATTCAGTCTTGAACTAGGTTTTAAAGGAGATCTTGCGGAGCTTGAGGCATCGTTCCTCAGGATTCAAGCTATGCTTAATGACGTTCATTCACATGTTCCTGGGTTGGCCGTGCAAATTTGGGTGAAGGATTTAGAAGATATCGCTAACAAAGCCGATGATGTGCTTGACGATATTGGATATGAAGTCCTCCGGCGTCAAGTAGAAGTGCAAAACGACATCATGGAAAAGGTTGCCAACTTCGTCTCCTGTAATAACCCTATTGTATTTCCCATAAAGATGGCACATAAAATCAAGAATATCACCACATCTTTGGCCAAGTTGAATGATCAGGCAGCTAGCTCTCTCGGGTTGGTTGCTACGACCATAGCAAATAGAGCCTCTCAAGAGATTGAAGTACTAGACAGGGAAACAGTCTCCGGCTTCAATTGTGACAATGAAAGTTTCATAGTTGGAAGGGAGGGAGCTGTGTCAAATTTGGTGAAAATCTTGACCAAGTCAAACTATTGTAGTGAAAAATATTACCTTCCAGTTTTGGCTGTTGTGGGAATGCCTGGCTTGAGGAAGACAACTTTTGCTAAAACAATATTTCATGAACCTGCGATTCGAGTACACTTCGAAGTAAGGATATGGGTTTGTGTATCTACCCCTTTTGTCGTCAAGAATATTTTAAGGGACATCTTAGAGTCTATTCAACCACAAAAACTTGCTTCAAAAGGCAAGGGGGCAAATTGGCAAGCCCTTCAGAAGGAGCTTAAAGACAAGAGATACCTACTCGTACTCGATGATGTCTGGAGCACCGATGTGACAAATGGAATGAGCTGAAGAGTGGTTTGTTAACTATATATTTGTGAAAGTGGAAGCAGTGTCATTGTTACCACCCGTAGCGACGAAGTTGCAAAGATCATGGAGACCCTTCCTAGATGCGATTTGGGAAAACTAACAAATGAGGAATGTTGGCTCATATTGAAGGGCAAAGCCATTCCAATCGGAAGTGCACCTTTGTCTAAAGATCAGGAGACTATTGGAAGGGAGATTGCTAAGAAATGTGGAGGCTTACTGTTAGCAGCGAAGGTATGTTTTTATTTAATTTTTGACTTAGCCACACTTAATTTGTCGATCATATCTTGTAGTTACTTCTTTACTTCTTTGAGAGACGTAAATTACCTCTTGTAGTAAAAAATAAATAAATTACTGTACATGCATATTATTTGACATAATATGATCTTCTAAATCATAGGTCTTGGGAGATGTAATGCGCGCTAAAACAAGTGGGCAGTGGCAGTCCATCGTAAAAAGTGAAATATGGGATTCACCCGAAGGAGAGAAAAGAATTATGTCCATTCTAAAGCTGAGTTTTGATGAATTGAAAGTGTCATCCCTCAAACAATGTTTTGCATAGTGCTCTATGTTCATCAAAGATTTTGATATTGAGAAAGATGATTTGATCCAACTTTGGATGGCTCAAGGATGGCTTCACCCATGTTCAAACAAAAACCAAGATATGGAGGAGATGGGCGATAGGTATTTTAATATCCTATTGGCGAGGTCCTTCTTTCAAAATGTAGAGAAGAATTACGGTGGTGATGTTACTAAATGTAAGATGCGCGATCTCGTGCATGATCTTGCAAAACGTGAGTCAAAATCTGAGAACTCGCGCACACTCTTTTCATATGGTGAAGCCATTGAAAGCAATTCAGTAAACTTTGAATCATTGCGATCATTGCGTGTCTTAAATTTATACAGGGCGGATATAGAAGTGTTGCCCGAGTCAGTTGGAAAGTTGAAACATTTGAGGTACTTCAATGTTTTGAGAACAAGGGTCAAAGCATTTCCGAGTTCTATTGGTAAGCTTTACAACTTGCAGACACTGAAAATACCTTCTCAAGTCGAAGAGTTTCCAAAGGAAGTTGCAAATTTAGTCAACTTGAAACATTTATATTTTGGTAAACGTATGAATATTCCAGCTGGGATATTGGGACGGTTGACTAATCTTCGGTCAATACCTTTTCTCAAGGTAGATAAAGAGATGAGTCCTAGAATCGAGGAATTGGGTGCGCTAAATCAGTTGAATGGGACTTTGTTGATTTTTGGACTGGAAAATGTGACAGAAGGAAATGAATCACAAAAGGCCAATCTAGTGGAGAAGAAGCACATACGCAAGCTAATTCTCACATGGAGTCTTATACCAGACAACAATGTGTCCAGCGACTAATATATGCTAGAAGGATTAGACAACAATGTGTCCAACGACGAAGATGTGCTAGAAGGGTCTTGTCATGACAACAATGTGTCCAGCGATGAAGACGTGCAAGAAGAACCATACAACGATGTGTTCAATGACGAAGATGTATTGGAAGGTCTCTTCAAACCAAAACGAGATGTAGTTGAAGCTGTGCTAGCTTCCAGAATATTCTGGATTGAAATTTCTGGAGATAGATGGGTTCAATGGCTTGATCGGTATTCAGTTGGTGCACTGCAACAGCTGTGAAAGTCTCCCATCACTTGGGCATCTGCCCAATCTCAAACGTGTGGAGATCAAACGAATGAAGAAACTAACATGTATTGGATCCGAATTTTATGGTGATGATCATGTTTACTATGGAGCTGGGACAAGTAAAGAGACGACTCGACGGGTTTTCTTTCCTGCATTGGAAACATTACTAATCGAGAATGCCGACAATCTGATTGAATGGAAGGAGGCCCCAACTGAGAAAGCAATTGCGGTGTTTCCTTGCCTTGAGGAGCTCACCATTTATTGGTGTGAAAAACTGACAAGCGCTCCCAGTCATTTTCCATCTCTTAAGAAGTTGGTGGTAAATTCCAGAGGAGTCACGGAATAACAAGTATCCTGGGCGATCAACTCACCACTCTCACTTATCTCAAGTTATTTGGTATGGATGGACTTACTTGTCTGCCGGAAGGGGTTTTAGAGAAGAACAAGAATCTCACATACTTGCATTTGTATTTGTGTGTCAACTTAACAAATATTGCTCCCCTAGATGGGTCGACGTCCGCGTACTGTTGCTCATCTCTTCAGACATTAGTAATTGAAACCTGTTTTGAGCTGAGGCGTTTACCTGATGGCCTACTCACAAACTCTCTTAAACACTTGACGTTGACGCAATGTGGCAGTCTCGAGACGATCCCGGATTTTATTTCCGACGGCGGCGGTGTAACATCCCTCGAAACAGTGGTACTCGACAAATGCGATAAACTAAGGTACATTCCAGCTTTACACGGCGGCGACGGTGGTGGTGGCCTCCCATCTCTTCGCGACTTAAAAATTTCCATATGTCCAGAGTTACTTGTGCCGAGTGGAGTACTAGATTCTTGCCCCTCCCTTGAGAATTTGCAAATAGCACATAGCCCTAAGGTGACATCATTTGTTACTGACGGTGGTTTCATGAATGCTCTCCAGACGTTGTGTGTAACTGATCCAGACTCTCTTCCACTTGGCCGCTTCACATCCCTCCGTCATTTGGATATCGTAGCATGCAAGAGTAAAGAAATTCTCCTGGAATTGAGTGGCTCTCTACAAGAATTGAGTATACGTCATTGCTATAATCTGGAGACCATTCCCAGTCTAGAGAAGCTCACGCACCTCCGCAGCTTGACCATTGAATACTGTGATCAAATAAAATGTCTTCCCAGTGGGTTAGCGGCGGCAACATCATCATCATCATCACCCGTCTCTTGCAGCCTCACCAGTCTCAAGACATTCGACATTGGTCCGATCTGCAGGGATTTGGAATCATTCCCTGCTTTTCAGGTTATGCCCCATCTAGAATCATTACACATTTTTGGATGGTACAAGCTCAAGTCTCTGCCTGAACAAATGAATCGATTCTCTTCTTTAAGAGAACTGCATATCGAAAAAATAGGCGGACTGGTGGTTCTGCCAGATTCATTGGGAGACCTGGTATCTCTCGAAAACCTTGGAATTCATGCTTGCCGTGAGCTAGTGAGTCTACCTTCTCTAGAAGCTATGCTACGCCTCACCAAATTAAAAAAGATACATATCACTGGTTGTCCTTTATCAGACAAATGCACGGAAGAGACCGGCGAAGAGTGGCATAAGATTCGTCATCTTCCAGTCATCAGGAGTAAGTCTTGTTCCTCTCACCTTTTAGTAATACATAACTAACTACCTACATATATGCATTGCCTTGGTTTTCATTAGATTTCCAGTAATAGAGATAATTTATTTTTCTTTCTTTTTTCTTTCTTTTTTTTTACTATTAGTTGATGATACAGTTATCGAGAATTAGCAGTATGTGTACAGGAAGTGATATACTTCTTCTATGAGACGAGGTACAAAGAAAACAATCCCTTACAGTACTTGCTTTTTCTGGTTATATGGACTATGGAGGGCTTGTATGTTTGAAACTGTTCGTGTAAATTAGCAGGTCCAACTCTCTAGTGCTATGACTGCTATTGGATCCGTTGGACTAGCTAGGGAGAGTTGATCGGATGTTGATGATCATATCTTGCATCTGATCGACGGCCCTTGAAATTTGAAAATGTGCGTGGAGCAACTGGTCAACCCATTCCTCCTGCTGACGACGGAAGATACCCTAGAGGCGGAGGAGCTCGCGGTTTACATACATATGAGGGGTACAAGCGTTTGCAATGTTTTATGCTGCTGATTAATATGATAGCTAGGTTCTCATACCTCATGCTTCATTGTTGTTCATTGTTGAATGGCAACTGTTTATAAGCTAGAATCACATGCGATGCTTACTCTTACCGTCTGCAAAGGAGGTCAAAAAATGAATAAAATGTTCAAGTTTCTATGCATTTAGGGAAATCAAGCAAGCTCGGCTAGCTGATGAAATCTTAGCGTTAAGCAAAATACCATAATCAGTGAGGAGCACAATCATAGTCAGCCAAGCAATAGATTAACATGCACGTTATCTGAGCCTCAAACAGCTAGAGTTGATGATAAGCCAACCATTCCAAAAACGCGAGGAAGGCACTAAATTACAATGCATTGTAGTAGCTCTTTCCCAGAGGAACAATGCTTTATGTGAATCATCGACCGGAAAAATGAGGAATTACTACTACACACCTCACAATAGTCTGATCAGAGGAAATCATCTTGTGTACGTATTCACATCAAATGGGAGATGGGCGTCGGGATATATAACATACTGCTATGAACATTGCTGAGTGGTGGCCAACACTGCTAACAATATGCAGAAGCCATTCTGAATTTTGCAACATCTGAAATGGAAGTGGAGAACCGGCGTGAATCTGCCATTGCATCAACGTCTAGCTTGGCTCGAAAAATATTGACATCTGACATTTGCCTCACAAAACGAGTAAAACGAACCCAATTATGCAGTTCAAACATATTCTTATCCATCCTCACAAAGTTGAACGAGAAAGAAGGCTTTTCTAGACCATGTGAGTAGTACTTCGACATCTTCACCACCTGTTGGAACGATTTATCATCCAAACTAGCTGCGGAAGGTTCACCCTCTACGGGGATATCACACACCCTAGCAGCAGAGAGCAGCTGTCTAAGAAGGCCTTCCGGACTACTAACTGGATTCATCTGCTTCTCGTCCAGATCTTGCAAGTCAAAACATGGGCAGCACAAACTAAACCCATATTGAGCAAACATGCGAGCAATTGGCAAGTATCCATCTCTTGTGGAAGTGTTGTAATACCCAGCTGTTAACTCTGAAGAATGAGATTGAGTGCAATAATGCCAGTGGAACCCAGCTACTTTTGCTGACTTATTAGCTTTTGTACCCCAAAAAATGGCCTCAGCTTCCCTGCACAACCTTTCTCCATGCAGAAGCAGCATTCCTGAATACCATTCAAGAAAAAATGTACCATAAGATGTATTCCACGACCCATCATCACTTCTGAAAAACTGTGTTTCTTCCGGGTTCTGCATCAAATTGAAAGCACCTATAGGGCCCCCATTTCCCCATTCAGGCATTCCAATCTCCCTAGCACGTGCATTAAGAGATGCGAGCATATACTGGACAGACAATTGAAAAGAAAATGAAATTAACATTTGGCCTTAAAAGTGTGGTAGAGATCGAAACACAGCTAGTAGCTGGTAAATGGAGCTCAACCTTCCTGCTTACCTTATCATAACACTGAAACTCTCCGAGCTCACGAGTCCGCCAAGCTGATGTTAGCTTCTGAGTAGGACAAGAAGGATATCTTAATTCACCAGCCGGACCCATTCCAATTTGTATTCCCTGCAAGAAGAGAACACTAATTTATACATTAAGTATATCACTACAACTTTGATGTGAGGAACTATTAGTTAACATCAACTTACTATTATGATGACACCAATCACTTGTTTAAAGGTATCTCTGAAGCTTCTCATCAAATCAGCATATGCCTGTAGTGGTGAACGCCCTTGCAATACAGGAAGGCTATCACACCCAAGGGAAATGTATTCCGTATTTCTTTTTCCGAATCTATCGGAATATGCTAAATCCGGATCTTTATTAATCTCATCAAGCACCCACAGAGGAAGGGGAATCCTTCAATTGCAAAAACAGAACAAGTAATCAGTAGCATAAAACAAGCTTCTCAGCACCTAAAGCCCTAAATGATAGCAGATAGCGCATCACATTAGCCAGCTGATCTTAATGTATTGAACTCTCAAAACATGACTCAAATTTCATGTATATATGACTATCCAAATCCAGAAATGACAATAACTGTAATTACACCTAAAAATAGGAAACTGTATACTTTCATATCCAATCCGCACAATCAAACACTCGGAGCAATAACCGATTCATCTACTCATCTAATTATATGAAATTGAAGTAATTAAGAGCAAATAAGATGAACTGAAGCTTTAATCAAAATTCATGAGAGGCTAAGTTAAACTAACCAATGAGGATCGCCGGGGCCAGTACCACACTGATGAAAAGCCAAGACGGCCCGGACCTTCAAACCGCACCGTTTCGCTAGCTCAACGATTCCCAAGTAACCTTGCCAGTTGTAGAGCCTAGGCCGATCCCTCTCGACGATCCCCCACCACACCTCCATCACAACCCCCTCGACTCCGGCGGCGACCAGAGCCTTGAACGACTGGATCATCGTCTTCCGCCGCCTGAGCTGGCCGCCGAGTGGGTCGACCGAGTCGACCGGCATCTTGACGAACACCGGCGATCCCCTCCCGCCGCGGAGCTGCGGATAGAAGCCGTGGAAGAGCTCGCCGCCGCCCTGGAGGCTGTGGTGGTCGCCGTTTTCCGGCGAGATCGAGGAGTTGAGGCGCGCGGTGGTGGTGAGTCGGTTTTGGCGAGTCGGCGGCGGAGGCTTAGCTCGGAGAGAGTGAGAAGGGAAGCGAGTAAAGGAGGAAGAAGGCGAGGCGGAGCGAGTGTGGTGGTGGCAGAAGGAGGCGGAGGGGGATGCGGCGATCGCCATCGGAGAAGGATGAGTTGGTTACGGTGGGAAAATGGTGGTGGTGGAGTGTGCGTGTGGTTTCGGAAACGAGTGAGCAACGGAATATGGTTACGGTGTGATTAACCCGCCCGGGAGACCCAATTGGATATTCCTAACCCGTTTCCCTTTTCTTTCTTTTTTCTATTTTCTTTTCTTTTTCGTTACAAGATATTTTAGACTTCCAAACCCAAAACTACGCGTACTTGCAATAGATCCACAGATTGAGTTTGTAATATGAAGTAATGTCGATCTGTAGTAGATCTATAGACTGAGTTTATAATGTGAAGTAATGTAAAGGTGAGAACAGTGTTTTGAAACCTATTGATCGATTGGTTGAGCTGTTTTACAATCATTTGACTATATGCTTCGAGAATATCAAATATGCGTAGTACATGTAACCTTTCATATTAATGGTATTACAAAACAACCGAAAATGAATCAAGGTATGAGAAATTTACATTCAGGAACTTGTAAACAAAATATAAGCTTTCGAGATTCATCCTTTAATGTGAAGAAAACAAAAGGCTATACACAGCCCCAACTGTATAAAAAAGGCAATAGAAAGATTTAAATAATGCATGCAATAGAAAGATCATTTGACTGTGAGAAAGAGTAAATTCCTGTGAATACAACAATGATGAAATATGAGTAATGTATGAATGCCCATATATTATGAGGACTTCACCAAATTCCAACATAACTACGAGCTAGTATACAGAATGACTACAAAAGACAAAAGACGACTCTATGACAGTTCAAATGTAACGATGCAACGCTTTCAGACCCAAATTCTGGTGTAAGGAAAAATAAGGCCAAAGATTTGGGGAGAAAAATGCAGACTTTACAGCTGCTGCTGAAGGGCTCCGACTCCTGAACCAAACCTTTACCATCATCATCAACTTCTTAGGAATGAAACAGCTATGACAGCCCACAGAAGCCAGCATTCAGTAGGGCGCGATGGGGTATATATTTATCTCATTTCTCCAACACCACTTTCTTTTCTTCTATAATGTCATCACTTTCTGCCAAGATAGCAGAGACACAGGGGGCATCACCACTGACTTCCTCCAATGCAATGCCAAACAATAAATTAAAGCAAGAAAAAAAGACCTGACTCCCCAAAGCTGATTTTGATATACCGACTGCCTGTTGACGCAAATGTACCAACCCAAAAATGGCGATGACCCGACTCATAATATGCAATGCCAGACCCCAACTCACAACACTCAAATGCATGCAAGAACAAGAATGTGCTAGATGGCAGTGGCTTCAAAAAGATATAGCACGACGGATCGCCAACTGGGCCCATTCACCAGCTTCCCTGACCAAAGGATCCTCTGACTGAAGACATTCATTTAGAAAGCCTCTACTTGATACACATGATTGAATTAATGGAGCAGAATTAGCACCCAATGTATCGGCTAGATCTCCAAGTACCCCAATGGCAGTCTTCATGACAACCTCATCCCTAGAATATCAAGTAAAAAGAAGATTAGAAATCAATCAGTATTGTTATAAAAAATAATAACACATCATAATCTGAAGATATGGGATGCAAAAAAGCTTACATGTCCTTCGCCATGTATAAGCTATCCAAGAACTGCAGAATATGAGGTGCATGAGGCATCAATAATTGGCTTTTTGATGAGCCTTTGAATCCTTGAAGGATACCAGAGTATGCCTCCAAAATTCCGTTCCTCAGGGAATTTGTGTACTCTATCATATCATCATCAGCACCTGATGTCTGGACGGATAACTCTGCCGCACTCTGAAGCATGGGCATGGCATATATCAAATACTTGTCAAAATTCTCACCAATTGCCAAAGCTATGTCACCAAAGCTTGAAAATATTGGAGGCTTCACTGATCGGTGCAACTGATTGCTTGACAAATCCTTGAGGAGCTGGGTCATTATCCCATCACAGTAAGGTAATATCTTATCTTCCAAAGCCCTGGATATATCCCCCACAACACCAACTGTTATGGCACAAACCTGATAGTCCTCAAAGTTTTGGAGACCCATTTCTAAGTATTTGTAAAACTCAGACATGTACTTTGCAAAATCATTGCCAGTTGAATAAGCAAGAGCTCCAATAGCAAGCATAGCCTCCTCATGTGCTGTGGCACTTTTACAAGAAAATACTCTCAAGAAGAGACCCATCATCTGGTCAGCATACTGCATGAAGACATACTTAGTTTGTTCAGATGACCCCAGCTTCTGGATGATGACCTGCAGGCAACCACAAAGAAGGCCTTGTAATTCGTTCTGCTTCTCTCTTTCATCAGATGAAAGCCTTTGTGCCTCAAGAGTCTGGTGGAGTTCCATCATAATAAGAGGTACCAATTGCATCACCATTGGAGCAGTCTCATCGGTGCAGCACCTTACAACTTCATTCAGACTCTCATAGGCTGCAGTTCGAAGGCGGGATTCTCCAGCATCTTCTCGGTGAGTCACATCAAGAAGGGCCTGGATGATATCCTGGAAAAAGGGAGCTAGTTGCGTGGATGAAGATCCTGAATCTTCAAAACCCTGGGCAAGGAAATATAAAGCACCACAGGCTTTCTCAGCAACATTCGGCACATCCTTCATGCTCTGAAGAAGAACTGTGATAATCTGCTGACAATTCGCTTGGGTAATAATGGGTGTCTCAAAAGTTGACCCATGTAGAAACTCGAATATCCTTCCAAGAGTCCAACCAGTAGTGTCTTTCACATGGTTATTTGGGTCTTTCATCAGGGCATTTAGCATAAAACCCAGAGCATGATTAACAAGAGTCGTTAGCTTATCGGGGGATGGGCCTTCTAAAACTGAACCAAAGGCATAGGTGGCTGCCTCCCTCTGCCTCCAATCTGGTTTTGAAATATTCTCCTCAATAAATGGCATCACAAGCGGCACAACATCATCACCAACCGTTCGTGCTACCAAACCCAAGCAAGTGCCACCAGCCATGGCAATATTCCAGGCACCTTCATCCAGATCTTGATCATCCTCCTGCTTTAGAAGCGTCTCCAATAACAGTGGAATCAGAGCAGGAAGAGCTTGCTTAATGAAATAAAAGCATGGAATAGCTGAATCCCCAGTAAAATCACCGCCATATTCTTCTAATATGTCAATCTCCTCATCACAAATTGAGCTCCAAAACTCAATAGCTTGAAGTGCAACAGGTTCTTCATCTTCCTTTACAGCCTTTGAAGTAATGTTGAATATTTCTTGAATGTGTGGAGACAATTTCTCATAATATGTTGCCGATATAGAAACCAAGCATTCAAATGCTGCTTGCCGAATTTTTACCTCTGGGGAACGAGTAGCATCACATACCACTTGCATTATGTAGTTACGTTCCATATCATTAGAGAAGTTTGCTTGAGCAAAACCCAAAGCATTGTAAAGAGCCCGAGTGGCAGCAAGCTTGACATCATTATTACCCTCAGAGGAGTTCATGCCCTGAACAACAGCTGTTAATATCTTGTTGACATGATCTTGCTCTATCACATCTGGGGAGACCTCCTCGCATATGTATCCAAGAGTTTCAAGAGTTGCCTGTCTTGTGTGAGCGGGAAGTTGATTGTTATTAGACAGCAGAGATTCTATCAATTCAGGCCAATGCTTGAGTGGCAACTCAATTGCTGCAAGCTTCGCAATGACTTGGGATGCAGTTGATCGAGCATCGTGGGCAGGAGATGATAGTGTCTTTAACAGGCAAGCTCTAATATGGGCCTTTGCATTTGGGTCCAGTGCAACCCATCTTTGACTAAGCTCGAACTTTCTGTGCTGTTCTTTGGCATCCAATGCATTCTTTAGGATTAAACCCGCTAACTTTCGACTTTCGACAGGCTTATCATCATTAGCTAATTCTCCTGCAAGAGAGAGCAGGAAACTTGGAAGATTTTGCTCTTGAAACTGTCTAATGTTTTCTTCGGCCTGCTTGCGTACATTTCCATCCACTGCTTGAGCATTTAAAAGAAACTGAGTAATTTCCATCGCCATGGGAATCTGTAGTCAAGAATAAATGCAACACATAAGTGTCAATCAATAAGGTATCCAAGGCCTATACAAGCAACCAGTATCAAACGCGTATCAATCCCACATGACTACCAAAATTGCTCTAAGATCAAGGTTATTTGTCCGAATTCGTGCAAGGCGACAAATATAAATGGAGCACAAACTTGATAATCATCACTCTCAAGCCTACGGAATCATCTCCAATACACATCAGACCCTAATCGCACCATAACCAGGACACCAATTACACATAATAGATAACATAACGATATCCACAGCTCTAAACAAATACAAACAACAATAAGATTATAAGCATATTGTGTCTTCTTCTTATCTACTGCAAAAAAAAAAAAGTCCCAACTTAGCGGAAGAAGAACTAAATAACAGTCTCACTGTTCTCAACAATCAACGGTCAAAACCATTACGGATTAGCAATCCAAAACTCAAAAACAGAATCGAAGACTGAAAAACCCGTACCGATTCCTTAATTCTAAAACTCAGCTTCAATTGATCGCAAATGAAAAATCAATAACTCACCGAGTCTTAAGATCAACACTCAACAAACTATGCCTAACAATTAAACATCGAATCCGGATCAAAATATTCAGATCAAAGAACGAACTGCAATAGGAGAACGAACTGCAATAGGAGAACGAACTGCAATAGGAGAACGAAGAGTGACAGCAAACGTATATAATATACACAGAGAGAGGTGAAAATTTCAACTGACCCCGAGTTGATGAGTGGACTCGGCAGCGAGTCGGTGATCAATCCGAGTCAAAACGAAACAGAAGAAGAAGGGAAAAGAAGCAGAGCGGCCACCAAACCCTAGAGACTGAGAACGAGAGAGAGAATAAAAAGCAAAAATACACTCTTCGAAAAAAGCTGGGATTTACACACAAACAAAAACAGCAATATCTTTGATTATAATATTAGTCCCGCCATACTCTCCACGCATGAGTTTTGGCGTGTGGGAGCGTGGAGTGGATTGGTCCGTTCGATTGATGGGCCGAGGTTTTAAAAGAAAAGGCCTGCTTTGATACGTGGAGGAGTGGATGTTTACGCGCGGGTGGGGTGTGTGGGTTTGGTGTTCCAGGTAATATCATCACTGTTATTATTACTCAGTTATATTTAATTTTTTTATGAGCTTATAAATTTGCTCTGTACATTTTGTCATTGTTCGTTGGCCTTTGGACAAACCGAGTAACCGACCAACCTCTGGTTATTTTCCAAATTAGTTTGTTGCATTTTCGTTTTTCTTTTTGGTTATATGGAGTCCCCAACATTTTCGTTTTCTTTGTACCCTGAAGTTTCAAAATATCTAAATCAAACATAATAGTATTACTTTGGTTGAGGAACAATGGCATAACTAAGGCGTAGGCAAATCCGGATAGATTATTCAAATCAAAATCGAAGAGGTGAATGATCTTCTCTTTGACTAGAATTATATCCAACCTTTTCTGCTCTACATAAATAGGTATGACTACTGCATTAGAAGTTTAGAACCTTACTTAATAAAACGTATGAATATTTATTTTTACAAATAAAATATACTCTTCTAAAATAAATATTTTTGGAATCACTCTTCCTAGTTGTTTTAACGAGTTTTCGTTATTGAAGCGGGAAACATATTCACTTCCAAACTTCTGTGCTTCTTAGGAAATTCCACACCTACAACTATCGGAGTGACATATGTAAAAAGCACAATCTCAAACTTTTTAGCAACACGCTTCTTTGATTTTTATGCAGAGAATTTAAGTTCACCCCTCTTTTTTATAGTTACGAAGACTTGAATCGCGGCATTGTTATTGGACAAATCAAACTTAATCACAACGCCCAAATGAGTCCACTCTTTAGACGTGAAACGTCATTTCTTAACAATGTTACCTATCTTTGTTTGAACAAATCAGTAAACTACCCGATAACAATACAAATTTGTATACCTTTAAGCTCATTTTGTTATATTATCCTTCAAAACTCATTCCACACATTAAAAATTGTGATTATTAAATTAGTAAATGAACACGGCCATACGAAATAAATATTTGAAATCACAGTGAAAACAACCAAATGACATGCATCTCGCTTTCAAACGAATCAAAAAAAATATCTTATGAAATCTAAATGGAGAAAATTATCGATGTTCATCATTTTCAAGTAAATCCGAAAATAGATCAACTCAACTATTCATGCATTTTTAACCATCAAAAATATATTAGACATGAATAAAAGTTGAACGAGCAACCGAATGGCTAGTAGAGCTTGAATTCTATTGCATAGTTTACAAATATGATCTAGGAAAATGGATCAACGCATTCTGTAGTCTCATTGTAACCCATTTCTTATCTTCAACTAGACCATTTAGAGGGTTTGAAGTCCATTATTCGCGACTTGACAGACGACTTCTTATGAAATTTGGTCCTGGTCAAGTTTTATGTTAGAGCTAGGAAAGAGTCATGGAAGTTTCATGACTAAAAAGATGTGTGTTTTCACCTTTAATGATGCTAATTATCGAAATACACCAATCAGGAGTTTCTATAATAAGAAAATAATAGGTTGCTTGGATGACACATACTTCCCGCATCGCCAACGGCCACGTACACACTTTTTCTCCAACCAACGGTCCAGATCACCCCAACATGAGGTCCAACCCCATTGGCTACACTTATCAGTCCTCACGATCCCATTGGACCACGTCATCATAAATGACATGTTTCCACGAATTGGTTTTAACAGAACACTTGACAGGTACGTTGTATCTCCCTCTATAAATCCTCAGTCCCACGCGCGGTTTCTCTAGAAAACCAAAACCAAAACCAAAACCAGCCGAAGCCAAAGCCAGTATTGGATTTTGAAGAAACGCAGAGGACCAGAGAGAGAGAGCTTGCAAAGACGCCATGGCTGGCTCCTGGAGAGCACGTAACAACACTCTGATCGTTTTGGCGATCGTTACATTCGGTTAGTCGTCAGCTCTTTTGTTTTTTTTTTTCAGTGTTAGATCTGCTTTATTGATACGGATTCGTTGTTTGCGTTCTGGTTTTGGTTGAGCAAATGTGGTGGATCTAGTTGTGATTTGATAGCTGTGTATGTGTTTGAGAGTGTTTACATTCCGGAATCGATGAGATTTACGATTCAATCTGAACATGTAAACGTTTTTTAGTTTTTGAATGATTGCATTTTGTTTGGTGGTCATAAATTCATAGACGCAGACTTGTTGAAGAGTTTGAGCCGATCTTGTAACATTACGATTGCATTGGATTTTTTAGTTATTGTTGTCTTGTACCTGAGATCTGCAAAGGATTAGTTTTATAATTGTACGGCGTAGATTTTTGAAACTTATAACTAAGCAGCTAGGAGAATCATAACGTAATCTTTACTAAACGGTATTTGTATTAAACAATTCATTCTGTTGATTAAGGTGTAGAAGAATTCCATTGAGGAATTGCTTGCCGAATTGTTCTGTTGTTTGTATAATTTGCGGTATAATATGTACTAACATGCTGAGTATTGCACAACAGGATGTCTCTTTGCAATTTCGATTGCGAAGGAGGAGGCTGCAAAGTTGGGAACAGTCATTGGAATAGATCTTGGAACAACTTATTCCTGTGTTGGTGTGTACAAGAACGGTCATGTGGAGATTATCGCCAATGACCAAGGAAACCGTATCACCCCGTCCTGGGTGGCTTTCACTGACAGCGAGAGGCTGATCGGTGAGGCTGCAAAGAACCAGGCTGCCGTGAACCATGAAAGGACTGTCTTTGATGTTAAGAGACTTATCGGAAGAAAGTAATGCTCATATCTCTGTCTGTTAATGCTTTAATGTGAATGTTTGGAGTTGGTTGGGAGTCAGTTCTGACCTATGCTTGTTTGCAGGTTTTCTGACAAAGAAGTCCAGAGAGACATGAAGCTTTTTCCTTTCAAGATTGTGAACCAGGATGGAAAGCCTTACATTCAAGTCAAGATCAAGGATGGTGAAACCAAGGTTTTCAGTCCTGAGGAGATCAGCGCTATGATTTTGACCAAGATGAAGGAAACAGCAGAAGCATTCCTTGGAAAGAAAATCAAGGATGCTGTTGTTACTGTTCCTGGTGAGTAAAGCTTGTCATTTAGCTCACTAAACTCCCATTTAATTTAGTTTGTAGTTTTCATGTGCCTATAACTGACATTTTATACTTGTGCATTTTACAGCATACTTCAACGATGCCCAGAGACAGGCAACCAAGGATGCTGGTGTCATTGCTGGGCTCAATGTTGCCAGGATTATCAATGAACCTACCGCAGCAGCTATAGCATATGGTTTGGACAAGAAGGGTGGTGAAAAGAACATTCTTGTCTTTGATCTTGGTGGTGGTACTTTTGATGTCAGTATTTTGACCATTGACAATGGTGTCTTTGAGGTTCTTTCCACAAATGGTGACACTCATTTGGGAGGTAAGAAATTTTCTTGCTTGTTTGACTAATTTCTCTTCTTGTTTAGTGTTTGCTGCTCATAGTTAATCTGTGGCTTCATTGCTGATGCAATGCTCACTTTTGTTGCAGGTGAGGACTTTGACCAGAGGGTTATGGAGTACTTCATCAAGTTGATCAAGAAGAAGCACGGAAAGGACATCAGCAAGGACAACAGAGCCCTTGGAAAATTGAGGAGGGAAGCTGAGCGTGCCAAGAGAGCCCTCAGTAGCCAGCACCAAGTCCGTGTTGAGATTGAATCACTCTTTGATGGAGTCGACTTCTCTGAACCACTGACCAGAGCTAGATTTGAGGAATTGAACAACGACTTGTTCAGGAAGACTATGGGACCAGTGAAGAAGGCCATGGACGATGCTGGCTTGGAAAAGCGCCAGATTGATGAAATTGTTCTTGTTGGTGGAAGTACCAGGATTCCCAAGGTCCAACAGCTCCTCAAGGATTACTTTGAGGGCAAGGAACCAAACAAGGGTGTGAACCCCGATGAGGCTGTTGCCTATGGTGCTGCCGTACAAGGAAGTATTTTGAGTGGAGAGGGTGGTGAGGAGACCAAAGGTACAGTACTCAATTCTTATTTGCTATGCATATACTTTCTAAATGCTGCAATAATGGTTGATTAAATGACCAATTATGATTACTTATGACGTGTTTCTTTTGAATGCAGATATTCTTCTCTTGGATGTCGCACCTCTTACTCTTGGTATTGAGACTGTTGGAGGAGTTATGACCAAGTTGATTCCGAGAAACACTGTCATCCCAACCAAGAAGTCCCAGGTTTTCACCACTTACCAGGATCAGCAGACTACCGTTTCCATTCAGGTATTACTCCTTGACTAATCCATGGTTACAGATTGATTGCTTAGTTTAGTGTTGGATTGCTAGGCAGAGTGGAGTGGATTCAAACTTAATCTTGCTTACAATGATCTCAGGTTTATGAGGGTGAAAGGAGTCTCACAAAGGATTGTAGAAACCTTGGAAAGTTTGACCTTACTGGAATTCCCCCAGCTCCAAGGTTTGTCCTGCTGACCAAGTCTATTTCTTATAACTGATCGTACTGCTTACAGAGACTTAACAGTATTTCTTCCTCAATTAATTAAACAGGGGTACTCCTCAGATTGAAGTCACTTTTGAAGTGGATGCCAACGGTATCTTGAACGTGAAGGCAGAAGACAAGGGCACTGGTAAATCTGAGAAGATCACCATCACCAACGACAAGGGTCGTCTGAGCCAGGAGGAGATTGACCGCATGGTCAAGGAGGCAGAGGAGTTTGCCGAGGAAGACAAGAAGGTGAAGGAAAGAATCGATGCCCGTAACAGCCTCGAGACCTACACTTACAACATGAAGAACCAGATCAATGACAAGGACAAGCTTGCTGACAAGCTCGAGTCTGATGAGAAGGAGAAGATTGAGACCGCTATTAAGGAAGCCCTTGAATGGCTGGATGAGAACCAGACCGCGGAGAAGGAAGACTACGAGGAGAAGCTGAAGGAGGTAGAAGCTGTATGCAACCCCATTATCACAGCTGTCTACCAGCGGGCAGGCGGTGCCCCAGGCGGTGAATCCTCCTCCGAGGAGGACGATGACTCTCACGACGAGCTCTAGACAGTTCTTTTACTTTTATCGATCACTTCTGAGAGACGAGAAAGAGAAAGATGAGGGGTTATATAGGTTAGGCGGGTAAAGGGAGGAGAGACTTCACTGTAATTTTTCTCATTGTAGAAAAGTTGGAGGAGATGGAATTTCTTCTCCTTTGGCTTGGGGTTTTTTTGAAGTGGTGGACGATGATTCGACATCAGAGGTCTTTTTTTAGTACTTTGTAATTTCTTTCTTTTGATACAAGTACACTTTCCTATATCTGATTTCATTCTTTCTCCGATGAGTCAAAACATAGTTTCATACTTGCAGCATTTCTAGAGATGAGTTTTCCGACTTTGAAATTGAAGTCTAGCCGAGGACTTCTGATCCCATTTTTCTTCCTTCAGATCTGACAGACTGGTTACATTTCTGGAGAGCTTCGGTTATGACGTTTTTGTGTGTGTAGGGTTGAATGTGTGTCTGAGCGAACTTAAATCCTGTGTTGTAAGAGCTCAGAGTAACAATAGAAATTAAAATACGAAAGGTGTAGCTTGGTAATATTACATGTAAGACACTACCATCGAGAAACTTCCAACTACAAAGTATGTACACTTTTAAGTGATTTGAAGAGTTTTTAAAAGAAGCGTTTATTAGATAGTAGATGTACAATGTGACATTTGAGTACGAGTGAGCGAAGAAGTAGAACAGATTTTATCTGTTAAGATCTGTGGTTTCACATGAACAAAAAGAGACTAGAATCCAACATTTGGATTGCCTGAACCTGCAGCCACAACTCCCATCCCCCCACCATGTGAAGTCTCTCCCAAATTGGTTGATTCTCCCAGATGGATTCTGTCACCATCTAACTCCCGTACTAGTTCATCAATCTTTTGGAACTGGTATGGCCATCTTACATTGTATAGAAATTGGCGAAGATCAAACCTATTATCCTCTGGCGAGTAACTCTGTAACACATTAATTATCCATAAGCTTTGAACATGATAAAGAGAAAGAGGACAATCTACTCGAAAGCATCTTAAGGTGATCTATTCAAACCTCAGCATGATAAGAAGGTGTTAAGGTGGTCATTTTGTGTCGATTGATGGAGTAGTACTTGAAAAAATGCTTTACTTTCTCAGCCACCTCTTGTGGAGTCAATTTCGCTCCCCATCTATAACAGAGGTTCTGTAACAGGAAAATTTGGGACCAAAGTTTATGATGTCAGTAACTGCATAGAAACTCACCACTTTATAGATGTATTATAATAGCATTAGACAAACCTTGAACATAGACATGGGACCACAACGGAAAATCTTTCGTAATCTTCCATAGACAGACAGTTCCTCGTATGTCATTCCCATGTCCACTTCATCGAGCTGTTTACAAGATAATCTATTACATAGAGCTATATATTTTGAGCAGGAAAGTAGTGGTAATCCCATATCTTCATGTGTGATCAAAATTAATGAACAGTGTGGTGAACATGTAGGTTGAGTTATTCAAGATAATAGAGTATTAGATAGAGCTATATATTTTGAGATAGGAGTATTAGATAGAGCTATATATTTTAAGCAGGAAAGTAGTGGTAATCCCATATCTTCATGTGTGATCAAAATTAATGAACAGTGTGATGAACATGTAGGTTGAATTATTCACCTGACTATAGTTGGCACGTATAGGCTCTAATTCAGCTGTGGGTGGTGCGGCTTCAATTTCTGCCAAGGATGCGTAACCAAGATGGGTGGCAGCCCATCGCAGAAATGCCCGAAGATCCTGCTTGCTAATGCTTCCAATTGGATTTATATCGGCTGAACTGCAGTCATACTGCGCAAGCAAAAAATAGCACTTTGAGTTAGTCCAGTATTAACAAGATCAACTGTGTCCAAGTAATAGTGAAATACTGAATCTATCACTACAAGGCACAAAACTGAAAAAAGAAATGCACCAGACATTAATTTGTTAAAATTCAACATTACCTTCGTGAGGTAACCCCTCAATCCTTCATCCACATTGGAGCTACCCAGAACAAGATAAAACCCAGGTTTGTTATGAACCCACGGTAGAAGTGATGCAAACATAAAAGCTAAAACCATTCGGATTCGAGCTTGAATGTTCTGCAAACCTAAGTTCTCAGCATTAGATCCTCCATCTAGCTGTCAAACCACATTGACCAATTGAGTAAGGTATTGTTGCTCAAAATCTTCAATAGGAATTTGGCCAAACCCAGTAATGTAGTAAACTCACACTCTGGGAACAAAAACATGAGAGAGGGGAAGTGGAGTTGCAAGGAGACAGTGATACCTTATACCGTGGTCGTTTTCCTGTTACTGTTTGAAACAACGTCAGGAGTGCAGAAACAACACCATCTATAGATATGTTAAGATGCCATGCACCAATCTCATCTGCTAGAACCTTGGCTCGTGATTTTGTTTCTTCAGAACTACAGTAAGACCGTTTTTCAATTACTTCAGTATCACATTATGAAAACTATTCTGCAAAATGTGCAACAGGGGAGGATCGGCTCTGATCCTATCCTACAGCCGAATATTACTTAAAAAACCAATTGACTAATTGCAAGGTATTGGTTCATACAATATCCAAATAAATCCAATATATTAAAGGTTTTTGAGTATGATATCTCTTCATTGGCAAAATTATTGCCACTTTCAACAACACAGGAATCAGCAACTATAGTTTCTTTGATGTCTTCTCGAAGAATGCAGGCACAAAATCACATAGCATGTAGGTAATCAATCACACAAAGCACAACAAGAAAGAGGTTTGAGGTACCTGTTTTCAGATCCCATGAAAACGGTGTAAAATATGCGTTTTGCAAACTCTCTGCTGTCAGTAGGATACTGCCCATCAGTATAGTGTCCAATCCGTATGGCATCAGCTTTGACTTGTTCATCCCCATTTGCAATATCTGCATGCAAAATTTAAATTCAGATACTTCATGGTAAATTAAAAGAGATGTATCTTCTTGCCCCAGTTGTTACGCAGACACTGGATCCCTTTGTATTTACCATCTGAATACCTGTACGTCTACTCTGACAACCCTGGGACACGTTTTGGGACTATTATTCATTAAGCTTGCTTGGGTGAACTTGCAAAATTTTATGGTTATTTTGTAGATTATTTGACTCTACAATGATTTACTATGCCAAGGTCAAAACCCCATGCATTTATCCGGAACTAGATGGTTCTAAAATTAACGCAGTATGCAGCCCACAAGTCAAGGGGCACATAAATAAAATGTATACAAATAGTGTAGTTGAAACAACTAACCCTTTATAACTAGCTGGCACATGCAGCCAACTATAGCAGCAACAGAGGAGCTATCTGCTCCACCAGAAAGGGGTAGCAGAAACCCAGAAGCTCCACTTCTTCTCAAATAGTCCCATAGCCAGCAACCAGGACCAAAGGCTATTTCCTCCTCAGGAGTATGATACTTAATCTACAGATAAGACATTATATACAGTTTTAGGTGGTCATCAGAGAAAACCATACACTGATACATGTTGTCAGAACACAAAGTTTGCCCAGATCAAAAAAATTCCTGGTGAAGCTAAGGTCATCCAAATCAAAATCTTTACTGGAAAGCTCTTGATGAATCAAGATTGGAAATCACTTGACAATAAAACTGTAAATACTAATCCTAGCTGTATAGTGTCAGAGCTGAGACTAACCTTAAGTGGACTCGAAAGGCACATTTTCAGATTGAAAGACTGACAGAGAGTGTATGGTGCCTGCACGGAAGGAACCCTGGTTTTGCAGCTTGCTTGCTCTTGGAAGCTACTTATAGATCCTCTTAGACTAGCAACCTGCCATCACGCGTTGAAAAGAAAAACAAAACACGTGAGTGAGTCCAGAGTTCAAGTTAATCTAGTTTTACAAAATGAGTGGATATCATGCATATTTGATAGGTTGCGATTTATTTTCAACAAACATACTGTACATACAAGCAGCGGGAAGAAAAGTGCATACCGCGTCTAAATCAATTTGGGCTATCACAACCTCAACATCCTTTAAGGAAAACTGTGAGCCTTGAGCAACAAGGTCTCCATTAACAACAACAGAAGCACATCCATCTAGTAAAGATAACCATAGTTTAATGAACACCTCAATCAACATATAGCAATAAATCCAAAGCATCATATACAGAAAGGAGGCAAAAATACCACCGACTCGTGGTCACATACCATAGTAAAGGCGACCACCATCACAACCCTGTTGGTTGCTGTACATATACACCCCTCCACGAGTGTGAGTCGCACCTATAAAAGCACGAAGACGAATATCAAGCTTTCTTAGTTGGTGATGACTCCCACTTGCATTCAGAAACACTTCAACCCCATTCAATGCAAGCTCAGCATGAGGAGGAAAAGGCGTAAACAGCTCTTCACACACTTCAGCCGCAACCGACCTAAGACATAAACAACACAAGTTTAGTATTCAAACAAAACATCATCTTACAAGTGAAATAACTGAATATAAACAAAATGCAATAGCACTTACGTGTCCGAAAACTGAATGTATCCATAACCAAACGGCACGGATTCCTGTTTCAAGGCCTCCGAGACATCCCTAGGAAGCTGAAACTCCACAAGCTGGTCTTTCTGCTTCCACGCCGTAAACCACCTCAGCTCCCTGTAGTTTCCGTCATTGGCAAGCCACATTTTCGGCCTTATCATTATAATCTTTCTGTTCATACACAGTACCTGACAGTTATAACGCTCCGAGCCTTTGATCACAGGCATACCAAAGCTACATAATATGCCATCAGTCCAATCCCCAACCAACAATTCCTTCAAACATTCCCACCTACAAACAACACCACCACACCAAAAAATCAGACCTTGAATTAATTCTTAACGTTTAACAAAGTAAAAAAAGAACAAATTTTGAAAAGCTTACGCATGAGTGACAGTATCGAGCTCAAGAAAATGGTCTTCGCAGCCATAGCCAGTGATTTCGAGCTCAGGTCCGAGCCGAATCACAGCTCCTGCCTCCTTGGCCTTCGCTATTGACTCCTTGATGCTCTTCATGTTGCAATCCATGTCCATAGCCCATTGGTTCAAATTACACGTCGCCACTTTCAGCAGCCTCATTCTCTCTCTCTAAACAAATAAAGGTAAAGACTTTTGGTCTAAAGTTGGAAACTTTGATCGGTTTTTGCTCACCGGAGAAGCCGAGGTTGAAGTGAAAGCGGTCCAGAGGAAGAAGATGATGACGATCGTAATGAAGAGGTGTTAACTTATTGTTCTCTCATCTTCAGGTTTTAGCTAAACGGCGTCGTCTTTTGTGTGTATATAAACTAGTAGTGAAAGCTTGAAAAGGGTGAGCTCTGTATCGTGGTTTCCAAATCTCCGCAAAACCCTTGTGGCGCAGTAAACCTTTCTCCCCTGTGTTGTGCTGAATCGAACCAATGACGGTGGCGAGCTCATTGGTCCACGACGTTCTCGGCCGGCGAGCCGAGGACGTGGACCGACCTATAATTGATTACATCATCAACGTCCTCGCTGACGAGGACTTCGATTTCGGCGACGACGGCGAAGGCGCCTTCGACGCTCTCGGTGAGCTTCTCGTCGCCGCCGGCTGCGTCACCGACTTCGATGAGTGCCGCTCGGTGAGTAACCTATCACTCTGCTTTGATTAATGAACTGTAATTTGTTGAGTTAGGTGATTAAGCTGCTTGTGAAGTTTGATTTGTGATTTTAGTGATGTGTTTTTGGGGGTGTGATAGGTTTGTAGTACATTGTCGGATAAGTTTGGGAAGCATGGTTTGGTGAAAGCGAAACCGACTGTGAGGAGTCTGGCAGCTCCGGTGAGAATGGATGATGGGATGGATGAGGGGGCAGCTCCGAAGAAGAAGGCTCCGGAGGTGATTGATGGCCCTGTGTTGACTGAACGTGATCGAGCGAAGTTAGATAGAAGGAAGAGGAAGGATGATAGACAAAGAGAGGTAGTGTTTCTACTGTCTATGTGAAATTTGTGAATTGGATGTAGATGGAGAAATGTTGATTTCAACTAGGTTGTTATGCGGGGTTGTAGGAGTGGTGTAGTTGTGCTCTTGTGAATATTAAAATTATGTTGTTTTTGCAGCAACAATACCAAATGCATTTAGCGGAAATGGAAGCAGCTAGGGCTGGTATGCCGGTTGTGACTGTGAATCATGATGGTGGTGGTGGCTCAAATGTCAAGGATCTCCATCTCGAAGGCTTCAATGTTTCTGTTGGTGGACGTGATCTTATTGTGGACGGTGCAGTAACACTTGCTTTTGGAAGGCATTATGGTAAGATTGCTGTTTTGGTTGAGTTCCTTTAGATTTGTATTTTTCAAGTTGAACACTTTTCATAGCTGTAATGGTGTGTTTTGCAGTTGGCATTTGAATTTAGTAACTGCTTTGTGGTTTATGCAGGCCTTGTTGGAAGAAATGGTACCGGAAAAACCACATTTCTTAGGCACTTGGCTATGCATGCCATTGATGGCATACCTAATAGCTGCCAAATATTGCACGTGGAGCAAGAAGTGGCAGGTGACGAAACGTCAGCCTTGCAATGTGTTGTTAACACTGATATTGAAAGAACCCAGCTTTTGGAAGAAGAAGTTCGTCTCATTGCTCATCAGGTTGGATACATATTTATTTATCTTTGGAGTTCAGTTCTTGAAGGATGTGAAGCTGATGCTCTTATTGAATTTATTATTACCTGAAGAGAGAACTAGAGGTTGAGGAAGAAACAGGAAAGAGCAATGGAGAAATCGACAAAGATGCAATTGGTCTGAGGCTTCAGGAGGTGTACAAAAGGCTTGAGTTCATTGATGCTGATACTGCAGAGTCACGGGCAGCTTCTATTCTTGCGGTCAGTTATCTATTCTATGAATTATCTGTGATGTATATGAGTTCATTGATGGTATCAAACTTGAAAACTTGTGATGATTTGGGTTGGCTAAAAAAGATAAATTTAAGGAATGACAGAAAGAAGTGGGGAAAAAATTGTAAATGCTCTCCCATTCTACGGTCGAGTTCTGTTGAGGCTGAAATTGAGAAGAATGATATAGATATATCATGAGCCCACCAATTGCTGTATAATTCTGCCTTCTGGCAGTAAATCATGCTAATGCTGTGGATGTGTGTACAAAACTTGGCTGTTTGATGTGCGTAATTTCTTTAGTTGAAGTATAAACTCATACTTTTAGCTGCAATATTGCTTTTTGGCTTACTATTTTCAGGATTGATTACCCTACTGACCAGGAATTATACAGGGTCTTAGTTTCTCTCCAGAGATGCAGCAGAAAGCAACAAAGACATTTTCCGGAGGTTGGAGAATGAGAATAGCTCTTGCTCGTGCCCTATTTATAGAGCCCGACTTGTTACTGCTCGATGAACCCACAGTAAGTTGATCTGTTTCCTTTAGATTTTTCATATATATTAGAATTTTCACATTCGGTGCAAGGTGTCATTCTCTGCCTCATGTAAATTATCTCCCTTTTCAGAATCATCTTGATCTTCATGCTGTCCTCTGGCTGGAGTCTTACCTAGTGAAGTGGCCAAAAACATGTATCATTGTTTCTCATGCTAGAGAATTCTTGAACTCGGTAACTTTTGGGACTTATTTTCTTAATTCATCAACTCATTTTTAGTACTACACAGACAATGTTTGTTGTTGCTTAACCAAACAATATCCTTAAACGGTCTCACTTTAAGGTCTGTAAATTTTCAGGTAGTCACTGATATCCTTCATCTTCATGGGCAAAAGTTGACTGCTTACAAGGGAGACTATGATACATATGAGAGGACAAGAATTGAACAAATGAAGAACCAACAGAAAGCATTCGAGTCTAACGAGCGTTCAAGAAATCATATGCAGGTCATATTCATTCTTCTTGTTTACAACAGTTAGATCAAATTTCTAAGGAAGTTTCGGCACAGTTAAAGAGCATAGGGATAGATGATTATGTCTTTCAATTGTTGAAGGATTTGGTCTGCTTAGTTGTCTAGCATACTTATTTAAATTACAATGACTTTGTAACTCAATTGTTTTACTTTGATCTGCAGGCTTTTATTGATAAGTTCCGTTATAATGCAAAGAGGGCTGCCCTTGTCCAATCAAGAATTAAGGTTATTTTTCATTGAATTTTTAGATGTTCACTACTTCTCAAAATCATTGTACCTCTGAATCCTGATTTCTTGTTTCAAACTGTGATATTAGTGTCTACAATAACTCATTTGCCTTCTCTTACTTTTTTTAAGGCATTGGACCGGTTGGGACACGTGGATGAAATTGTAAATGACCCAGAGTATGTACTAATATGTTAGTTTGATCTATACAAACAGCATCTTGCTGAACTCTTACACTTCTCATTTCAGCTTACTATATTAATATCTCTGCCCTTTTTATATGCAGCTATAAATTTGAATTCCCAACTCCAGACGACAGACCTGGTGCTCCTATTATAAGTTTCAGGTTCGTCAAATCATTTTGAAAAAATTGGTTGCCCACCCTACTTCTCAGGGTACTCTTATTTTAGAGTGGCAATTGTATCCATTCAGCATCAAAATTGAGTTCTTTTGCACGCCAAGTCATTATGAATTAGTTCTGTCTCTAAATATTCCTGCTCCTTCTTTATTGAGCATATACTTTTCTGATGATGTGTTTGCAGTGATGCGTCATTTGGTTATCCTGGTGGACCCATCTTGTTTAGGAATTTAAATTTTGGAATCGACCTAGACAGTCGCATCACGAGTAAGGATACTATTCTAGTTGAATTTTTAACTTTTCTTTGTGAAAATAAATAAATACTATCTTTGTTGACCAGCAAGCTTCCACTCATGTATACCTGAAAATGATTATTTTCAGGTATATGGCATTACACCAACTTTTTGATCATATTTTACCATCTCCACCGTTCAGATTTTAGGTCCTAATGTGTAGATCAAACTTGTAAATTTTCAGCCAAAATAGTGATCGTTAAGGTATTCAAAACTGCAATTGAAGTTCATAAGTAAGAACGGTTCATGTTTGACAGATTTGATTCGTCCATTGATTTAAACTAGTTCAATACTTTAACGATCATCATTTTGGCGAAAAATTTATTGGAATGATTTACTCATATAAACCTAGTAGTTGGACGGTGAAGATAGTAAAATATGATCAAAAAGTTAGCGTAATGTCATATACCTGAAAATGATCATTTTCAAGTATACCTGAGTGGAAGCTTGCTGCTTAGTTGACAGTGATGATATGTTGTAAATATGTTCAATTGTAAACTCCCTTGCAATATTAATCACTGGCGCTTTGTTGTAACTTTTCAGTTTGACACTTCATTTTATTTATTGGACTTATAGATGTATCCTTGTGGTTTAATTACTTCAAATGTATCTAGTATACTATATTGTTAATCGCCTTGGGTATGTGTGTATCTGTTTTGCAGTGGTTGGGCCCAATGGTATTGGTAAATCAACTATACTGAAACTAATTTCAGGGGAGTTGCAGCCAACCTCTGGGACCGTTTTCCGATCGGCTAAGGTATCTTGCATGTCTGTTGGAATTACCTATCTTGATACATTATAAAATGATATTACCTATTTCCAATTTACATGTCAATGTTTGTGTATATTATCATTTGCATACTGAAATAGTGCTTCTCATCTGCATCATGTTCGGTGTGTAATATCATAATTTTACAGCCTCTACAATTCCAAGCAACATTGGAGTTAGTTCATAATTACATTGGGACTTACATTATTCTGTCCGCAGGTTCGCATTGCTGTGTTCAGTCAGCATCACGTTGACGGGCTAGATCTAACTTCCAATCCCTTATTGTATATGATGCGTTGCTTCCCAGTAAGTCTTTGAAATTGACATTCTTTTTGTCCATTTCTATGCTTTTCAGTTTCTTGTCCTGTTTCTATGGGTAGTATCTGTGAGTTGTAATGAAGTTTTTTATATAGGAAGTGATATACTGCTTCTATACCCCTCCTGGATCCATCCTTATAAAGAACAGTTTGCTTTAAAATTTTAAATAATATTCGTGGACCTGAACTATAAAAATTAATGCGCCATTTTAGCTCTTTCATGACCACTCTTTTTGCAGGGAGTGCCTGAACAGAAGCTTCGTTCTCATTTGGGTTCTTTTGGTGTAACTGGAAACCTCGCACTGCAGCCAATGTACACTCTGTCTGGTATTGTCCATAATCCATGTTGTGAATAATTCAAATGTATAATTGAAGAAATAAAACTATTATTTGACTTCAGCCTCATAAATTTTGGACAAGTTTGCCATTTACTCCCAGAGATTGAGCTTTTACCATTCTTCAAGTACTTATGTTGGAAATATGTTTATTATTCAGGTGGTCAAAAGAGCAGAGTTGCATTCGCCAAGATTACTTTCAAGAAGCCACACATAATCTTGCTTGATGAGCCGTCCAATCATTTGGCAAGTCACAGTCGTCGTTTTTACTCAACATAGGCTATGAGTATCTAGATTCCAAATTGCTCGTTGGAAATGAACAAAATCACACCAATTTGACTTATTGTTTCTTACTTTGAAATGGCTTTTGACATGTAGGATCTTGATGCTGTGGAGGCATTGATACAAGGTCTTGTTATCTTTCAAGGAGGCATTCTCATGGTAATTCATCCATTTTCCCTTCATTATCCCATTTGCGACATCAGAGTTATTTAGGGAACTTTGTACGTCTATGATCAATATGTACTGTTCTACTTTGTTGTTTAAAGTTGGTATGTTTTGTTGCTTACAGGTTAGTCATGACGAGCATCTGATCTCTGGAAGTGTGGATGAGCTGTGGGTGGTCTCAGAAGGCAAGATAGCACCATTCCATGGCACTTTCCAGGACTACAAGAAGATATTGCAGTCACATTAAGTAACTTTATCAACACTACACGAGAAGCTCCCATGGTGGACGACAGCAGTAGATTACAGGGTTCAGAAATTGTGATCAGCAGGAGCACACTGTTCTGGAGCTTCTGTCTACTGAGATACATTATAGATGTTTATAGATATTCAGCCATTTACTAAGATCATTATTACAATTGTTCGAATCAAGTTTATAATGAACAACAATGAAGAGTCGTATGTGAAATGTGCATTACGCTATTTGCTTAATCAGAATGATATTTATATGGTTTGTTATTGTTTTGGTTCTGATATCGAAGTTCTTCGTACGTGGATTACTGATGCCTTTTTTTGTTCTCGCAAAGTATTCTTATACTAGGTTGGAAGCACACGTCTCAAAGCGTGGTTACTTAAAGAATAATAAAAATTAGATATAAGAATTATATATTTGACCACCATTAATTTGTGATTAAGGTTCTTAACATGTATGAGATTTATTTTTATGTTTTTCATTAGACAACAGATTAAAGCATTATGAAATTTGTATGTCATATATTTGTAAAAAAGAATATAATATCAGTTTTCAAATGAGATGCTTCTAGTCCAAACATGTATTCATCATAGAGATTTTCAGATAATTGGGTTTTGTTCATAGAAATGTAATCAGGTAACAGATATTTTAGTTAGGAAGGCGCTTATATTTTTTGTATTTGATTGTAGTTACCACAATGATTAATTACAATACATGTAATAATTATAATCGATGCAATTGTCTCAATTGCATTAATGTAATTTCGTATATTTCTAAAAAAAAATTAGATTTTGTTGTGAAGAAAATTAGAGGCAGAGCAAAACATTTCAATAATGCCTTTAGTTGCGGTAAAAATTAAATAAACAGTGATATTTTTTGGGTGAACAGTAAATGGGTTCACCATTTATTTGGTGACTATAATATAATAAACTCATGTGGTTGAGAAAGAACGGCAAGTTTGGAGCCGGTACTGAAAGTTTACTTGAAATGGAAACAGAAAAGTAATTTTTGTGCGGCCACTCACACAGACTCTCTCCCTCTCTCTTTTTTTGGTTTTTCCTCCCTCTCTAAACCACCCGTCAAAATTAGCACAGAGCATAGTAGCAGCTGCAAAGCTGTGCAATTTGTGGTGGAGTGAGATGAGTTGAGTTTGTCTTGAGCTGGTAGTCAACAATAACAACAACACTGTTTCTTACATCTCTCAATATCTCAAAATCCTCAAAAATCTCATCTCATCAGACCTCTTCTTCCACTCACAATGATGTTTAAGTTCCTACTCAACAAGAGTGTGAGTGTTGGTGGTAGAATGGAAATGTGAGGATTGATGGCGAGGAGGAGGAATGTTTCAAGCTTGGCAAATGCGTGGGAAGATGAAGCTTCCCTCATTGTCAACAGAGGCATCTCTGTTTTGATGAAGAAAATGTGTGAAGAGTGTTAGGGCATCTCCAATAGAGAGTCCTAAACCCTAAGGAAATAGCCTTGCTTGAAAAAATGGCTCTCCAATGGTTGTATTAAGGGATCTAAACCCTATAATATATAGCTTCAAGTCTTATATGAAGTCCTAGGATAGATCTTGGTTTAGCACCGATCTAAACCAAGTGGAAGCCACCGACCAGCTGACATGAGCGTGACAAAGGAGAGAGGAAGCAACTGCTTCACGCGCCGACAGGAGAAGTGGAAGCCACGCGGCTTGCTGGAGGAGAGAGGGAAGACGTGCGACGCGCGACGCGCTGGACAGAGAGAGAGAGTAGCAGACAGCTACTGCAGCTCTGGGACCCGCCACGTGCGCAGCTACCAAGCAGCCCAACGGTAAGTAAATGGACGGCCCGATTTGAATGAGATTTGAAATCGACGGCCAGATTTCAATCTCAGTTAATTTTAGTTTTTTTTTTTTTGAATTTCTGATTTGGATCCAACGGCTACGAATATATTTCAAAATCGAACCGTTGTAGTTTTACGAATATATTTCTGATTTGGATCCAACGGCTACGAATATATTTCTGATTTACGAATATATTTTAGTTTAAAATGAAGAGTCGTTGAATAATCCATGTATCGGTCAAAAATTATCATAATTAATATTTATTATACATAATAATATTGTAACAAAATAAATTAATCATTAAAAATAATATAAAATAAAAATATTTACAATATAGGACTTCACCATTAGAGATAGTGAAGTCCTAAATCATAAGTCCTAAATTGAGGTCCTAAATATAGATCTAGCACCCCATTTTAGGATTTGCCATTGGAGATGCCCTTACTTGAGCCTGCCAGCAGCAACAACTAACAACTCCAACTTGAAGGATGATGACATAATCCAAATGTTCAAGCAAGCTATTAAGAACATCCATCAGGCACTTTGAACTATAAGGCACTGGCTGATTTTCATAAGGTCTCTCAAAATTACCAACCTCTTTCCTAACAAGTAATTAAATTAATTGATTGGAATTTGCATGTCAGATATTGTGAAAATGTCGTTGATTGTCGGCGAAGAATGCAGCTTGTGTATTTCGGGGAAAACTTTGATTACAAAAACTGCAAAAAATTGTGTGGCAATTGTTCACCGCTAACGAGACATGCTAAGAAGGATATTACCGTTAAGAATGTCATCGAGATGGCTTTGCTATTGGTAAGAATCAATTATTATTTTGTGTTCAGGTTGATCTGGTTGCTCTCTACTGCCCATCTGGTACAATTAAGTTTTAGAGATTGATTGTAGCCTTTTGTGCTCAGGTTGATCTTGTGCAATTATCTAGTAAACAGTTCACCCGCCTATATTGTAGACCTTTACAAGGGGTGCGACTCGAGTGAGAAGGTAAGGTTTGCCTTGCAGTGTCAATGAGTTGACCATTGTTAGATAGTAAAATTAATAGAAATCATGATCCACATAAAATTAATAGTAAAAAAAGACTGCATAAGATGATGCCACTGCACCACATACACACACTTCTTGCTCCTGAATGTTGTCATTAACTATTTGTCGAAACTTCCGTTGTCTCCAAATTGTAAATTGTTGAAGTGTTTTGATATTATGTCCACTCTTTTTTAAAGCTAGTTACTATGAACGATCTCACAATGTCCACTATTGATCTGTTTGGTTGAATTGTGCATTATCTGTGTGTATGGCTGTGTGCGAATCTAAGATTGGGGTGGTACATTATGTTAGGGGAAAAACTCATACAAACTCATTTGTATAAACTTTGTCCAAACTACTTTATTTTATATACTTTTTTATTTGTGATTTCCTAATCAAGATCTCTAAGTATATAATATAACTCTAAGGATGATGTATACAAAAAGTTGATCAAATTGGATATTGTTTGTTCATTGAATTTTGTAATACAAATGAACTCTTATCACTGTCACCATTAAATTTTACTATAATCGTTCATTAATTTGATCAAATTAAATAAACAAATTATCTCTATTTTGATTATTTTTTGTAAATATGATCTTTAAACAATGTTCTACAGGATGGGTGAGCGAGTTTGAACGAAGCTCATATAAACTCATTTATTATTTAGTATGGGAGTTTTCTTCCTTATATTAGTCAAAATGCAAGAGAGGGAACTTCAGTTGTATCATATAGGAAAAAATATATCGGGAGAAATTTTTTAAGAGTTTTTATTTGTGGATAACATCAAAATTTTACTTCATTAAAGATTAACATCAAAATTTCAATCTTACAAAAAATACCTATCAACTCATTTCATTTTAGGAGTTGATTTCTTCCGAGTCACATTGCTCTTTCTCATCTCTTCCAAGTCATTGCATTATTAATTGCTCTTTTTTTTATCTATTCCAAGTCATTGTTTGTTCCCTAATTTAACTACCAGTTCCTTCAGTCTTAGAGTTTCAACACCACTGCCCAAAAAATCTTTTTCCAAACATTAAGCTGAACCATGGAACTTTCACCGAGATTTCACTTCTGACCTAGTGATGATTTTCTTTATCACTCATTTTATCCTCCCAAAGAGTAAATACTAGAATTTTACCAGTGTAACCATCGGTGACCTGGACTTAACACAATATGAACCTTAGGAACTGAAAAGTATTAATTTATTCTTACTATTCACATTACATTATACATACGATAGTTATTATAATTAGTTTCACTTTCTTTGTTTCTCGATCACAGGGACAAGCAGCTACGGACCCGAAAACGTCATGTATTCCTTCAGCCGCCATGACCGGAAATACATGGCCGACAATCGGTATGAGCACACAACCCATTCTGGGTATTGGAAACCCACAGGGCGTGCAAGACTGCGAAATTCTCGACCCAACCACTCAGAAACTAATCGGACGGAAGAAAACTTTAGTGCTTAAACTCATGGGAGGTTGATGAGGTAATAGTCTCAAGCTTAATAATTTTAAAATATGTTTTTAAAACATAAGAAAGTACAATATTAATGAAAGGTCAATTTTTTTTGTGTTATCTACATGTGGTGTGCCGTCAACATTATTTCACTACTTCACTTTTTAAGTTTCATCATTTCGTTACGGTATTGTCTATGGTTTAAGTCAAACATCATTTTACTACTTCACTTGTTGAAATTGATCACTTCACTACCTAATTAACTTGTCAAAATTTATTATTGTACTACATGACTTATCAATTTTATACATAACACATCAACTAAAGAGATGTTAAAAGTGAAGAAAAATATTGAGTTGAAGTAGTAAAATGATTACAATCGAAAAATTAAGGTAGTAAAATGATTACAATCGAAAAATTAAGGTAGTAAAATGATTAAAAACGAAAAGTCAGGTGGTATACTGAAGTTGATGGCAAACCACGAGTAGTGAAATGATCAAATTCAAAAAATCAGGTAGTGAAATGATGTTGATGGCAAACCACAGGTAGGTAAGCATAAATTTTCCCATAATAAAATCACTAAGAATTAATTTAATTCTACAGTCTTACACTAAGATTATTATTTATTTAGATATTAACGATCATTGAAAAACGAAACAACAAACCAAAGTTTGAATGTTTGGAAGTACGCTATATGAAATAGTTATATATTATGACTTTAAGAACAACGCCCCCAGCTCGTCCTCGTTGGTACCTTATAACGACATCCACTACACCACCCTCACCATCACAATGCCCCTCTGTGCCGTTGTCGCAACATTATGACAACCCTGAAGACACGACCTCTCTCTCTCTCTCTCTCTCTCTCTCTCTCTCTCTCTCTCTCTCTCTCTCTCTCTCTCTCTCTCTCTCTCTCTCTCTCTCTCTCTCTCTCTCTCTCTCTCTCTCTCTCTCTCTCTCTCTCACACACACACACACACACACACTTAAAATGGACAATTATTACAAGATTTTGCTTGTACTTTGTCTTGATTTTTTTTTATAGAAAAAGGATAATTTGTCTTGTTTTTTCGATAGATAATATTTTATCTTGTCTAATGATCTAGGTTTGTGATGTAATATATTTTATTTTCTTTGGATGGTTATCTTCGTTTTCCTTGTTCCTCTAGATTTTCTCTCCTAAACCCTAGAATTCTTGCGTCGTCTACCCTTTCCTACCAATCTCTACCAATTTCTTCATCCAAATTCAATTTTTTTTCTTGATTTTATTCTTCAATCGATCTCATCTTACTTCTAGTTCTTCTTTGTTGCATGATTCTAGGCGATCTACGCATCCATCCATGTTGAAACCAATGAATATGGTATCTTTTCTGGTATGTGACATCTCCGAAGGTGCGGCGGAAGAGGAGGCAGATTACAGCTTTAGAGTTATTCGAATTTTCTCTCCAACACTGTTGTCGAATGCTCGTGTGAAGCCTCTCAAGCTTTGGATGATCTGTCTTTGGCAAGGACTTTTGGGATCCAATGCGATCTAAATTTGGCGTTGTACCTATGATCGTTTCGTGGGAAGGTTGAAGGACAAATGGGCTCTTCAAAGGGAAATTGATCGAGGGACTTTGTTCTAGCATGAAATCACTATGATGGTAAAAGAGTTTGATGGTTTAACTCTGCTGCATCTTATCCCGGCGGCCAAGGCTCTCGTGTGGGCGTGGGTGGAGGTGATCGTTGGTGATCTCACTAGAGGTGTAGAGTTTAAACAGTGGTATAAGCTTATGCGGAGCTGCCTAGGTAGGTTTCTCGAGTATGATAAAGTTCGGCTAGAAAATGGAAAGGAAATCCGGTTATTTGTGGAGGTTGATCTTCGCCATCCACTGGAAACAAAGATACGTTTAGCTCTTGGACCTACTACTTGGGTGGTCTGTGACATTGCGTATATTACATTGAGGGGATATTGCATTGGTTGTGGTAGTTTCAATCATACCATGGATGGTTGCCCGATTCAATGTGGTAAGTTGGAAGTAGAAGATGATGTGAAGATACATGAGAAGATTTGGGCTGAGGAGGAAGCTAGGGCGGAATAGACCATTAAGGACTGGGGTCAGGATACGGTGGTGATGGTTGGTATGGGTGGTGGTGTTGGAACCCGGGAAGAGGAGATAGATGACAGTTGGGTTGTGGAAGCTGCCACGAAGATGGTTACAGTTGAGGAAACAAGAGAGTTGAAGATGTCATTTCCTGGAAGACTTAGGAAATGTAAGACACAATCAAGTCTAAGTAAAGACTAGAGAGAAGGGTCTCCTGATTAGGACCTATGGAAGACTGGGTGGTTTTATGCCGACATCTAAACACCAAATAGAGATGATAGTGGCGTGATATGCTCGCAATGCAACTAGAGACCATATGGTAGATATTTTGGCGCGACATAACTTGGTGGAGTGGAACCAAACTTCAGAGAGCCAGATTGATGGGGAAGCTCCAGACCTGACAATGGGTTGCGAGTAGAGAATGTGTATAACTAATTAAGGTATGGTGCAACTGGATTTTTGATGTTACTCAGTGTTATCCTGGTTTACTAGTCTAAGCTTTGGGCTACATTATTGTTTAGTGTAATAATATGTATAGGGTTTTGCTTTATCTAGCCGGATAATCCGGTGAAGTCTTTATACTGTTATCCGAAATTTTGCTCTATATTTATATTTGACTTTTGACTTTTATTCCTATTCCCATCGTGTGCATCGGTGAGCAAGAGAGTAGCTAATAAAAATGCCAAGTCATATATAAATACGCAGGACTGTTGTCCTGAGTAACAAAAAATGAGGAATAGAATGGGATGACCCAATCCAGCCCTCCATTCATTAAGTCACAAATCCTATGTCTGAGCTCTCTCTCTCTCTCCTCCGCTGTTGCACTACGTTCCAAAATTTGACCTTCTTGCGACCTCGTCTCATCCTCCACCGCCGTAGGCCATGACAAGACCTCAAAGACAGTGAGCATTGACTCAAGTTTGAGCAATCGACCAACCCAAGTTGACACACTAGTTAGAGAGCAGAACATGGATGCAATCACAACACAAGAATCAAAATTGGCCCCTTAAAAAATTCACTACACCGACCTGGCTTTCCAGCTCCCCGTCGCCATCTCCTACGAGATCGATCTCCGACCACCTTTCAAGCTAATTCTGACCGGAAAAAATGAGCATAGGCTTCTAAATTTTGGTGAGGTTATCGATTGGGTGTAGGCTTGATAGGTTTTGATGTGTGGGACTGCATGAATTTAACTTGTGTTTGCAAGCACACAACCGCGCCGCTGCGGAGGAGAGAAAGAGAGACTAAGTGAGATCTCAACCGCAGAATTTGTGATTTAATGAATGGAGGGTTGGATAGGGTCCATCCCATTCTATTCCCTATAAATACGAGTCAACAAAACAAAAATAGGCTCTCTCTATTTTGGCTTCGTCGATTACTTCGATTTTGAAAAAACAAAAAAAATGGAAAACAGCAACGACAACAGCGCCGCCACCGTCGCCGGAATCATATCTCGGGAGACAATGGACCACGTCGCTAGCTGGGTCAGCGCCACCGTCTCATCCGCCTTCTTCTCCTCCCTCGAGCGCTTCTCCTGCGTCAACGTCGCCACCATGGACGAAGACGACGACGACGACGATGAGGCCTCCCACCGCCCTCTCGCCCTCACCAATCTCAGCCACGATCAGCCGCAAAACGACGTCGCCGAGCTTCCCGTCTGAGATCTCTCTCGCTCGCTCGGTATTGTTTTAACTAGATCTCCGTCTCATCTGTAACTAGAACTTTTCAGAAACAGAATCTGAATCTGTGCGTGAGAATGTGTAATGTATACGAATTTGAATTGTCGAATGATCAGATTTCATCGATTTTTCTGTTCGTTTTGAAATTATGATCTCTTTGGTTGAATTGTGCAATCTGTGCTGGTTAATCTGAGATCGGAATCATTAGATTGGTCAAATTGTGAAAGAGGGATTTATACAGTATGATATATGATCACAATTTGATTGAATTGATTTGAAGCTATTTCGAAATTACCTCATAAATTCATTCATAGACTTGTAATACAATGTTGATATCTCACATTACAAAAACCTGACTATGATTTGCTGAGTCATGTTGCATTTACGCATGATCAATTTAGAAACAATGGTTAATGGTTTGTTCTATTGGTAATCTGCGATTGTACTGGCCTAGTCTGTGATTGCTTGTAGTTGCCTTTGGTATGTGTATGGAAAGCAGTCTTAAGTGATATTGACTCGTATGGAAAGCAGCTCTTCATACAGGGAGGGTATCTTTTATTTGTGGTTTACACACAGTTACCCACACGATCTCATATTCTGTGTCTTCGAACAGAAATGTGATGAATTTCGTATTTTCATGCTGCTATGTTCTCTCCAACATAGCAGCATCAGTACACATCGTTTGATAATGTACAGCCTTGCTTTCTTCTCCTTCAGTCTACTCTTTGGTGCTTGATCTTTGTTTTCTTTGTGCGAAGTCTGCTCCATCTCTCTTCTCTTGTGTTTTCCTTCTCTGGCGACTTGTTATCTCAGGTTTATAGCCTTATAGGAGAGAAAAATGGAGGAATCTTTTGTATCAGTAACTTCTAACTAAATGTTTTCTGTAACAGTACGTATGTTTTTGTAAGTATAATAGTGAGTAAATTATGTTGAAAATTTGTGTTTGTGTGTGTGGCAAGAGAAGAAAAAACTTTTCAAAGGCACGTAAAAGTTTACGTTTTCCTTTAGACTTTATTTTCCCCACTACTTAGTGTGTAAGGGAAAATAATCAAATAAGCCTTAAGATACAATGAAACCTAGCAACTTACTATTTGTTGATCGTCGGTTTGCACTAAGGAAGATCAACCCAACACCGAGAATCAAGGTTACTAGAAACTATTTTTGCAGAATAATAGTTTCTAGATTTTATATTTTAAAAATTAGAGAATGATGGAGAACTTGAGAGAAGAGAATGAACTTTTGATTATGTGAATTTGCAGAGAATCACTCCTATTTATAGAAGTGATTATGTTTTTTTACCATGAAAGATTGCATATTTCTGGTTATCTTCCAATGAACATGCTTCTTCATTAAAAGTTGCATCTATTTGGCTTATTTTCAATGGACATAGCTCTTCACTAAGAGTTGTATCAATTTGATTTTCTATTGGACATGTCTGTTGGTTTTCAATAGACAAACATCTTACTCTCTTTATTTTATAGTGTTGGAAATTATTCCAACAATCCTCCACCATTTTCAAAATATAAAAATACTTTTAATACAAAATTTATTTTGAAAACGTTTTGGAAAAATCCTTGAGAAAATTCTCGGAAACATAGTGCATAAACTAAGGTGTCTTGTGGACTTGAACCTTAGCTTAGTAAGAACACATCAAAGTTAAATCAAGATAGCTAAGTAGCATTGCTTTGAATTTGTGATCTTATTGTGATATGACCGGACATGTTTCACACACTAATTTTCTACTTCTTTCGAGTGTTCTAAAAGCCGACATGTGGATTGGTCTTGCGTCTGTATCCTTTTCACGAGTGCTCTAGAGACTAGCCCAAGTCGCAAGAAGATGGCACCATCTTCTACACTCGTATAGGTAAACATTTAGTACCCATGTAACTAAAGTACTTTCCGCCATGCCTATTAAAAGTTTCAATTATAACTCAATCTTTATCATTCATTACATGTATCCAAACACTTTCATATAATTTTATTAAAATTATATGTTTGTTAATTTACTTAAGTGCTTGCAATCACTACATATGATGTATTTTGCTCATTGAACTCAAGGACAAGATGTTTCAAGCGTTGAGTTGAGTTTCCATCATTGGTAATTAAAAGTTTGGACTACCTCATCCCATTTGATGTGTCACCTATCAAATTCTTACATATTTTAAATATATGTAAGTCTTTTGTTAATTATTTATCAAAGTTACTATTCCATAACTTTTGATCGATATTCAACAGCTTATATCACATTGTCATTATGAAATTGCCTTACATAGCTATATCTCAAACTGGTATATCTTTCTTACTAAAATATGTCCAGTAAGAAGCATTTGATAGTTATGACTTCCAAAGAAGTAAATATAAATCATATCCTTTCACTCAGGATCCGTCTATTTCTATGACACGTGGATTAATTTTCCTTTGACATTAACTAGTATTCCGTCAAACTCATATCTTCTAGATGATATAAATACTCATTACTTAACTTGAGTATTTCGTAATCCACGGACTGTAGACGTCATCAAACTTGATGCTTGTTTATTAATGAATATCATGCAATGAATTCAAGTTCATATAACTTTTTATCAAGTTTATATTTCCCGATATTCATAAAACAACTAGCTAGTTGAAATATCTTAATTAAATTTCAACTTAAATATCTAATTAATTTTTCAATTGATAACATGCATAAAGGAAGGTTCAATGAAGTGCATATATATATAACCATATCACTCATGTATATACATAAGCCATACATACAAATTTGAACTTGATATAAGCATGCACGACATTAATTATAATATAAATGTATTTAAAAACGGCATATTGATCTTGATCAGTCATTTAAAAGAGATAACATTTATTCTCTAAATTGAAACAGGAAATACACCGACGATCAAACCAAACAAATGTAGCAAACAAATATGTAAAATATATTAAAATATATGTAGCATTTAATACATTATATAATAAATACCAAGGTATCATTTTTAGTCACCGAAATATTTGTAAAGTTCATGTAGGAACTTTATTGTCTTCCAGAAGTGCATTCACTATTTCAGAGACTATTACCACTATTTTCTCATTGGAGTTAAAACTCATTTGATGATTCTTGAGAATACGACAATATCTAATTATGTGACCACGTTTCTTATAGTCTTGTTTGAATTTTGACTTGAATGATCATTATTCCACCGAATTTTTCTTTTTCTATTTCCATAATTATATTTGAATCGATCAGATCCAACAACAATCAAATTAATATTAATAGAAAAAGAATCATTGATTTTCTAATCATCCTCAACCTCATTTCTTATATGAAGAAAATCGTTTAACCTTTTATAGGTAATTCTATATTCCTCTTCGGACTGAAGTTGGTGACCCAATTATTCTATGGTCAACCCTTCCAACTTATGTATCATACTTCTTTTATAGTCTTTCCATGAAGATTGAAGCTTCTTCATAATAACATAAATACTGATGAGTGAATCTATATGCATATCATGTTGAGTGAATAACTGAAGTATATGAATGATTTCACGATATTGCTCAACGATGGATATTGTATCTACCATTTCATATTTGAAAATTTTAGAAATTAGAAAGGTCTTACTTGTAGGATCTGTAGATATGTATTGCTCCTCCAATGCATCCCACAATTCCTTTGACGTCTCATTGTCATGAAGTGAGAAACTAATTCATCACTTAGAGAATTGTATATGTAGTACTTACATTAGTCGTCATCTTGATCACATTTGTTTCATACTTCTTTCATGGAAAAGATCTCAACTTCAATTTCTTCGGGTCTTGGTGTTGTAAGCACATACACTATCTTGAGGCATGTAAGCATGGGGTGAGTCTTCTTTTGTCATTTTCGAAAATATTCTCCATCAAATCGATCAAGCTTCATTGTAGAAAAATCACTTTTGTTTTCCTTCAAAGTTGTCATTGCAAAACTAAAGATTAAACATTGTTGAAAATTTGTGTTTGTGAGTATGGGAAGAGAAAAAAAAACGTTTCAAATGCACGTAAAAGTTTACGCTTTCCTATAGACTTTATTTGCCCCACTACTTAGTGTGTAAAAGGGAATATATAATCAAATAAGTCTTTAGGATACAATGAACCTAGCAACTTGCTATTTGTTGATCGTCAGTTTGCACTAAGAAAGATCAACCCAACACTCAATAGAAGGTTTTACAAGAGACTCAAGGTTATTAGAAACTATTTTTGCAGAATAATAGTTTCTAGATTTTCTATTTTAAAAACTAGAGGACGATGGAGAACTTGAGAGAAGAGAATGAACTTTTGATTTTATGTGAATCTGCAAAGAATTATTCCTTTTATATAAGTGATTATGTTTTTTTACCATGAAAGATTGCGTCTTTCTGATTATTTTCCAATAGACATGCCTCTTCATTAAGAGTTGCATATATTTTGTTTTATTTCTGATGAACATAGATCTTTAGTAAGAGTTGTATCCATTTGATTATTTATTTTTCATAAAACCTCTCACTTTCTTTATTTTATATTGTTGAAAATTATTTCAATAAATTATTTCCCTGGATGATATAAAGCTAGGCCTGCATGCACCAGTAGTCAAACTAGGAAGCTGGTACTGCTACTTTTTTGCTTCAGGAATCAGAACGGTTCTGTGTTCTGGCTTCTGGCTTGTGCTTTCCCAGCTAGCTGATCTAATATCCAGACTTCCGGGTTGGCTATCAGCCGAACAAACCATTATTATAATTGGTCTGCTCTTCTCTTTTCCGGGATTTATTGCCTAAGCGCACTTGGACCACAGAAAGCTAGAACATTTCAGGAAGTGCTTGCTTTGGATACATGGAACTTCTATGATGAGGGAATCGAAGTAGCCTTTTGATAGAGAGAAAGTCAAATATAGCATTTAGTTTAGTTAAATTTGTAGCTGTTCGATGCAAAAATATCTCCCGCGGAGAGATCTTTCCGCGAAGCAGTCTCTTTTATGGACTTCGGATAGTTTAATCGCAGGTATCGGTTTATGTTGTATGTGCTTCGTATGCTGACGTGCCACCGTTCTTCAACAAAATATAGAATTTAAAGCTGCCTGACTTTTTGATAAGCGATTAAGACAAGGAGAGCACCAACCCTGTTTGAATAGGTCCTTCTCGCCTAGTAACCTAGGACTTTTGATATGTGTCTCTCGTAGAGCCTTCGAAATGGATACCTCACACTCCCTTATCAGTGCAAAGCAGAGAAATCTCTCTGACGGTGTGTTGAGAACACTGCTTCCTTTAGATATCCAAACTCTCACTCGATATGTGACAAGCCCTTCAATCGTCCATTCGCAATTGCTTCCTTCTGATCGCAATACTCTCACTCGATAGGTGACAAACACTTTGATCTGCTGGTTACAAAGAAGATAGAATCTCTTGACGAGATGTTTGTCTAGATGTACTTGCGTATAGCAAATGTATGTATTTGATCGAGGACTTTTTCCATAAAGCTCTTACTTTCCTTATATACTGCTCAGTAGTTGTCTTTCAATTACTTTGAACTTCTTCTGCTCTTGCTCTTTGAATCTCAATATAACTCCGACACCAACATACGGGTTTTCATCCTTATAGAACTCTAACGCTATCACAACTCTTTTTAATAAAAGAAACCTATCTGAAACAGAAAAGATATGATAGACTGTTCGAGCCGCATGGAATCAGCTAATTCATGAATTATAGTTCTAGTCGAACTCCATCTCTCACACTTGGCCGCTCGTCAAGCTCTTATAAAATATGGGCCGCTTGCCAAGACTTCAGTCATTCAAGCTCAATATGAAATATTTATTTCAGGCCCAAACAGTAGCTATATTAATTAAGCTACTTTGGATAGAGAGAAAAACTTAAAGCTAAACATTTAAAACTATACATTTTATTTTTGACTAATAGCTATCACGGCTAAATCAAAAGTTATAAAATAGTGAGCTATATTTAGTTTTTTTTTTATGAAAATTTGACTACAAAAATAGCTTCACTGTTAGAGATGCTTAAAGCTTCGTTTGGGGTTGAGTTTGATGACTTAACATCCCTTATTTTTAACTATTTTGATGAAATTAGTGTTTAGTAAAATAATAAAAACTACTTATTTTCAACTTTTTAGTTCTATGGTTAAAAAAAAGTAAATGAATGGTTGATTTTTCTGAACTGTATTTTTTTTTTAAAGTCAAATATTTCCACTTCAATTCCAAACTAAACCTAAATTATTGACATTTGATATTATCCCCGCACATTAACGATTCAATCACATGGAATGTTGACAATATATGTGTGAAATATGGGGTGCTTCAATTTCGTATAAATTCTTTATAGATATGTATAATTTATTCGTTAGCTACCGAAAAATGGGTGCTTCAATTTCATATAATTTTTTTTGTAGATATGTATAATTTATTCGTGAGTTATCCAGGTAAGACTAGCAGTATAACAAACCGCACTCATTCCATTTGCTTTCATAGTACTTTGAATCATGAAATTGGGTATAAGCAAAATGTAATGTTGAAAAATTATACTTATGAGAAAAAAAAAATCTATCTATGTTGTTAGTATTCTAAATCATTTGGGTCGACGTGGTATGGGCTTGAAATGGCCGAGCCCTAAAATTCGTACCATAAGAGGCCGCGTAATCAAAGGCTGGCTTTCCAAAACAGCCTCAGGTTGACCCACTGATTGGGGATTTACCATAACCGAATGTGCCGACTGCTGAGACGATTAACCATCGATCACACCCCTGCTCAATGCTCATCCTCTTCGCAACCCGAATTGGTTTGTTCAAGTTTTTTCCTTTTCGATTTGGTTTACCTCCGGTGACGAATTCCCAACTCTGTCATGAAATTATCATTCCAATTTCCGAAGCTTTTATAAATTATCATTTATTAGAGCTTTCTGTGTGGAGGAGCTTAAAATGGGACATCTGAGGAGGTCGAGCCCCTTTCGATTTTGCTTTGTAAAGTACCGATCTTTTTCATTCTCTCTTACAGAAATGTGTATGGTCCAATATTTCTCAGTTATGTGTTGGAAATTGTTAGTTCAGATCTCCATGGATGTGAGCACTATACATGTTTAGGTAATGGGTGTTTCTGTTTTGCATATTTCAGTTTCTTATTCAGCAGAAGGTAAATAGACTATTTAAGTAGATTCATCTGTAAAATACTTAACAGTCTCAATTGGATCGAAGCTGTTGGTCTGGTGTCTTCATTAGTTCAGCTCACGACTAACAGCATTCGATCACCAGACCACCTCTGCCTTTACTTAGAGCTAGCTAACAATTCTCACATTTTAGATCATTTTGGTCCTTTCGAATCCAAGTGAACCGATGAAGTTGATCTCTTCCTCCGACTCTTCATCTTCCTCTTAGAAAGGACTAATCTCTCTTCTTTCGGGGAAAAGAAAATAAAATAAAATAAAGGCCTCATCTTGACAGTGGGAGTAAATGTCTCCGTACAAATGTTGTTCATTTTGGGTTTTTGGTTGGTAGTCATTGCAATTTTCATGATTACTGTTTACTCGATCCAAACCGACCAAACGTATTCAGTATGATACTGCACTGTAATATCATTTCGATAATCACTATTGTTGTGTATGCAGGTCATTGCAGTGTGCACAAGTTTTTTCAATGCATCGAGCATCCGTTTTAGTGTTGTACTCTATCTAATAAACACTCCAATAATGGAGAAAAAAAAAATGTCGTCTCGAGAAAGTTTTAATTGGGAGATGGGAAGAAACTTAACTATGCCTTATCAGATCTGTTGGATCAGAAAAATTTCCAGGAATACCTTCTTCTTCCTAAATGAGTGACTAAGGTGATAATAAAGTTCACCCCAAATAGTTTATAGTTTTCGTGAAAATGTGAATGTCCCCAAATCTTGTAATATTTATTTGTCACTATCATAAATCATGCAATAGCGGCCACAATTAACCCACGTGACACGTTTTCCGATTATAAAGTTTGACTAATTCTCTTCAACTTAAACCACGCGACCTCAATTTCACTCACCGTATCTCAATTTCACTCACCGTAGAATCTCTCCATGGTGGAATCGCTTCATAGATCGGATGACAAAGAAATATCGACTACAACACAATATCTTCCTCCACTTTATTGGGAGAAGTTTTACCTCCCACAAGATCATTTAGGGTTTACAACTTTAGGTATAAATGTTACTAGTGCAAAATTAAGTGATTCATTGCACACTGTTATGGTTGATCCTTTCGATGTAAGTCTATAAAGGAGAATCATTGGAGCAAGTTTCGCGAGACGTATATGTAGCATTGTTTTACCGAGGGATCGTAATAATATATGTCTTTATTCCATGTAAAAGAAAATAGTTAAGTGGTTCATGACATGTTATTTGTTGCCCAAATACACCAGCCCTCATGTGAACAACTACTTTGTTCCTTGACCCACTGTAATGGTTTCTTCGATTACTTTCATGGATTGGTATTTTGTTGCTTCATCTTCGTATACGAGTCAGACCAACGGACCATTCTGCACTTTGTTTCCATCGTCAACCTTTAAAACAATCCTGCATATATTGTCTACGTCGCATGCCATAAGGCATTCACATGTTGTTCGTTGAACCCCAAATCTAAGCCAGCAGGACCAAGTCAGTTAATGCCTCCTTCTGTCTTCTTCTCATTCGTCTTCTTCATCTTCCCTACCGTCCAATAATCTGTACGTATCCCCCGACTTTGTTCTTTTCTTCTACTACTACTCAATATATCATCGACTGATCGACATGTCAAAAACCATGTGCTCTTCTTCACTTTACCAACAATGGCGGACTACTACTACTCTCACCCCCAAATCACATTATTAGTCTCCTTTGTTGTCTCTCTCGTTTTCTCCATGACCGTCACGAAAGCTTATCCGACCTGCGACAATGGGCCGGTGAAGCCCACCACTCCACTGGTCACGTTCCTCGAACAAGTTCAACAAACTGCCCTAGCCACTCTCGGAAAATCGCACTTCGACCCCAAGCTCTACGTCGACCTCTCCCTCAAGTCCGACCTCTCCTCCACCCAAGACGCCTTCCGCAACCTGCCTACCTCCGCCTACGGATCAACGACGGTCAACGACCTTGAAAAGTTTATAAGGGACTACTTTGGTGGTGCAGGGGAGGACGTGGTGGTCGCGCAGCCGGAGGATTACGTGGCCGAGCCGGAAGGGTTCTTGCCGGAGGTGAAAAGCCAAGAAGTGAGGGAATGGGCTTTGGAGGTTCATTCGCTGTGGAAGAATCTCAGCCGGAAAGTGGCCGGTGGGGTCCACGAGAGGCCGGAGCTGCACACTCTGCTTCCTCTGCCGGAGATGTTCATTATTCCCGGTTCCAGGTTCAGAGAGGTTTACTACTGGGACTCTTATTGGGTTATTAGGTAAGTAATTACCTTCATCTATCTTTGAACATATAAATGTGATGATTTGATTAGAAACTATAATCGTCTGACTGACTTAGATATATAGAACATTGTGTTTGTTTATAAAGGAGTAATCTTGGCATTTTAGTATGTAAATTTGTTGTGCAGGGGACTGTTGGCAAGTAAAATGTATGATACAGCAAAAGCAATTGTGGCTAATTTCATTTTCATGATACAAGAATACGGTTATGTTCTTAATGGTGCAAGGGCCTATTATACTAACAGAAGGTAATGCTTCTGCCTTCTACTGTGTGGAAGATTTTGTGTGGGGTTTTTATTTTCTCGATTGCAACTTTTGTTTCTTGTTAACTCTGTTTAAACTCTGTTCATTGCAGCCAACCACCTCTTCTGAGTGCGATGGTGTCTGAAATCTACAAGAGGACCGGAGATTTGGAGTTTGCTAGAAAAGCTCTACCTACTCTGATCAAAGAACACGAATTCTGGAATTCAGGTAGTAAACTAAGTAAAGGGAACTTTCACTTGAAAGTCTCACATTCTTTTGATTGCTTTCATTCTTTGTTTACAGTGGAGTTTGATTTTTCTCTTCTCTTGTTGGTTTCTAATTTTGTAAGTTTTCCATGAAAATTCTGTTTTGAAGGTATTCATAAAGTAGTTATTCAGGATGAAAAAGGTTGCAATCACACTTTGAGTCGATACTTTGCAATGTGGAACCAACCGAGGCCTGAATCTTCAACCACTGTGTGTTTCTTCTTCAGCTTCATCATTGAAAACTGCTGTATCAAATTAATCAATGTTGGGGAAACCAAATGCTAGGTGTTATTTTTTTTCATGGTCTTTTATATGTTTGGCAGGACAAGGAACTTGCTTCCAAGATTTTGAATGCTTCTGAGAAACAGCATTTTTACCGCGAAGTGGCTTCGACTGCTGAGACCGGATGGGATTTCAGTACGAGATGGATGAGGTAAATTTGGACACAGGGATTTTTGGTTATGAGAACCTGTTATTTTCTTTTACTACTGTGTTTGTTGTAATATAATGTGACCGAAAACTTACATTCGCTGTCACGTTGAGTAGTCTGATACTCTGATGCAAATGCTTCATCAGTTGAGCTGTGTTTTCTTGTTGCAGGAACCATTCCGATTTCACAACACTGTCTACCACATCCATTTTACCGGTTGATTTAAATGCCTTCATTCTAGGAGTACGTCTCACAAGTCACAACCTCTTATCAAAAACAGTATGAATGATTTTTGAAGTTTGAACATCAAAATGTCTGTTATGCAGATGGAATGTAACATCGCCTTTCTATCCAAAGTTACAGGAGACAACAACAATTCGAAGCATTTTCTGAAGGCTTCAGAAGCAAGACATAAGGCCATGAAATCTATTTTCTGGAATGAAAAGAAGGGGCAATGGCTTGATTACTGGCTCGGTGATAGCACGTGTAGTGCGGTATGTAAATAATCAAAATCTGAGGTTTTCTGACAGTTACAGAAGTGATTTTCCTAATTTCTATCTGTGTTGTAAGTATAGGAACTTCAAATATGGGAAGCTTCTAGACAAAATCAGAATGTGTTTGCGTCGAACTTCATTCCTTTGTGGTTCAAGTCATTTCACTCAGGTTTGTGCTTACTGAACTTTCATCATACCATACTTTTACCATTTAAAGCAGTTAGTTTGTGGTTCTAAATATTGGTTCAGAAAACACATAACAAACCCTATTTTCTGTAGACATTGTATACTGAGATATTTCTTACCTGTGTCTGAGTGAAGACACTTCTAAGGTAGACAACGTTGCAAGTAGTCTTCAAAGTTCTGGACTGCTTCGTCCTGCCGGCATTGCAACATCACTGACAAATTCTGGAGAACAATGGTAATCATAGATTCATTATTCAAATCTTAAGACCATCCAAATTTGAGAAGACAAAAACAGATAAATACCCCTTTCCAAAAGGTTTCCAAAATTTCAGCTACCAACTTATAACTTTCAACTAGCAAATGGGCTAATGGAAATTGCAATAATTATTAGGGACTTTCCAAATGGTTGGGCTCCAATCCAACACATGATTGCTGAAGGTCTGGCAAGGTCTGGATCAAAAGAAGCAAAGCTAGTGGGAGAAGACATTGCTGTAAGGTGGATCAGAACCAATTACAAAGCTTACAAGAAAACAGGTGTCATGCATGAAAAATATGATGTGGAGAAGTGTGGAGAATTTGGAGGTGGTGGTGAATATGTACCCCAGGTATATTACTTTAACTAGGCACTTTACTTTTGAATTATGATCCTTATACAGGCTCTATGATCATCTTATGTAATTGCCATTCAACTGTCTAAGATTGCTTCTACTGATATGAAATCTGTTTCTGTATGTAACAACTGCAGACTGGTTTTGGCTGGTCAAATGGACTTGTGTTGGCATTTTTGGAGGAGTTTGGATGGCCTCAAGACAGAAAGATAGATTGTTGAGAGAGTATATAGAATGAGAGGAGGATTTTTAGAGCTCTGGTGATGCATATTTTCGGGTTTAGGATTTAGTCTCCCGTAATAAAAATGTGAGTTACCATATGAGTTCGATAGGAGAAAGTTGTATACGGGCCATTTGTGTATATCAATCTCGGATTTGGGGTGTGACAGAAGAGATGGAATGAACGAACCACACATGAAAATTGGCAAGCTGTTGTGATTACTTTTGAAGGTTTTCAATCTCCACTAAGATTCCTAATATCAGTGTTGTTGTGATTAGGACAGAAAGAAGGGATTTGCTCTAGAAGCAGACACCGATTAACAGCTTTTTAAATCTCCCAAAGCTGGTGGAGTTAGTTGTTCTGGTATTATATCAAATGCACTACTGAGGAATTTTGGAGCTGTTTGATCACACTCCAACTCATATGTGACATGACTGATGACACAGATAGTTGTGGACTCATTACAATTAGGTGGAAAAACAACTTAAAACTAAGGTCTTAATAATGGATAGTTTGATCCATTATTTGTAGTGGGTGGTGGGTCTGTGATAGATAATAGATCCTCTAATGATAGAGATCAGAGAACCTTCTTTAAATAAGAGCCTCTTGTGGCTACTACTTTACAATTAGATTGAAAAAACCAAACATGGTTTGAGAGTGACTTAGTGGCTCAAATCACCTAATTATACAAATGATCTAAGAATCATTTGGATACCAACTTCTGTTTATTTCGTGATCGAAATAACTTGCACCAAAACCTTCCCAACACATAATTTGATAGGCTATGGAAATGAACAGCTTGATCGGAAGAGGGCATCACAAGAAAGTTCAAGTTTTCTATCAATTGGCTACTGAGAGCATCCGCAGCGGGGACAAGAAAGTTCCTCCAGGAATTCCTCTCCCGATTCCTCAAATAGGAATTACAAGAGGAAAAAGAGGTCCAAAATTCCTATTTACTGGCGGGGACCACCGTTTTTGGGAGGAATTCTTACAAATAGGAAGCACGGCTGCGGATGCTCTGAAAGAGGATGTGACCATATATATATATAAATAATTAATTAACTAAAACAAGTGTAAGGGGAAAGGGAGCCTGCAAGATTCGGAGATAACACATGAGAGAGTGGCAATCATTGATTCATGGTTGCGTATATTCAAATGGCACCTCTCTTCTATCATGTATTGCTTCTATGTTTAAAATGGGTTTTATGCTTCTAATTTTATTACGATAAAGAAGGCTAGGGGTTTTCTATGATATGAATTGGGGAATGAGTGAGTGGAAAGTATAGAATGACCAAAGGCTCCAGGATTTTTGCGTGTACGAGTATAGATAGTGTAATGAGATTTGGTCCTTTCTCATTGGCCTTTATATATACTCGATTAGTCAAACAGAGTTGGCGAACTAAACAAAACACCCAAATCCAAGGTTCTGATCGCTAAGGTGGGGAAGTTTATGCTACTTAATATACAAATTAAACAGGTCTGATCCAGGGGAGTCTCATTAGACTATGATCATATATATCGAGCAAGCTAGCTAGCAAGCCAGGCTTCATCCAAGTGTAGTACGTACACTCTCGACCAGATTGATGTTACACATGAGCTTCAAAATTAAACGGGATCATAATCCCAATACCAAATAGATAACTAACTTGTCTCTATCTACTCATCATTTATAAAATTAGACGAAAATGATTTCGATAGTAGCAGGCCAATACCTAAAACTGGAAACAACTTACATACCCTGTATATTTACATCTAAAATTCAGATTAAGATCCAGCGTAACTCGTAAGATAAATATATGTCTTTTAATTGACAAGGAATCTAATAATCTAGCTCATGATCGAGATGCATGCCGACCAATCGACCATCATGAAGCTTGAAAAGCACGTATAGGATAAGAACTAGTGCAGAATGTTCAGACAGTATATATATAAATATCATCGTCACTGGGATTCTACAGGTAGAAGAAATTACATGCATGGTCAATATACGCGAAGGGAAAACATGCAGAGCTAGGGCTTCGTGTCCTTGCGTACAGAAGCAGCGAGAGAGCTAGGCCCGTCGACTAACATATGTGCAAATCCGGTTCTCGCCGGGAGAAATTTTTGAACTTATGGGAAAAACAATTTTTAGCTGGACAAAAATTTAACTTAAACTTATATTTACTCCTTTTATTTTCTAGTTTTTTATCCAATTTATACTACATGCGTTTTCAATATGGCAAACAATTTCGACTATCTATGTTTATGACGTACGAAATATCACGTAATATTCTTAATTATTGATCTTATCTATTCTTCAAATAAAAAAAGTTGTTAAGAAGAAAAAATCGACCATCTACAGTCAATTGCTTGAACTGATTTTTTTTTTCCCCTCACCTATCTTTTGGACTCTAGCTTCGCTACTGCATATGTGTCAGCAGCATGGCCCGTGAGTATGGGTGAAGGGAAAACGTCCCAGCAAGGTGAGGTGATCAAATTGCCCTTAATGGCTTGAACTGGGGGATAATTTATATGGGCTATGTGGCTGTGGGGGGAAGGTATGATGTCATTAGGTCCCGGCGGAAGGGCACGGGGACTATAAGTAGAGAGAACAAGAGCTCTTTTAATTTAAAGGTGCATGAGGTAGGAGTACTTTCCCCTTCTTTATCGTCCACCTTCTGCATGCCTTAATAATAAAGGGTATACCCTAGCCTGCCCGGGCCAACCCACCTTTTTTCCAAAAATCATATGTGGTGTATCTATCAGGCATTATGTCACGGCTAACGTGTCTTAACAAATAAACAAATACAGTAAACTTCGATAAATGAATATTTAATAAAATAATAATTTTATTAAAGTAATATATTTTTGATTTCAATTTGAGACCAATTTATATTACTAGCAATCTCACTAAATGCATAAGATAATAACTTTTTTCTAATTTTTTTAAATGTCTATGAATATATAAAGTAATAATTTAATTAAAAAAATATACTAAAATATATAAAAATACATAAAAATTAATTTTTCAGCTGAAAATTTCTATTTTCTTGATCACTTCAACTATTTCTTGAAATATATATATATATTGTAGTTTATTTCTTTTACACATGTAGACTAAATTTAACTTCATTTTTGATCTTTTGCAATATTGTGTGCACCACATTAGGTAAAAAATTCAGCAAAAAGTTATTCAATGTAATTAATTAGTGCCTCAAATTAATGCATCTTCAGAAAAAAACTATCGGTATAACAGAACTCCCATTTGGATCATCATCTTCGGCATGCAGATTCATTATTCCTTTAATGATCTTTTTATAAATAGGCGATTCGATCATATATCGTTTTCGTTAGGATAATTCAAAAGAAATAACTTCGCTAACGTCTCGATAAATTAATAAATTATTTATTTAATGATAAAATAATAACTTCGTTAAAGTAATTTTCTCCAGTTCCGAATTTATTCATTTATACAAGTTTTACTGTATATCATTTTTTCCACCAGCTCGATTATGTACAGTCGATAAATGAAATCTTATTTCACTTTATTATGCATGATAAACTACCAATAAGAGACCCGGCCAATTTTCAATTTTCTCGATCATCCGGCCACCCTGAAGAGTTCATCATAATTGACCGAGTTAAAAAAACCGGTCGATTAATTGTGACATAACTTTTCTTTGGTTGAGCAGATTTTAAACAGCCAATGTGTACATTTTAGGATACAATATACTTGATCAAACAAGACACGAGATTTATTCGCTATAAGTAATGTAAACTTTCTCCGTAAGTATCTTATGCTCTTGTTCATTTAAGCTGAATGTACGTACCTAATTCTAATTTTTTACGAAGCATATAATCGGGATGAACTAGCCCGGCCTGTATTATATAGAAGGTGTATAGGATGGAATCAATGAACAGGTGACCTGGGGGTGCAATAAAATTAGAATCCAATATATTGTACGAATTAAATAGAAAACCAGAAAACAAGAAAATTAAGAAAAATGGGAAAGAGATCGAGGACGAGGAGTATGAAGTTTGAACAAGAGCTAGGAATGATTGACCAGAAGCATGCAGCTTAATAGTTTATTCCCTTCGGCCCTTCCAATAAGAAGAAAATAAAACGCAGGAAGTTGCAGGAACTAGCTTCAGAGGATTGACCATGCAAGTAGTAATTATATATGAATGTGCTGAACAGTGCAGTGCGGCAGAAACTTGATGAAGCCCTCGTGCGACTCCCCTCCATTGACAATGAACACTCGAACTAACTCGATCGTATCACCAAGCAAGCAGCCTAGACACTTGTGCCATATATGCCATCATCTTCCTTCCTTTCTCCATTTTATTTCATATTTCTTCGTTTATAATATGGACTCGTAGATATCGTAGCTACTTAGTTTAATCTCCGTCTAGTCCTTAAACAAGTTAATTAACCACATGGAGCATGCATAAACTAGTAATTAATATTGTGTTATAAGCTTATACTTCAACGACTACTTGCTTATTTACTTGCACTACTAAAAAAACAAATCTCACTGCACACGATTGACATTTCGGACATCTATGTGAAACGGTTCTACACGCGGCGCACACACGAACTTCGAAATCGTATAATGTAAAGCCATTGTTATCGGCTTTACACACGGATTCCTATGCGTGTGAACATATTTTCGTGGGTCCCTCGATTTCATCTATATTTTGTACACTCTAACATGTACACACAGTCATCTGTGTGAATTAATCAACATTTTACCAATAGTATGTGTGAACCGTTGTACTCGATATCTGTGTGAATCCTTCCATCTAATGAATGATTATTTACACACAGTGGTCTGTGTGTACAGTGTAATAATTAAAAAAAAATTACAAGTTACAAAAACGAGCCTTGAAGCTAATTAAAGCTAAACAACATTTAAAAATAACAATTAATAGTTTACATCACATCAAATTAGAATTCAGAGATTTAAAATACTCAGTCTCTCACATTAATTACATCAAAATTATGCTCGATAAACAAACAAAAATATTACATCTTTAACATAGCACTTTTAAATCATGATCACTACAAAAGAGCTGGTAGTTTAGTAATCTATAACTATGAGCAATTGGTCATTGACCATATTCAAAAAAATGACCGATTCACATAAAAAAAAGACCAATTCACATCATACAAATCTTCAGATCTATTGAAGTCTGACTTGACGCATTAATGCATTATCAATATTCAAGCAATTATACACACCTCGAGAGTCCACAATTAATTTGATGAACTGTCGATGTTGAATTTCAACATTTGTTATAGAGGTTAAATGTTCCACTTCATGATCGAGAAGAGAAGTACCGTCTGGCAAAAGCTAAAATATGGTGCTTCAACTTTCGTTGCTTCTCTTCCACAACAATACCAATCTTAAAAGAGGATAAACAAACCGAAGAGAAATGAAAGAGGTGAAACTGTTTTTGATTAAACAGAAAAAGAAAAATATACCTTCATTGATTGATTGCCAGAAGAGTAGCCATTCACCATCGTAGTTGCCTCCATTAGTCATTATCTGATATCCTATGAATGGTTTTGGTTAAAGCAACAAATTTAAATTTATCAATTAATGAAGAGACAAAACAATGAAACTTAGTTCAAAAGGAATAACTCGATCTCTATACCAATGTAAGATCGAAATGTACAATTTCAATCTAATTGAACTATAATAAAGTCCTATGACTGATTCAGCTCAAACAATTACTTGATCAATATGGCCGCACCTCTTCTCTTTTTGCAGGCTCTTCCTGCTTTATAGAGCTTGGAATCAATAAAAAATTAAAGCTTCTACCAATCGTTCACGTACTCCTTGCTTTCTTACTCATATTATGATCTCACCCATTTGGCACTAAAAAAAATGTTGGTTACAGAGAATGAAATCCAGAAACTTAGTTCACCATTCTAAATGAAAACAGCTAGTCAACCGTAGACTAATTTTAATGAAACTCAAGTTTAGGAAAAAGATACATGACCTCTGTATCGGTACGTATACCAACAACAGCTGGTATATGCATGTTGATAATTATAATATATACAGCAATAGCTACCAATGATATCAATTAAAGCTATTTACCTTTAGTACATTTATTTTGGACTTGTTTGATATAAGAAAAATTTTCATGGTTGTTGTTGTTGCTGCTATGGCTTCTTAGCAAATTAGCTACAGGCTAAATTTAACATCTGAAATCCCCAAAATTTATTGATGCCATCAGAAACCAGAGAAGAAGCATACCTTGTAATCCAACCAAAAGGTGCTGGTCAATCCATGGACACAACCTCCTTCTTCTCCAATGAGATTGCCATTTCACTTTCACTGACAAAATTCAGAAATTAAAAACAGTGAATTAAGAGACATCTAACTCAGTACGATAAACAACACAACTGGTATTTGGGTGATTACTGACCCTCTTTTCAACCACGCACTATTGCAAGGATGGTGTTGCATCACGAAATTGGATGGCAACATTTTGGAGATGAAACTCAAAAATTTATCCAAAAATTATTAATTACGAAACCCAAATAGATGATGATTGAGAGAACGAATTAGAGAGACGAACTGACAGAGAGAGGTGAGGCGAGCGAAAATAGTTGAGGGAGGCGAGAGAGTGTCGGAGGATCAAAGAGCAAGAGACAGAGAAAGGTGTTAAGTGATTTATACCCCCAACCTTTCGATTATTAGTTAGTTTAAGGCTAAGTTATTTTTTCTTACCCGCAAGTATACGGGTGCAGTAATAGTATTTGTATAGAAGTCGAGTGTCGAACCCACGAGAATTGACTAACCTATTTCCATAGCTTTATCCAATTAAGCCCTTTAATTACGTGACATACAAACAAGTAATTCAACAAATAAACACAAAAAGGTGGAAATGCGAATCTTACAACATCGAGTCCTTTGAAGACTCAACATCGCAAGGGATGATTAAACTATGGTGAGTGATTAAACGAAAGATTGCTTGGTTTATTATAACTAATGTAAATATGACAAATAGAAATGATCAAAAATTCAAGATAAAAGTATGGTTGACTAGGGATGCCCCCGTTAACCATTTGATGCTCAAACAATGTCCAATTTTAGGTCATGAGTTGTTTAATCTAGTTTACATTCTCAAATGTCTTTTGGATCATAAAAACAAATAATTTCATTGTCCAAATCAATCCCTATCAAGTTATGCTTGGTTATGAGTCGAAAGTTCTAGGCCTTTTGGGATTCTAGAAGGTTTTGGTGCATTCATGAAATACAAAGTAAACCAAGATTAGGAGTTAGACTTTTGATGCTAGGCTTCTAATGTATTTCATGCTTAATGAGTTTGGTTGCAAACACATGTAAAGATTATGGATGACTTCCTTTCCCAAGCCTCTTTTTGAGCACTTGATAATGAGTTCTAATGAATGCTCCCTACTCAAACATTTTGGGTTACGAGTCGAAAGAATCAACACTAGTTACAAAGCCTCTCGGTTTAATGTAAACTTAACTGAGAGCCCTTAAGTCACTTGAACCTCATGAGTGTCTCGATTCATGCTCAAGCACAAGAAAACCAAATCCTAAGCTTAACCTTTTAAGTTTAAGCCTAAATAATGTTATATGCTCATCTATTTTCTAAGTGAATTGCTAGTTCCCTTAAGAGTCATTTTCGAGTTCTTTTAAGCAAATCCTAACTTAGCCAAAGCTAAGACATGCATAAGTGAAACTAATCAATAAGCTCAAGCATAACAACATGCTATAATTACGTCACACATACCACAAACTCATCCAATGACATAAAACACTCAAAACATACTCATAAACACAAATCAAACATCATTGTTTACATCAAAGGGATAGAGTTTGAATCCGAGCCTCCCAAATAGACTACTCACTACTCATAACTAAAATCAAGTTTAAATACATAAATAGAGTAAATTAGATGAACAAATAACCCAAGAATCTTCTCAAATCAAGCCAAACTTCTTCAAGTCTACTCTTGTGCTCCAAACTCCACTTTCTTCCAAAGTATGTCTTCGAGCTTGTAGAGGAGGTAAAAAAAGGCCTCTAGGACACCAATAGGTAAAGGAGAAGATAGATTATTTCTCACCTCTTTGAGCTCTAGAAATCTCACCAAACCCTAAGAGACAAAGATGAGAGGAGGAAGTAAGGGATGTTGGTGAAGGGGAGTGGAAGAGGTTCGACTAAGGCTTGCAATGCTAGGTCTCTTAGATTTGTAGATGATTGTAAGAGAATAATAGAGGAAGAGAAATCTAGCTTCTCTCTAGAGAACTCAACTAAGAACCCTAGAGAGAAGCTAGAGAGAAGGGTTATCCAAACTTGGAAATGTGTAAAATGAAGTGTGTTATTGTGTTGGGAGAGGGGAGAGGGGAGCTCGAATTTGGCTCATTGAGAGGCCAATTTTTAACCCTTAAATGATAGAAAATGAGAAGTTGGAAGATCTAAAGCTTGAATTTGAATCAAGGGAACCATGATCCATTATTTTAGGCTTTGTAAGGCTAAAGTCTGAAATAAGTGACATCATGTGGTCTATTTTCTTCCTCTTCTCTTCAAATTAGATTGGTATGCATAATTGGGTCGATTAGGCCTCCATTGGGCTGAAATTAAAGTATTTAGGCCGGCAAGGGTAGTCCGACCGGCTATGGTGAATTTCGACGGGTTCCGGGCAATTTTCGGCGACTCCTAGTGAAGTTATTTCGTCATTGTTCTAAAGTTTCTCCAAATTCTCTCGTGACTTTGAAAATGTATACGTCTTCTCCAATAAGTGTGTAATTCTTCTCTTTTAATGCATTTTCGAGTCAAACCATATTTTCCTAAAAAGAACGGAAAACGTCATAAGAACAATGATTTAATAAACATAAAGTTAAGAGCATATTAGGTACATAATTATGGTCTTAACAAAAGATAAGGTAAGCACGAGACTCACTTGTTCGACTGAGACTCGTTCTTGATTCCTGTAGTTTCGAGATCGGATCAGAATGTACAATTGAAACGAGAGATTTAGAAATCAGATTAGAGGGGACTTATCGATAGTGAGCCCGAGGCAACTTTATGGCAATTTCGAAGCTTCAACCGGATCATCATTCATGCCGATTGGATTGAGGTGTTGAAATTAGGATCGATTCGAGGTGGTCGAGTCTCACTGGTGAGAGAGAGAGAAGTTAATTCACACGGATAGCCGTGTGGAAAGAGAATATTTCAAACGGTATAGTATGGTAAACTATCGACATCATTTAAAAACAACAATTATACACACAAAACTCTGTGTGAATGGAAAAGCAAAAGTAGAAGGTCCCACTTATCTCATGGTGCGTGACTAATTGTTAGAGTTCATACGAATGTCCGTGTGTATAGGGCATTAACGTTATTATATACATATGGAAGTCCGTGTGTATAATGTTTCCCACGAGAACATGTATGCTTCGATGAAAGTTTCACACGCTTTTTTTTGTGTGTGAACGTTCCGTGTGGAGCCATCTGTATCAAAGAGGGGGGTTTTCTAGTAGGGATATGTTTCTTTAGCCGATGCCCATGCTCTCTTTGTCCATATTCTCATTAGGGTATTGAGACATATCAATGATATGATCATATTTTACTAGTTAGATTCCCTCACAAGCTTAGCCATGAGAGATGTATGAAACTATGAATGACCTAAAACTAGAAATCATTTCCGCTTCAAATTTCAACTAGCTAGCTAGATCAATCTTGCAAGATATATAAATTTTAATATATAGTAATCATTCTGACCCTTGACAAAAAGATATTGCCCAAACTTTCCTAATTTAAGAAACAATTTAAAATTGATCAAATTCTAATCTATAATTCATGTGGTGTGATTCGGATGACAATACAATAAACCTCTAAACAAGAAGAAATAAGACGGTCCTGCTTTAATATAGATAAGATCAATTGATGGCATAATGTAATTAGAAAGATCTTAAAGTTAGGACATTAAGCAATTAGTTCTAGCTAAGATCATTAGAAACGAAATATTTAAATTTTTAAAATAATTTCGTAACTGAACATATGATTGTTAAATGTTAGGAATTGATCGATTAGGTTAATGGGTAATTTAGCATCGAAAAATAGACAGAATTCTAGAAAAAGAAAAAGATCGTAAAATGTTGTATCCAAAGAACTAAATCTCTTTGTATCGAAAAAAAGAACTAAATCTGTAAAAATTATACGGCTTGGATTCAAATCAAAATTTGAAATGTTACAGGAAGATTTACCTAATTTATACTTTTTGAAAAGATTAAAATAAAGGTACGGTTCATTGTATAAGAAACACACCCAAAATCCCAAATTACCCGCTCAATCATGCAAACAAATAAAGAATTTTAGAATTCATCTCTCAATCGATCACTGACAAATATATAATCTTGTTCCTCGATCCTCCGGCCTTCTCTCTAAGCTTCATTTGATTCTCAGATTCTCTCTACCCAAGTCACCTTCATAAACTCCATTCCCTCTAATCCATATTCTCCCCCCTCCTCTCCTCTCTAGTCACCCATCTCTCTCTAGATTCCTCTCTGAGCCTCACCATTCAATACAAAGCGGCTACGTACTCTCAGAAAGCTCTGTAACTCACTAAACACGTACGTATATACTTTACTCTCTCTCTCTCTCTCTCTCTCTCTGTTATAGTCAGCGCAGTCAAATCAGCCACTAATACGACCAACCACAGCTTTGTACGTTGAAGAAGAAGAAGAAGAAGAAGAAGAAGAAGAAGAAGACCAACAACTATAACCAACCAAACAACCAACCAGAAAAAAAAACAACACAAGAAGAGATGCTCGAAACCGTCAAGTACCTCCTCGGCTCGGTCGGCCCCAGCGGCTACGGCTCCAAAAGCACCGCCGAGCAAGTCACCGAGACCTTCCCCGATCTCCGCTCCATCACCGCCATCATCACAGGTACACATACATATATACACACACACACGTGTCTTCCCTCACGCGCCACCACTAGCTTTGACCATCGTACTTAATTACGGTTTGTTTGTTTAGGAGCCACGTCAGGGATCGGAGCCGAGACGGCGCGAGTGTTGGCCAAGCGGGGCGCGAGGCTGGTCCTCCCTGCTCGGAGCATCAAAGCAGCCGAAGACGCCAAGGCCCGAATCGTCTCCGAGTTCCCGGACGCCGAGATCGTCATCATGCCGCTCGATCTCAGCTCTCTCGCTTCAGTTCGTAAATTCGTGTCCGAGTTCGAGTCGCGTCACCTTCCTCTTAATCTTCTCATGTACATTTTTTACAAACCTTTATCTCAATCGCTCTCCTTCTTAATTTGACAATTGTATTGATCGTCCGGTTTGGTTTATGTATGTGACAGAAACAACGCCGGAAAGTTTGCACACGATCACGCTATTTCCGAAGACGGAATAGAAATGACGTTTGCTACTAATTATCTCGGTAATTATTTCTTAATTGGTTCGACAGTAGCTGAAACCGAAACAATTAATCAACATATGTACGCGTTACCCTATAAATAACATATTGGTTTAATTTCTCATCAGGTCATTTTCTATTGACAAAGCTGCTGCTGAACAAGATGATCGAAACGGCCGCCACTAGCGGAGTTCAAGGCCGAATCGTGAACGTGTCGTCAGCCATTCACGGCTGGTTTTCCGGCGATACAATCCGGTACCTGGAGGAGATAAGCCGGAGCACATGGTGAGAATCTTTCACTATCTTCAAACTGTTAGTACATGCTAGCTAGGCGATCCATGCATTTGAGTTTTTCTTAATACATTAAATTATAACATCAAAATTGATTTGTCTTGGAGTTTGACCTCGACCGTCATATTAATTTTTGTTCTTGTTCTTGTTGAATTGGTTGGAAATTTTGTCTGGATCGTCAGCAGCCAATACGACGAGACACGTGCGTATGCTCTGTCGAAGCTCGCCAACGTTATGCACACGAAGGAACTCGCTCGCAGGCTCAAGGTAAGTAAAATCGTACTTGCTTGATTCGACTCTGGCTGGCTTTGGATCGATCTCAACATTTTTAATCATTGGAGATCGTTTCGAGTTATTTCAAAAGCGATTTTTGTTTTTTTCCTCTTTGATTGATTTTTTGGTTTTGGCTATATCAGGAAATGGAGGCCAACGTGATTGTAAACTGTGTGCATCCTGGAATCGTTAGGACCCGACTCACCAGAGAACGTGAAGGCTTTACTACGGGTATGAAGATAATGTGGAAAAAAAGAAAAGTGATATTGTTAGTTTTTGGTGGTTTCTAATTTATTATTAGTACTGAATTACTGATCAATCTACTTTGGTTTTCGGATTGTGTAGATTTGGTATTCCTATTTGCCTCTAAGCTCTTAAAAACAATACCTCAGGTATGTACTATTCTAGTATTCTTCTGTTTAAAATTTTGTTGTAGCGTTTTTATACCATGTAAATATGAGATCGGATTGGTTGCTTATCTTAAACCTGTATTTAGGCTGCAGCAACAACATGTTACGTTGCGACTCATCCGAGGCTAAAAGGCGTGTCTGGAAAATACTTTGCGGACTGTAACGAGACATCGCCGTCAAAATTGGGATGTAATTTGGTCGAAGCTGGTCGGTTATGGTCTGCCTCCAAAGTCATGGCGTCCCAAGACTCCGGTGCTCTATTTCCAGATCAGTCGAAGGAGTAGAAATAATATGTAACTTATATATGACCACAGTTCAGTTAATTAGTAATGTCAGTACTTAATCAGTTTTTAAAATTAATTAGTATATATATAGCATATATGTACGTATTGCCAGATACGTACAGTTCTCAAAGTGGGGGAGAGCTTAGCTTGGAAAGGAGAATATCAACCCAAATATATACCTGGTACACGGCTTATGGTATATTATATTTAGCTTTTAATATATGTAATATTGTTAAAGAAATACTTTGTGATGTAGCATATAAATACGAATATGTTTTTTCTTAGATGGAAGTACAAGTCATGGCCAGTGAAACTAGCTAGCTTCTTGCATGTGTTGGTTTTCTTGTTAACGAATGATGCTTCTGTTATATATTTGATTGATTAGATAAGGTTTTCTCGTATCAATTCCAATTAATTAGAGTTGTATTATTGCGTGGACTTTGATCAATGAAACTATGAAAGTGCTCAGAACCCTAGTTTCCATTTGTATATATGCTGGGTCCAATTTGTTTAAGAATATATGTACATTTTATTTTGTTTTAATTGCTCATCATGTAGTTGATTTTTTTATTTTTATTTTTGCTAAGTCATCATGTAGTTGATGTTTCTGATATATATAAAAGAAACAAAATGGAGGATCGATGAGAATTAAATTAAATTGCAAGAGGAGAGGGACATTAAGAACATGGGATGAGTTAGTTGCATGTGGGTCGTTGGATTTTGAGGAGCATCTTTGGGATTTATGTATGGCCCTACTTCTAACATGCGTGCTGACTAATCCAAAGGAAGCTTGAGCTCAACACAGTCTTGATCTTAAAGTAAGAAGATGATGAACTTTATTATTAACCTAGCTCTCACTAATTATCTTCCATTTCATCTATTATTAGAGCAGAAAACACTAAAGAGAAGATGAAGATTGAAGAAGAACTAGGCCTGCTACTGGAGCTGGCAAAAGCTTAGCTGGGAAAATATAAAGACAAGGATGAAGGATAGGTGTGTATCAACAATGGAAGATAGTGAATGAGCAGCAGTAGAAGCAGAAGCAGAAGCATTAAAGCCCTGAGTTATACAGAAACCCTAGTTTCTAGGTTGAAGTGTCTCGCTCAGAAACAGTTTCGAGGCTTTCTGTTTCGTTTTCCATCTTACGCTCGAATTCCCAATGGTGGCATATCATATCTAGCTATATAGTTTACAGATACAATATAGACAGAGTTTGTCTCTCCCCAACAATATCTGCTAGCTCCTGTCGATCATTTCATGGTTTAACTACCATCATTATGGCTGTGATTAGTTACAAACTCGATTCTATTCCAACTTGGATATAAAAAGCTTCAAACTCCAGCCAGCGTGCATGCATGTTAATTGGTGTAGCATGAGCTTTACTCATCTCAATCGATCGAGTCAAACTCTTTTATATAGTGATGTTGAAACTCGACCATGAAATCAAGTCATACAGTAGTCAAAAGCACGCTTTGGCTACACTCAAAGTGAAAACATCAATATTTGACACTGTTTGTGGGAAACTAGCCTATTGTTTTCACCGACGTGACATTCACATTTACATGAGCTTTTTTGAGTTGGGAACAAATTCAAGCCATAATTGGGGGAAATATGGGAATCAAACTTAAGTGGTGAGCGGGGGAGACACTGTCTCTTTGGTCAATGCAAACCAAACCCAATAATAGTTTAGCATAAGTGGTTATATTTTTGTGCCTAATTGGCTTTCGATTTAGACTTATTGGTCCAGAATATGAAATATTTCATATCGTTTAGACTGAAGTCCCCTAATAATGCTACGACCGACTACTAAAACTTGACTACACACACCCACATACCCACGTGTGGTCGTGCTGGTAAGAATTCTAGTAAGAATTCTAGGTGCGAACCTCGTTCCACTCAAGGTCAAATCCCGGCCCACGCGGATTACTATCAAATCTTTTGTGATCTAGATAAAAAAAAAACCGTAATCTTATTCATGTCTACTTGAAGCCCACCTCCCCACCACAATCCCCCAACTCCAAAGGCCCGTTTGGAAATCAACACTAGAGAGCCGAAAGGCCCAATATCTATTTTCAGCCCAAGAGGCTTAAACCCTGTGAGATAAACCAAGAAAAAGGAAACAACAACAACAAAAAACACCTCTCTCTCTCTGTCTCACTCACTCCAAAAATGGCGACCGCCCTGATCCCGGAGACCGCCCAAAAGCTCCTAACCAACGAAACACTCCGCTCCGCCGCCAAACAATCCCAGCGCTGCCTCACCGTCCCCGTCAGGCTCCGGCGCCGAGCCATCAAAAAGTACCTCCGCGACCAAGACGAACCCCACACAGAGAGAAAGGTCCTAAGATTATCCGAATCCTTCACCCAAATCAAAGACGTCAACTCTCAAATGATCGCTTCCACTTCGAAGCAGGTCGTCGAGGACCCACTTCAGTGCGTCGACCAATCCCAGCGGTGGAAGATCAAAAGCTCCTATGGAGACATCGGACTCACTTATCGAGACGACGAGACCATTGCTTACGTGGCCTCCAGAATGCCAGCTGTCTTCTCTGCTTGTCACAGAGTACTCAAGGAGGTAAGGAATGAAGGGATTCAAGGTTTCAATTTGATTGATATTGCTAGAAAAATGAGAGTAAAGATTGTTTTTTTGGTATTTGGTATTGATGAAGTGTTTGTATTGTTGTTTATTTGATACGTTCGGAGAAGGCTACCGGGGTTTGCTCCGGCTAAAGCGTTGGATTTTGGAGCTGGGACAGGTTCGGCGTTCTGGTGAAGATGTTAATCCGGCTGTGTTTTTGAGATTGTTTGTGTTAGTTGTGAAATTTGGTAATGATGTTAAATGTGGTATAATGTAGGGCGTTGCGAGAAGTCTGGCCACAATCGTTGGAGAAAGTGAACTTAGTTGAGCCATCCCAATCTATGCAGCGTGCAGGGCAGAGCCTCATACAAGGTTGGTAATGGTAGTGATTTTTATTAGGATTGGTTTGACAGTAATAGATCAATTATTTTGATGGTTCATGCATTCTCAAGGAGTAACTGGCTAAAGAAATATCTTCATTGTGTTTATTCTAGGTCAGGAGGACCTGCCCCTTATTCATAGTTATGCTCCACTCCAGTCGTTGAGTAAAAGTATCAAGAAATCAGAGAGGGAACATGACCTTGTAATTGCTGTAAGTTGTGTTTTATTCTATCTTTTGTCAATTAAAAACTTAATGGTTGCCTTTGGCACTTTTGGTTCTGAATAAGATTATCTGCTGTTTCTTACTATGGATTGAAGTCCTATGTGCTTGGAGAAATACCATCGCTGCAGGATCGGATTACTGTAGTATGCCAACTTTGGGATCTTACGCAGGATGTCCTGGTATGCCTCCAACTTGTGGACAATTCTTATGTTTTGTTATGATTTCATTGAGTATGGGGACAAGAATCTCTTAAACCAATTCTACACCATCGTAATAAACAATTGTGATGAACATGTATCTTCCACTATCCTAAAAGAACACTTTTGAGATATTGCAATTTGTTTTCTGTTTTTACAATATGATCTCCGTTAACGCTCAACACTTGTAGGTTATGGTAGAATCGGGAACTCCACAAGGATCAAATATCATATCTCAGATGCGGTCACACATATTATGGATGGAGAAGAGGGTAATTTTCTTATTGATGTCTGTTTTTTATTGGTTTGTTTCGTCCATTCATACAAGTTACATTTGTGTCTACACAGAAAAGCCGTAAATCCAAGGGTCCAATTGATAAAACTTCCAAGGATTTGGTGGTGGCTCGAAAAACTGGTGCTTACATAGTTGCTCCTGTGAGTATATAGTTTTGTCCCTCATATTCTCCTCCAATTTTAATGTTTCCCGAGATTTGTATTTGCTCTTTTGATTGTATTCTCTCATTTTATTTTATAGTTCTCTTAATGCAGTGCTCTCATGATGGGGCGTGTCCTTTGGAGAAAGCTGGTAAATATTGTCATTTTGTTCAACGTTTGGAGAGAACATCTACTCAGCGTGCATATAAGGTTTTTTCTTACTCCATAACCTACACAGTCTTGAAAGATGTGTGTGGTTAGCCTGTTTTGTGCACCTTAGCAGCTAGCATTGCCATAGAGATGTGCGTCATTCTGTTAAAACTACTCAATTTCTTGATTTGTTTAGAAAGGGAACCTCCAGGTGCTAGATATTTGTAAGGTCCACTTCCACTTCTTTTGCATTGCAATGTTTGATTTTTCTGGCGGAGATCGCGATCAAAAGTTCCAAATTTTGTTTTTTTTTGTAAATTAATTTCGACATCTCTCGCAAATGGCTATGGAACTTTGGTTCCATCCAAAGTTCTAAACTCATCCTTGGAAGCAAAAATTTATCTTGTAGCTTTTACATGGCTCTTTTTGTGTTACGGTTGCATTTAAAGATGTGTTTCTTCTTTGATAATGGTTCTTGTGTGATCTTTCTGTAGCGCGCCAAGGGTGGTCAGCCGTTATGTGGATTTGAAGATGAAAAATTTAGTTTCATTGTTCTCAGGCGAGGACAAAGACCAAGGTTAGTACTTTCTGTGCTTATGTTAATACTTGTGGGTTTAAATATCCAATTGCAAAAGGCTACAATGGCTTACAGAAAACTACACTTCATCCTAGTTGCATTTCGTTGGTTTTAATCATCAATTCATTTTGATATGGCTAAAACTCGGGGTTTGTTTCCAAACACATTAACTTGAGTTCTTAATTTTTTATTATATATTTAATAACTGGTGTGGAAATATATCCTTCTGGTATAGTTTTCAGATCCTTTATTCATTAAAGATTCATCTTGATGTTATCTCTGATGGCTTGGTACTATTTACTCTAAATAGGGAACCTTGGCCTCTTGATGGCGTGAAATTTGATACATTGAAGGAGCAACATGCAAAAAGAACTCTGGAGGACCTTGTAATTGATTATGGTAAATCTTTAATCTTTGCTCTGTAATACTGTAAGATCTATTTTATCCTAATGTTCAATGTTTGACCTGGACAGAGGATCAAATCAACTCAAAACAAGCTAGCCTCATTCCGTTTGAAGAACCAGATCCTGTAAACTACGATTCTGATGTTATGGAACCCAATGATGTTGATGATATTGATGATGAGGAGGATGATGACACAGATCGTGCTGATCTCGGGGGTGGTTGGGGTAGAATTATTTACATGCCTGTTCCACAAGGGGGAAGCAGGTTACTATGGACGTATGTCGATCAACCAACGAGGATGCTTCAGAGGGCAGACTTGAACGTATTGTTGTTACAAAGAATAAAAACCCTGCTTTACATCTTCAGGCCCGTAAATCTATCTGGGGAACACTTCGAAGATAAATGTGTATAACATCTATGGCGCTGTATCAGATAAGTTTCTGTATGATTTGATTGATTTCCCAAACAAACCCCCAAGTCTTAACCACATGAATTACCACTCTTTGAAGATGAAAATGGAAAAAGACAGGAGAGATCTAAGATCCACTTCACCTACTTGCCGAACAAGGCAAATTGCCCATATGCCATACCAAACATGCAAAACAAGATTGTACAATGAAGTCGGTCACATTTTCTCACTACTTTTCCTATTCATAGATGCATAATACATGTCTATATAGCATAAATTAAGCCATGCGTGGAGCCGACTGACGTTGCAACATTTCCTGCATTATCTGTCTTTTAGGTAACCCGGCCCTATAGTTATAGGCGTCCCAAAATTCACTATGATTGACATATTTGCTAGTCTTGTGGTACCTAAATCATAGTGGAGCAAGAAAGCAAGACTGAACTAATATTGGGCAGCCAAATAGTCACTAATTCCACTACAATGAGTACAATCTTCTTGAAAACTAAAGCCAATTTGACACTGCATGAACTCAAACCAGCAAGGAGTTAACAAAAGAGTCCAGTTGATCTTCATCTGCGTTGAGAAGAATCTGCTCATATTTCTCATAATTCACTTGAGAACACCCACGAACAAAGTCATCAAAGGCATTCACATCATCACAAACCAAGGCCTCTGTAAAACCAAGACCACTAGAAGCCTCTGAAACATGGTGAGCGAATTCAGGTAAGGTGTTAATGTTCCTTGGGTATGAGCTTGGAGTCACCCTAATAGCCATTGGGTGATGAACCTTGATCTTCTTTGCTTCACCATTACGATTTGATGCTCCTCCTCCTCGAGTGCTGTTGATCTTCTTTCTGAGGTGAGTGTTCCAGTAGTTCTTGATCTCGTTGTCGGTTCGACCAGGGAGTCTTCCTGCAATGAGAGACCAACGGTTCCCCAAAAGTGCATGAAGCCTCATTATAAGGTCTTCCTCGTCAGGAGTTATGTTTCCTCTCTTAATTTCCGGTCGAAGATAGTTTCTCCACCTCAGCCTGCAACTCTTCCCACATCGAAGAAGCCCTTCAAGTAGTTCCACAAAAAAGTAACAAACTTTACCTACCTATAATCTTCAGACTGAAACAGAAAGTAAGAAATAAAAGTCCAACAAGTAAAGTTGATTAGTGTTACCTGCTTTCTGAGGCAGAGATCTCCAATGGCCTTCACCGTTAGATTGTATGTACTGAATCAGCAATGTGTCTTCTCTTGCAGTCCATGAACCTTTGTTTAATCCCATCTCCTTTGAACAACTCGGTCTTTTTCCCATTTTCTGTGTACAAACACTGTCTTACTCTGCTTCAATCTATATGAAAGAGTGAAAGACCCTCAAATAGATCACAACCGATTGATTAATTAATGTTTGTCAGTAGGACTGGCTTCTGTAACATGCAATAAAAACAGTACTATCAAACTTCAACATCATATTCTTAAATTGGAGAAAGATAGCTTTTGGGTTCACCCCTTGGTCTCCCATCAATTCTTTCATTTCTTTGATTCATCATAGATTTTTTATGTCGTAACTCCATCATCACTGCCCAAATTGTTGGTACAGTAGTCTAAATCACGTTGCAAACATTACCTCTGCGTTAAATTAATGAAGCGTAAGCTGTCTAATCATCCAATTTGAAAAAACTAATGCAAAAAGAAAGAGATGGTTTATGTAACAACTACTTATTCTATGATGAACTGTTTGCTTTCTGATAGTAGTAACCTACATTAACTTCTGCTGCCGTGCAATCTTAGACAAGTTGTCATTCCTAGAAAACCATGTGGTCCGAAACAATTCCTCCTATATATCCAGAGAAAAATGTAGAGATGTGAAATGCATGGGCTGAAACCGAGTCCTGAAACTTGAGTGTAGCTATACCTGTCCTGAGGCCACCAAAAATTTAATTTCATAAGTGATGTTTCTTGCAAGCATACAATCTTTTTGAATGCAAGGCTTCGAGAAGATGCCTTAGAATCACCTATACTATACACAATTGTATTGTATACACATCTACTCTAGTCTCTAGTGTAAATACTGCACAAGAAATTCTGTATCATTTCTGAGCTGACATATCGAACAAATTAAAGAATCATATATTTTAGACTTGTATAAGATGAACCAATACAAACCATATGCAATCCATGAGTCACTCTTGTTAACGATACTGAGCCTGCATTCGGGATGGGAAACCGTTGTCGCACCTGGCATGACCAGACTGGACTATAATATACAGTTGGGTAAATCTTGGGCGGTGCACAAGGTACACTAGGTAAACCTGGAAACCTGACAATGAAGATCAATAAGGCACTGAGCAAGTGCTGAGACTTATAAATAACAGCGGTGACTCTAAGGATGCACATCACTGTCTAAAAAAAAAATGCCAGATTTAGTCGTGATGATTCCAGGCTGGACTAGGAATCTCAACATCGAGTTGGTAACCCATAATTGTGGTAGGTTCTGATACGTCCATCCCGGCCGGCAGTGACAATCACAAGGCCCCACATATGAGAAGCAGCAGACATGCTGTGACATGCATTCTTCAAAAACTTGTACTCTGACCTAGACATTGTTGGGCAAATGGGCAAAGGGGGGGCTGGACTTGAGTTTACAAGCTTCTCTTCGGGCCAAGTTGGAGTTCCTTTTGGCAATGACTCCAACAAAAATCCACGACCCAAAGAGAAGCAATCAGGTGAAGAGAGGTGTGTTCTCTGTTGTAATCTATCATCAAAATTAAGAAGCTTCAAAGGACTGTCAAGGCTATTTCTTCCCTGTGCGTCCCCAATGAATGATGGGGATGGAAGTGTTGCTGGGAGGTCAATCACGCCATTCCAAGGCATAGCGATCATCGAGTTGTGGGACACAAAACTCTCGCAGGATTTTACACTCTTTGGTCTTGAAGAGGACATGTCGTGGCTATTATAGTTCCAGATATGAACACTGGAATCTTCACTCGCTGAGACTATGTGGTTCTCATCTGTGGTAAAAGATGCAGACATATGACTTCCTCCACTCCGCAGACCTAAACAGGAAAGATAACAATAGTTAATAATAGATCTAATGTGGAAACTGCGATTACAAGGGAGACCGAAGTAGGTGGAACATCTAACAGCAGACAGTGGACGTAGGGGATATAAAAGTGGATTAAACGATGCCACTTACCCTTAAATTTGCCGATGACCTTAGAACCAGATATTATACGTACTACAGAATCAGCAGAGGTGACCATCACTTTGCTTGGGTTACTTGGAGAAAACTGAGAAAGCATATCAAATTTACTAATTTAGTATGCAGTGGTGTGATATACAAAAAAGTGAAGGTAGAAGAATAACTTGTCCACAAGACCATAACTACCTGAAAGCCAGTGATCCTCTTTCCCAGGGACTTCTTTTTTCCCTGTAGGCATATCTGTGCATCCAAATTCAGCTGATTATCTGAAAACAGAGAAACCAATTCATGAACTACCAAAATAGAAACAAAATTGACTTCCAAAAGAAAGTGCCTATAGCTCATATACTACTGAAGTTATTTTATATTTCACTACTAGAATGTTGGAGTACCTATGATATTATAGAAGCAGCAGTTTCCAGTGACAAAGCCCACAATTCCTCCCTGCAAGTGTCCAGTAACAAAATAAGAAACAACAATCTTTTACATGCATTCTTACATTTTCATAGCCAACGGAAAATACAACGAACCTTTCCATCAGGATGATAAGCTACAGCAGTGACTATCTCACGAACATCAATATAATCCACAACCAGGCAACGTATAATTTCCCAGATACGAACTTTTCCATCTATCGAACCGCTAATGAAGTAATTATCATCCAGAGGGTTGAAATTAACACATGTCACTGCATCAATTGTCAAAAAAATCAAACATTGAGCAATTTGGAGATGTGATAAAGAATTGAGATCCTACCAACATTAACCAAGTAATTGATATATCACTTTGTAATAGCTCTGAGCTCACCATAATTATTATGAGAGAAAACTCTCAGGCATCTGTCACATCCCACTTGCCATAGTCGAACTGTCTTATCAACAGAGGATGAGAGCAGAAACTGCACACAGTATTAGATTCATCAAGGTCAGTAAGTTAATACAATATTATGAGTGAAACCTATCGTAGGAGAAAAATCGAATTTCCATACCTCTATGTTTAAAGTTAAAAATTGTTACTAACCCCGTTATGTGACCATGAGAGATCCAAAACATCACCATTGTGTCCCCGGAACTCATGCACAGGCTTCTCTGATAAATGGAAAATCTTTGGAGGGAAAATGACACAAGCTGAGTCAGACGATCCACCCAACCTCTTTGTGTTACTATGTTTCTCTTTATTCACAATCTGAGGGCCTATCTTGGAAAAAGGATTCATTCTGAAGTACAGTGAAGAAGGATCATTCGTTATATCAAATTTGTCTATTCTCTCATCATCAATCACCCTCCATACACGAACAATACCATCTTGACCAGCACTTGCCAAGTACTGTCCATCAAGACTGAACTTCATGGTTAGAATTGACCCCTTATGAGCGAAAAAGTCTTGCCCACCGTAAAGAGAAGATAGTTCCTTGCTCCGCTTTTTACTTGTTTGAACCCGGACTCTTCGCATCCCTGTCCCTCTTGCAGATTTAAGACTGATGGGGGTTAGTGCCTCCCCAGGTTTATCAGCAATGCACATCCCAATGCGTAATCTCTTCAACCATCCCCCTTTGACCTTCTTTTTTGCATCGAGCAAGTACCTAGCATTCTCGATTTCTCTCTGCAATAATTGATGGATTGAAGGAGATGGTGCTGGTGTACGAGTGGAATGAATCTCCCCATCACCAACAAACAATCTCAATTCACCCAATCTGTTAAACATGCCATTCGGACCCAATTCATCCACAACAAAGTCCCTTCGATCATTTAACTTCCTCGTAGGAAATTCAAAGTTCTCATCCAAAGCACCATTACCTAGTGACCCTCGAACTTCACTTGATAAATAAGAAGACACTGTACAATTATTTGAGCAACAACCCTCTTCGTATCCTGAAGTTCTCAATACTACCCCACTGTCTTCTTTCATTCTATCAATAGCCATTTCAATTCTATCAATGAACACTTCATCTGATTCATCATCCGTAATCACATTTCGTTCTAAATCCAAACCCATCCATTTCAGGAACTTATGGCGTCGCTCATGAACACTTTCCGGGCTCTTACCCCAAACCTCATACCTCGAGAAATACAAAGCTCTAGGACTACAGTCCTCACCATGATCTCCACCCCAATCTGACACAGAAGATTGGTCCTCACGAGTATCATAAAACTGATCTTCACACTCTTCATTGTAACTCGCCATTAGACAATTACTCTCTTTTCTTTCTGTTTTCAACCCATGCAATCCTGAGTCAAAAACTTGGAACACAAAACAATATTCAGACCCTCAATTATGCTCTAAGCCCTCAATCAAACAACATAAAAATTCAATCTTTTTCTTATCTAAAGCTTAAAGTTCAAAACTTTCTCCAGTCAATAACATCCACAGACTGAGAACAGCAAAACACCCAATTCAGATCCTGGCCTTATCTCACAATCCATGCACTCACATAAAGCAATCAAACCAAAAACACACCAATTGAAGCAGAACCCAACAAACTGTTTCCACAACCAAATGAAAATCTGAGATATACAGAATCCAAAACTCAAATAGGAAAAGTATTGCTCACCTGGGGTTTTTGGTCAAACCTAACAAAGTCTACATCCTCATAGGGATTTCCACTTTCATCAACAACAAAAATACAAAGTTCCTAACTTGGGAAGGCAAAGAATCCTAAAACAACAAGCAAATCTCTAAAACAATTAAACTAAAAGTAAAAAAAGACGAATCCAACTAAAAACAGAGAAAAAAGGGCAACAATTTGCATAGGTATGTGCGCCTCGTACCAGAAGAACAGAGAAGGTCTCAACTCTCAACAGCCTGGAAGGTGCTTCTACCGCTTCTTGTTGAAAAAACTTAATGTGTCTCTCTCTCTCTCTCTGTCTTTCTCTTGCCAAACAGTGACTGATCCCAATCGTGATCGGTACGGTTCTCTTTGTTGTTAATAAACCACTCTGAAAGTTTGGTTCTTTCTTCTTTGTTTTTATTTACTAGCAACAAAACAAAACCTACTCGAGTTTAACAACGCTGTTTTCCCTCCATTTATTAGAGTCTCCGTGAGCCGCTCCACTGCTGCTTTCCTAGCCTCTTCTTTTCTCTTATCGTTATAATAACACAGTTTTTTTTTTTCTTCTTTTTCTTTTGTGGTGGATTATCCTCCAAGATGAAACAATGGGGAGAAAATTCAATTAAATCAAATAATGAGCTGAGAATGAGGTGCTTTGCTTTGTTTTTCTCGTTTTGTTTATGTGATATTGTTGTGGCTTTCAGGTAGAGACGTATCTCTTTGACCGAATGGTGACTTTGATTGCTTCAAGCCATTTTTTTCTTTGCATGTGCCTGCCTTCACTGGAAATTAGTAGTCTAGTTCCCCTAGGGACTAGGCACACAATGTGAGAACATATACAATGTGAGAGAAATACAGTAGTCTGGAGTCTTTTTTATAGATTTACAAATTTATTATGCGCTTTGTTTTTATAAGAGCAGTATCTATTATTTGTTAGAATTCATATTTTGTTAAATGGTCGTTTTTAAAAAAAAAAAGGTCACACGATTCAATTCTATTAACAATTTTATCATTCACATACAAAAATTCGGAGTGTCATATCTTGACACTTTCATTGATCATGGATTTTACACTCTGAGGTGGGGAGGGTGTGTGAGGTTGCTCAGTTTTGTTTTCTCATGTTTTTGTTTGGGGAGATATATCAAGGTACCATATCTATGGATTGATGAAAACAAAGAAAAAGATCCCCCCCCCCCCCCCCCAAAAGCTTTTAAGACTTGCCATACCAATAGATGGGTCAACCCCATTTATTTTATATATTATTCCGTTGCGGAAAGTAGTTATACTACTCCTATTTTTGGTACCAAACGAAATGAGGTTGACCAACTTAGCCTCTGGCATCCCAATAGTTAAGGAACAAAGGATTGGCTTCCCTCCCGCGCTGCCACGTAGCCACTATTGACAAAATGACTCGTATCTTTACCTTCGTCATCTTTGAACTGAGACTCCGTCCAACGGGCCACCTCTGAAAGTTCAAATCTACCCAACGACCCCAAGCTTAATTAGGAACCCAATTACCTCATTGCTTATTACATATGAGTTCAATTTAATGACAAAATAATATTATCCTAACGTCATAGAATAAATGAAATCTATTTCCTATTTTGTTTTATAGATGCATCAACTATGACCGACAGTTTCATAGTTTAATATTAAGAAAAATCTCCTCGGACAACAGAAATTTGGGGTTAAGTAGCTGATAGTCAAAGGCCAACAGATGTCTCGTATACAATAAAAGGGGTGATCGACTGATCGAGTCATCAAACTCGTTAGGGTCTTTGGGTGTCCTAATCAACTTCTAGTCCTAAAACTAAAAGGTAAGGCATCATTGCATCAACCTCATGAATCACGACTATCTTTGTCACAAATATATACTTTCTAATTGCTTATCTCAAGTTGAGATTTATCTCATACCTATAAGTCTATAACGCTACAGTACGCAACTTGTGACAAAAATGACTCGTGACACTCATAATATTAGATTTTCGAATTACCAAATTGTCGACTTGCAGTTCGACTCTGTACAGTGTACACCAGAGAGAAAATCGAGAGGCCCATATCCATTCATGACCGCCTGGGTTGTTGGTTTGAGATCTTTAGGGTCAAAGTCGAAACCAGGCCCAAGAATTATATCTGATTCATCTCCACTCATCATCGATCACTCCCATCAATTTACATTTATATAGTTTCCAGAAATCACTCACCACTTAACATGCATGAAGAATTAACCAAAGTGAAGCTATATTTAACAGTCGGTCATGCATGTATCAATTGCATGTACGTACTGTGGACACGAATCACTCGTCGGCAGTGGACACTGGACACCAAACAAGTGGTTCGTTCTCCTTGCTCCACTTCGGATTTAAAATTATACACACACATATATCTTGCAACTGTGACCCTTCCATCTACTTGAGACGGACATACGGTTGCCATGTCTGCATCACAGATCTTTCACCATACATGCACGGGATTGAAGACCTATAGCTTGAAGTGATCGATGACTCACGTGTTTGTGGGCTGCAATATTCTTATTCCTGTTCTCATTACTCCCATTATATACGTACGATGTGATGAAGAACCTAGCTTAGAGCACAAGTCTTATACATAATTTTAATAACCTTCTTCATGTAAGTATGGCTATTCTGTTTCGCTAAAGCTCTATATCTAGACAAGCTATACATTACACGGATCAATAAGCACACGCAGTTAGAAACTTAGAATAGCACACTGATTATGCATGGTTAATTACCTATATATCTTACCTTCGTATTGGGGGAACCGGGAAATATCTGCGCGCATGAATATGTATACATTTATCATGTATGTATATTGGAGAGTTGGAGCTGGAGTACATTCATGCCCACGTACGTACCCACCCACACCAGAAAAACTTTATCTTAATTAGGAATCGATATATTCATGCATGTATCCTAGATAGACTTACATAACTAAAAGAAAGTTATTATATATATACATGCTTAGTTCTTTTTGTATTAATAGGTCAACGAAGCATATATTAGGCAAATCCATTTCCACTCTCGTGGGGTGATTTGTTTTTGTTAATTTGTTTTTACGCACTGTTCATCTATATGCAAAATGTCTGATATGATGACACATATTTTGTATATTGGCTTGGTGATTTGATTCTAGTATGCGCTTGGGTTATAAACTGTTTAGCTCATCACACTAGCTCGATCGTATAATGAACGTCGACATATCTCTACGTACCTCCGTCACCCAATCAGTACGTGTTTGTGCAATCTTGAAGGATCAGCTTGAAGATTATGATGGATCGAGCGAGCAGCTTGTGGATCACTTCCAAGTACGTACGTACGTGTTAGCCGGAAACGCTTCTGTGTATATATAATAGAACATGCGTAACCTTCACCTGCAAACTAGACATGATTCGAGTAATGTAGGTGCCGTGGACCCTTTGGAGTTTTTGGTGCCTATACGCCGGCCTTCCCCATTTCATCTCAATTATAAGTGATGAGGCCATGCATAGCCTGCCCCCCTCCATGCTTTTAAGTTAGCACTTGTTCAATTATTGAGTTGCACAACTTCTGGCCATGTGTTGATGTTGCAACACTAGTACTCCACCCCTCGATATTGAACCAAACACATACCGGCTGGCCACATACGTGTGTGCGCGTGTGTATATATATATATGTTCACCCTTACATTAGGTTCAATTCGACTTTATCATGCATGTTAGCTTAATTAAATGTTGCCAGTCAGTCATGATGAGATGTATACTTGAGCAAACAAACACATCTTCAAAACACAATCACTTTTTATTTGAGATGCATTTGCGTACATAATTATATAGGGGAATATTAATTTTTTTTAAAGATATAGGGGCATGTTAATTAATTCCAATGTAATTAAACAACGTTGCTAGCCAATGTTGTGTGCCCTTATTCTTCAATACTTTTCTAACGATATGAAGTAGGGGCATGTTAATTTTTTTTAAAGATATAGGGGCATGTTAATTAATACCAATGTAATTAAACAACGTTGCTAGCCAATGTTGTGTGCCCTTACGCTTCAATACTTTTCTAACGATATGAATCATTTGACTGTGGAACAATTGTTTGGCTCAAAAATTTTTAGCATACTGAGAAGTTTCAAACTGTCTCTTGTCTTGACCATGTGTGCGTGTTTGCTTGTCGTGTCACCGTCGTGGGGCGGAACATTTATCACTGCTACTTAGCTTTTAAGAAGCAACTGAGACGTGGAGAGCACAAACCCCGTCCGAGATTTTATTTTTCCCAAGTGACTCAAGACTTATAATTTTCGTGTCTCTTGCCGAGTCACGAAAATCGACACCTTTACAGCTTCTTCGGTGTAAAACAAAGCAATTTCCTTGACAGAGTGTTAAGAACACAAGGGTTTGCTTCCTTGAATCGTAAGACTTCCACGCTCATTCGGGTGAAGATCTCTTGATCGTTGGTTGCTAGGGCTTCTCGAGGTGAGGAGGGTTGTTTACCGAGAGCAAAAGTCGGTATGTGATGAAGGGTCTTGTATTCATAAAAAAATTCCGCTATATATAGAAAACACAATGACTTGTTGTAGTTTTTCTAAGATTCTTAACATTTAGATTCACTTAATGACTCTAATTGTCCGAGATCTTACTTCTTATGTCTTGTAATCAAAATCTAAGACTTGATGATAAGATCACTAAGGAATCTTTTTCTCCTTAGGAAAAACCACTCTTCTTTCGGGCCGTAGGCATCAACCCAATAATATTAATCAAACCCTAAATAAATAAATAAATAAATAAAGGCTATTTGTTTTAGGCTTAAACATTGCCCCTCAAGCCTCAAAATAAGGCCCAAGCGTAATTGAAGAATTTAAAAATTAGGGCGCGTCGTTCAGGAGCAAATGGTAACTTTTCATTCATGACGTCACTTCATCATCAACCACGAAAAGCCATGCCTAGCCATATGACGTCGTAAAAGAACCCACACGTTCTGGCAAAACACATTTCTCAAAACACTCATCCACTTTAATCTCCCAAAACTCTCTAAACTTCTTTGCGAAGCTTTTATCGTTTCCGATCAACCCTCTGACTAACACCATGCCGCCTCATAACCACGAAAAGCCACACCCTCACATCACCTAGGAGCGTGCGAACTCCTTCGTCGATTCCATCTAAGCCGTCGCGCTTCGGAAAAACTCAGGATCCACTGTGACTCGGCAACTCTCCGATAACCCTACCGGGCGGCTGGGTCCATTCCTCAACACATCGTTCAACTTGGCACTATTCCAAACCCTCAAGTACGATATTTGCAGCTCTGCCTTGATTTTCAGGGAAGAATCCGCTGTGCTAACCGGGTGGAATCAAAAAGACGTGTAGAGCCAATTAGGGAAATGACTATCAACCTCAGAGCAAGAAAAAGTCTGGCGCGTCCTTCTCAAAGGTATTGACAAGGACCACTGGAAGTCCGCCGACATCGATCATCTATTGGACCAGTGCTTCTCGCTACCCAAAGGAGATAATCGAGCACCTTTCGCAGCCGTGATGTGCTTCTGGGATGCGAGATGCAATTGCTTCCGACTGTCTTGCAGATATATGAGCATCATTTTGCTCGATTTGGCGACACTATGTGGAGTCCTAGTGGCAGACCCAGTCTGGAAGCAAGGTGATACATACAAGGCTATAAAGAAATTCAGCATAAACCGCCCCGACTCCTACACCGCCTGGCTCACCACCTTCGGCCAGGACAAAACCCCCGGTGGAGGTATCGTTTTTCTTGAATACTGGATATCAAAGTATATTTTCTGCGTATCTGCCCAAAAAGTCAATAAAAGCTAGACCCAACTTGCTGAGTGCTTATTCGAATGCACTAAGGTTAGACATGCCCAATCCATCATAGCCTGCATCTATCACAGCTTGAAATGGATTTCCTTGTCACCGCTGCAGTACAACAACGCCCCTGGACCACTGTGGATGGTAGACCTCTGGCTACATGTCTATTTCCCAGTATACCGTCACCCAGATGTAGAACCATTCAAAGATGATGAGCTCCTCGAAAAAACTCTCATCGAGCCTTCCCATATCGATCCATTCACATACCAGAACAGTTTCGTTACTTTTTTCTCGTATACACTCATTCCCACCAACCATATCAACACCATTCTCCAGCGCCACTTTCTTGAGGACTTAGTGTCTGGAATCTAACCCTCGCCAGAGTAAGAAAACAAGGTGAGGATTGTCTTCATTCAGAGCAACACGTGTGTTTACCCGCGTGTTTCTAATGCCAACAAGGTCTACTACGAGCTCTATGCTCCCAATCATTTCTCCCGGCAGCTCGGGCTAACTCAGGGCGCGCCGATGCCTTTGGTTAACTCTGTCAACCGCTATAGCACCTGGCGGGCACACACCCATCTAGTGGAGACTGAGATGGAATATGCTCACTTTGGCTTCCCAATCGTGGAATTACCTCCTGAAGCCTTTACATTTTCCCTAAGATCATCCCTCGGTCTGACGAAGCAATATCACGCCTGGCGAGGGAAAATCTGTGATGCCATTCGTACCGTGCAACCCCTGACTCTCTTTGCCAGAATATTATGAGAATTTGCGCGCCTACCACTTCACCTCCCTGTATGATACACCATGGCGCTCTGTAATTAACTTTACTTGCTCTTGTAAAAAAAATTCCTTGCCACAGATATTAACAATGGTATTACCGCCTCAACAGCATCTTTATCTGGACACTCGCCAACATGAACGCACTCTCGCAGGTAGCTCCGAAGGAAATCATCCATGCGGCAAGCAACATTCCCACCACAACAAACACACCATCCCTTTGGACTCTGACCAAGAGATGGAGGATATGAACGAGGCAGCTGAATCCCGCGACCTGTAAGTTACTCTTTACTCATATCGCTAAGGACTAATGCCCCGTAGAACTTTTAACACTTAACTGTTGTTTTTCAGAATCCTCGCAAACGCACTGGGACCCCTTCCTCGAATCACATCTCCAGCGACCTGCCTCTTCAGCTTGAGATCACCAAATGACCTCGCAGACTTCGTAAATGCTCTACCTCGATGCTCTTGACCCGGCCTGACCGTCACTTCGGCGCCGCTGATGAAACAGAGCTGCGATTTGAGGGAGAAACACAGCCCCGACACTGGGCAGATCAATGGCAAGGGTTGTGTATCCCATCAATGGCAATGCCCAAGATGTGAAAAAACCTTGGTTAATGCATGATGAAAATATGCCCTTCATGAGTGAATGGGAACACTATCAGATGCTCATCCAACCTTCTGCCAATTCTCCTCATGAGGTAAGTGTCTATACTTGCATGATAAGTATTGTCAGCTACTCCTCATGATATCTAAACTTTTTTCATATACAAGATCTATTCCTCGAGGAAACCCAACCTGAGATGGGCTCCATGACCAACGCGCTCCCTGAGGGCCATGTTGATGCAAATAGAAATGAGGTTGCTGCCTCTCAAAACAACTAGCACATTGGAGACGTTGATGACACCCGCATCGCTGGCGAGGAAATAGTTACCTTCACTTTCGCAGACGCTCTCTTCTCCTTTCACGCCATGCACTATGCTCTTGGGAAAATACCTGGGGTGCCTCTTGAAAATGAAGTGCAGCCAAGAATTCTGGCGGATTGACCACCATATATTCCCTCTTCACTCGTCCAACATGTCTCTGGCGAGCAAGAGGTACTTGATTTTGACTTCGTTTTTCTCTCTCTTATGCTCTGGGTACGTTACATTCACTACTCATCTCACTAGGTTCATGAAGCTCTATCCACACCAAACTCTATGGGACCTACCCTCAAAGAGCGTTATTTTGAGAGAACCGTGGATTCAGCCACTCTTCCACCAAACTCTACTCCAAACAGCGCTTTGGTGTCGTCTACCAACGAGCCGCACAACCTTGCCAACGCGCTTGGCGAGCAAGGTTTGGCTGGCGAGCTCCAGAATATACCCAGCCTCGAGGTGACACAGGCCCCAAGTAATTCTGGGCCCAGTTCTACCACCAGTCTCTACTCCCAACAAGCCCGAGAACTTGAGGCATTGTTCGCGAAGCTCTCATCCATGGGTCTTGATCCAGAAAACATTGCTAAGGCTAAGGACACCATCCGGAAACTCTTTACCACCAATTTAGACAAACCTGAGGTTCTCAAGACTACTCTGGATGAGATTACCGAACTGCTAAGGATTGCCCCTGGTGAGCTTGCTTCACCGCTTGCCCATTACAAGCATCATCTTCATGAACTCCAAGAATTGCAGACCCACCAGAATGACTTGTACCACTAGTTCACACAACACTCAAAAGCAAAGAAAGAGTATGCAAAATTGGTGCAATCCGACTTCTGGCAGCTCCAAGATCTTTATAAGACTTTTACAGAGAGAAACAATGCTTTGGTAGAAAAAGAAGCAGAATTGGCACGGTTGTAGGCGAAAGTGGAGGCCATGCGAGCAGCATACCTCCCCGTCCACTCTGATGCTAACCAATTTCTACGAGAGAGCTTCGCTCACGTTGATGCCTTCAAGGAGATAGAAAAGGAAGCCTCGCTGTCGCTTGAGGAATTCTCCGAACCTTGGGCCAAGTATGAGAACATCAAAGTGGAACTCAAGTGAATAGCAATCTACATGTGAACTCGAGTCGGCCTTTTGTAATGGACCTTTTGTTATAGTTCATTTTGTATGAAATACTTATAACTTATATTAAGTTAAGTATTTACTTATTTTTGCATGGGCTTTGAATGTAAATCAAAATTTAAACCCATTTTTCTTCTTTTCACAACCAGATGGGCCTCAAACATAGGCCCTATCGAAAGTAGGCAAGTCAAATTATAACTCACTTTCAAACGAGGAACTAAACTTGACCCAATCGATTATCCTAAAATCCTCAGGATTAGGATTTAAATTTGAATTTGAAACGTGTAGTCAAATTACATCAAATCTTTTGATTTCCAAGGAGCACGTTTCCTTTCCTTCAACCGTATGGGAATAAATGATCGTTACTGTCCTTTACTCGACAGGGATGAACCATCATAACAACGAATCTTGAGGTGTCAATAACCATTAAAGGTTTATTTTAACCCCTTGGTTACATGCAAAGCCTCTAGGTTAAGCTCATATAAATATCACCTCTGGTTTCCAACAATTAAGAAATTTCATCTTCCTTCCCAAATAGCTCTAGAGAAATGTCCTCTCCAGAATACTTCTTTGGGTTCCTTCTGAAACAAAACCATCCAGATGTTCTTGCTTCAAGTTTAAGCTCTAAATAGAAATATCCATGCCCAAAACCTAGGCTAGATAGCAATATCTACGCATAGGTTTGACCTTGGTAAAGCTGCCCCTTGCTTCTCAAAGGTAGCTGAGTCAAAACATTGGGGATGATGTCGCGTCCACCCCTTCGCTAGCAGTGGCTCTTCTTTTGCCTTCAAGGGAGCTAGTGGCACCTTCATACGAAGCTGTTCTTGCTGAAAAGTTCCATAGTTACGGGCTTACCACTCCCTATTTACACATATGGTAGATCTAGCGAGGCGTTGCTGGCAATCGGCTTGTTCCTGGGGCAGACACCAGGGTGGAAACTAGCACATCGGCGCCAATGATGAAAGGGACAAAAGGGTTCCCCTTTGTCTTGTTTGACTTTGGCATGTTGGTCTAGTTTCCTTTCTTTTGTCTCTTGATGTCCATTTCTTCTTCTTTAAGTAGACCTTCTAGTTTTTTACTTGCAAACAAGTTTGTATTTTCATGGTATTAGAGCTCAAGGCCGCAAAGTCTTTGTACCATTTTTACCTTAAATAAAATTGATTCCATGTAATTTACTGCACTTACCGTGCCTATAAATGTAAGGTATTTTAGCAAAAGAAATTGTATTCATTGATAACATTAGCCACAAATATTGGCTTTGTGTACTGACAAAATTGTTACATTGATACTAATGTTAAAATTTAGCCACAAGAATTGGCTTAGGGAAAAGTACTATATGGGTTGCCCCTTGAGTTTGATCAAGCGAGGAAAGGTAAGCGAAGCTGGGCATACTCAATTATGTTGTACCAGGCAGGTCATCGTATTTCAAAACCAAATGGATGTACTTCTTAAGGAAACGGCCACTAATGGGATTAGCGTGAATATACCATCACGGTCACGAAGACGGATGACTGCCCTGGATAAGATCGACAATATACGGCCTTTCCCATTTTCTAGACCACTTGCCGCATCCTTCAAGTTTCTCGCCAATGGGTAATATCGCTTTCCACGCGAATTCACCTTTCGCGAAGCTCTTGCCCCTTGTGCACCTATCATATGATCTAGCAACCTTTCACTTTTCAGCACACAAGTGGTCATAGGCCTCTAGACGCTGCTCGTCTAAGTCCTCGTGTTCTTCCCACATTGCCTGGACATAGTCTTCGCCAATTAAGTCGTGCTGTGTCATAATTCTTAAATACTAAACATTGAGCTTTAAAGGTAAAACAACATTATGTCCAAACATCAAAGCATAAGGAGTTGTCCCTGTGGGATTTTGTTAACTCGTACAATAAGCCCATAGTGTATTGGACAATTCAGCATGTTACAGGCGAGCATTGCTAGCGAGTATTCTCATGAGCATGTGCAAGATGAGTTTATTGCTCGCCTCCGCCTGACCGTTGGACTGAACATAATAGGGAGTAGAATGAAGGAAGTGAATGCCCAAATCTTTCATAAGCTTGTCCACCTCGCCAGACATGAATGCTGCCCCTCAGTCTGAAACAAAATATTCTGGTATACCAAATCGACATATAACATCTTCAAATAAAAACTTGTGAAAGGTACCTGTTGAGACCACTTTTAAAGGCCTAGCTTCCACCCACTTAGTGAAGAAATCCGTAGCCACAATAATGAACTTGTTCCCGTCAGATGAATGAGGGTGATTCGTTCCAATCAAGTCCAAACCCCATCCGCGAGTAAGCCAAGGCTTGATAATGGGTTGCATAGGGATATTAGGCAAGTGATTGATGGGGCCATGAGCTTAGCAATTCACAACCCTTGGCGAAAGTGATATAGTCCTTGAGTATATTTGGCCAGTAACATCCATGGCACCGCAATAACTAGCGCATCTTGGGACCAGTTCGGTGTGCCCCTAAGTGTATTTCTCTCATTAGACGTTTGACATATCACCCATAAACTCATCCAAGTAGCACACCTTACTCTCCTCACCCAAATAATTCGCCATTCTGAAGCACGTTGTTGGGAGCAAGGAAACGAATACGCTTATCCACTGGTGCATTAGGGTCTTAGAGGTAAGACTGTAAAAGGTAATAGGTAGCCGTTGTTAGTTCCATAATTACATTCTAATTATGTGCCTAACATTATGCTTAATACTTGCCTTCTTGGAATAAAGCATTGTTTTTAATACATTTCCTTGTTTTGTAAGGAAATGTGGAATTGGCTCGAAAATGCATTAAAGATGAAGAATTAGACACTTATTGGAGAAGACGTATACATTTCTGAGGTCACGAGAGAATTTGAAGCAACTTTTGTAAAAGAACAGAATACCCTCACCGGAAGTCGCCGGAAGTTGCCAGGAAGTCACCGGAATTCACCATAGCCGGCCGAACCACTATTGCCATCCCAATCACATGGAGTCCAGCCTAATAGAGGCCCAATCAACCGATTTGCACTTACCAATCTGGTTTGGAGATAAAGATGAGAAGTTGGATCACATGATGTTACTTATTTAGGACTTTAGCCTTACAAAGCCTACATAAGTGGATCATGGTCTTCCTAATTCAAAACTAACATTTAGATCTTCCATCTCACCATTTCCTATCATCTAAGGGTGTAAATTAGCTTTCCTAGTCAGCCCAAATTCCATCTCCCCCTCTCCCACACACACAACTCATCTCATTTTCAGATTTTCCATAGTTTTACACTCTCTCTAGACCCCTTATTCTTACACTAACCCTTTAATACTCTCTTCTACCTCTTCTCCTCCCTTTCTAGGCCAAAACATCTCCATCAACATCATCATAAGAGATCTAGATCTTCTCTCTCTTGGGTAGAGCCTAACCTCTCCACCATATCACCACCACTTTGGTTTTATTTGGGTGTTCCTCCTCTCATCTTCACCTCCTAGGGTTTGGCTAAGCTTTTAGAGTTCAAAGGAGTGGGAAGTAATCCCTCTTCCCCTTTCTCCTTGGAATCCTAAGAGTTTTCCTTACCTCCTCTTTAGGACTTGGTGCTTATTGAAGAAAAGAAGTGGAGCTAGAAGGCTTGGAGTCACTTGGTGAAGATTTGGCTAAGGGACCCTTAGTTATTTCTACTCTCTTCCTATTTTAAGCATGTATCAACTCTTGTATTTAGTTATGATTAGTGAGTAGCTTTATTTGGGAGGCTATGGTTAGAACCCTAGCCATGTGATGAATAAATGATATCTTGGATTATATATTATTTATAATTTTAGTGTATGTTACGTGATTGTGTGTTGTGAACGAACAATTGTGTGTTTGTTGATGTTAATTATGCTTGAGCTTCATGTCTAGTTTCACTTATGCATGTGTTGACCCTAGTTAAGTTTATGTATGTGTAAAGAGACTAAAAATGGATCTTAATTGAATTAGCTACTCAGTTAAGGCCAAATGAGTATGCAAACATGATTAGGGTATTTTCTAAGAGATTTACCTTAATCTAATACATAAACTGGGACAATGTTTGATGCATTATATGGTTAGTGGGGATTTTCCTAGTCGACCATCTTTCCTTATATTGAATTTTCTTTGCTATATTTGTTTGCGCATTGTAGTGTAATAAACCAACCAATCAAACTCGTATAACCACTCATCGTAATTCAATCACCTCTCCCAATGCTAAGTCTCCAAAGGACTTGGTAGTGTGAGATACACACATCCGCATTTTACTTTTCATTTAGTGTCAAGTTAGTGTCTAGTTGTGTCCATAGTCTAAGCGTTAATCATTCGAGCTAGGGAGTTATTGATACTCAACATTACTAAGCACTAAATTAACATTTATTACTCAACAATAATGAGTCAATTAAAACTCTTTTTGGTAGATGTAGCATTGGTAAATACGGATCGTTCTTAACCGGGGATTGAGGGTGCATGCATAACTATGCTAGGTTTAAATGGGGGTGCGAGTTTTTGGTTACTAAATTCCTACAAATTTTAAGGTAAAACATCCTAAACTAATATATTTACAAGAATCGACTCATCTTTCACCTAACTCTTTAGAACCTACCAAATTACATGCAACCTATTAGTTCTAAGTCTTTAGCTACTAATTTCATGCATATCTCTTGAAAGTAAAGTGTAGGGATTGCCCTAACACTTCCATCGATTTAAGGTGGGATTGCCCTGCAATAAATCAAAGCGTTAAGCATAAAATATCACATGAAAGCTAAAGATCAAAACGGGGGAGATCACATGAACTTGATAAAATTACAAACCAAAAATACTTCAACAAATTCGTCCATACAAATCAAGAAATAACACAAGAAGTAAAGAGTAGAAGTCATGGTTACACTTTTTGATGTCAGGATTTCCCTAGTCTACTTGATGTAATCGTGCCTTCAAAGGATGGAGAGAAGCACTAAGGATTGCCTTGAATACTGTGGTGGAGGAAGGTAGTTGATGAGCTTTGGAGTGGATGGCTTCTTGGTATTCCTTGGTGAGATTTTTGGACGTGAGGCGGTGTTTTAGGGCAGAGCTTTGGCTATATGGTGAGTGATGATGAAACCCTAGTCGAGCCCTCCTTTATATAGAAGAAGAATGGGAACCTTTCCTTCCAAAACAATGATTCCTAGCAAATCCGGGGAAATCTGACCAACTGTAGTAAAACGCAGCTAAGGAGTTATAGTGACTAATCCTCGTAGGTTCGATACTCGACTACCTTAAAAATACTATAACTTGCCCCGTATACTTGCGGGTGAAGAACTCTTTGCACTTATGAGTTAATTAATTGTTCATATGTGTATAGGGTAGAAAATCTTTCAATAGCCACCAATCAGTATCGATGTGGTCAAGTATTGCGATATACCATTCATTGTTATCCTCCTACCTGGCAAAGAATAAAGGCAAAGTCTGACGTTCGACCTTTATAATACGCTCAGGGATCCCATCTTGTAGACTCACACCTGTGGCAAGCTGTGTCATCGTGCTAGTGCTTGAACCATAAAAATATAAGAACCAAGGAGTGAGGTAAATGCATGCTAACTCTAAGTTCTGACCCTCGCGGGCATCTAGCATTGGATGTTGAGCGAGTAAATCAGCCACCGCTTGGCCCTTCACTGCCTTTTGTGGCCCATATTGTAGGGAAAATGCTAAGATGCATTTCCTGATTCGGCCTCTTAGTATAGGCTGTGAAAGCATATACTTTACTGGATTTATTTGAGCAATGATACACATGGTAAATGATAACATGTAATGTCATAATTTGCATCCTGAAAAATACAAAACTAAGCACAATTTCTCTATTGGCGAGTACCGTGTTTCACAGTCTGTCAGCGTTCAACTAAGGGAAAAAAATGGCACACTCGGTGCAAGTAGTATCATCGTCCTGTGCCAACAAACTTCCAATGGACATCTCTGTAGCGGAGATGTATAGCTTAAGAGGTACCCCTGACCTTGGTGGGACCAAAACTGGCGGGTTAGCTAAAAACATCTTGATAGCATCGAAAGCCTCTTGGTGAATAGCTATAAGACAAAGTTTTTCTGGTTCTACAACTTTAGTAGTGGTGAGAATGGATGAACCTTACCTACCGCATTGGCGATGAATCGTTGCAGAAAGTTTATCTTACCCGGCAGATGTTGAAGCTCTTTCTTGTTCTTTAGTGGGCTAGCATTAATCACGGCTTCTTTCTTATCGTTAGGCACTTTGATCCCTTGCTGGTGGACTAAGAAATTTAGAAAATCACCCGCCTAAACCCCAAAGACACATTTGGCTGGGTTCATCTTCAACCGATGTAGTCTCATACAGTCGAAGACCTTTCTTAAGTTGTCCACGTGATCGGTTCGGTGTTTGGTCTTAACTACCACGTCATCAATATATACTTCCATAGACTTACCTATAAGGTCATGTAAGATTAGATTTATAGCCTTATGGTAGGTCGATCATGCGTTCTTGAGTCCAAATAGCATGTCCACATACTCAAAGACGCCAGCAAAACCAGGACACCGAAACATGGTTTTCGGCCTATCAGCTTCTGCCCCTAGAATTTGATGGTAACCCACTGTGCCATCCATGAATGACAACATCTCATTGCGAGCAATTGAATCGACCAGTAAGTCTGCCACAGGCATTGGGTAGGCGTCCTTTGGCATGGCATTGTTGAGGTCACGGTACTCAACACATACTCTTATCTTCTCATTCTTTTTCTTGATGGAAACGACGTTGGACAACCACTCATTGTATTTGGCCACGCAAATGATGTCAGACTTAAGCATCTTCTCAATTCCTCTTTGACTAAGATGGTTGTTTCAGTGTTCATGCGACGCATCTCTTACTTCACTGGCTTCTTACCCTCTATGACAGGTAAGTTATGACATACCAACTCTGGAAATAATTCTAGCATGTCCTCATATTTTTCTATGAAGCAATCCGTTTACTCGTGTAGCAATGCAATAAGCCTCATACGTTTTTCAGGTTCTAAGAAGGTACTAATAACCACAGTCATTGGCTCTTCTGAGGTCCCCAAATGAATCTTCTCTATAGGATTCTTAACTTTAGGTGAAGTATCATCTAAGGTAGCTGGGGCCAACTGAATAATCACCTTCTCATCTGATTCATGAAACACATCTTCATCGACATATTCTAACGCTACAATAATTGGAACATGGTCATAGGTTTGGCTCTCAATTAAGTAATCATAAAGTCGATCATGAAGAGAGAAACAAGCATTTGCCTCTATACTTGATAGAGGTTGTATCATTGAACTGAGATTTGAGGGAGCTTAAGTGAATGGGCGGCAAACATCATCGCTTGCTTGCATGATTCCCCACTGAGCTAGTTGAGAGGTCATTACCCCTACAAGGCAACCCTTGTTGTCAACACCGCATACTTCCAATGGCCTCAGATCACTGTTGTAGTAGCTAGCATCTAGAGCGTTGCCGGACACCAAGTATGGTCGCGGGTCAGCATTGATGATTTCTGCCTCTTCAGATTTCATACTTCTATGAAGAGATGATGTCACACAGTAACTCCGGTGGATCCAATCTCGACCCAAGATTCCATTGTATGGTGTTGTGCATTCTACAACGAAAAAAATGTGTGTACCAGTTGCTAGTCCAGCTGTTGGTCTAACCTGCACATAAGGGAAAACGATTCCCAAAGTTTTAGATATGATAGCTTGGAAGTTTCTGACGTTGAGGGCTATCTCCTGAATGCTAGACTTAGGAATGCCTAATAGTGTCCTGGCTTTGACAGTAATAATATTTATCGTGGCTTCTGAGTCCACCAAGAATTTATTGATCTGAGTCCCTTGGACTTTTCCAATGATGTATAACAGTCTCATGTGCATAGCCATTTTCAATGTTGGCTTTCTGAGCAACACGTAGGCCTTCTTAAGGGACAAATCGATCTCTGGTTGTTCGGCAAGCAACAATTGTTCTAGTATGTCTTCTTCATCAGTCGTTGCCACCAAGCTGTTGACGTTTCTTATTCAATCCATAGTGACCTCTCTAGGAATGGAAGGAAAGAGACACGATGCCCCAGCTAGAGGTCCGACAATTTGGAAGGTATGACAAACACCATGTTTGTACCCCACTCCTCGTCATATCCTTGTACTTCCACTTCTTCAGCTTCACTATAGTCTAGCAATTCCTCGTCCTCGTCATTATCGACATTCAACTCTATACCCCCGCCTTGCAGTTTGACCACTGTCATGTCATGGTCAACAAGGATTATGGCCTCGACTGTCGCTACCATATCGTCCTCAAGTGAAAACTCAGGTGTAGGTTCTATACTCTCTGGCAAGAACATGCCAGTGCTTTTGCCTACAAAGGAAGAAGCCGTTGTATTTCAGTCAGCAATTTTCTTCCATTAATCTTCTATTAATTGTTTTCGCCTCCACCTAAGTCATTTTACCTCACTCGAAGCAATTGAACCTAATATAGCCTCTGGTAGGTTCAATTGCTCGTTGAAGACTCTTAAGTGTGACTAGTTTAGAATCTTTGTTACTTTGAACACCCTGTTTTTCGTTTCTTGGCCGCCTATGGTCCTGGGGAACCTCTGGTATAGGTTCTGGAATCTTGGCAAGCAAATTCGGGTTTCGAGCAAAGACATTAGGTCTGGCTGCCCGAACCTTGGATTCATAGGACTTCTTCCTAAAAACTACAATGGGATTAAATGCTAAGGTATTCAAGTACCTTCGTAATTGCTTAGGTGTATAAGCCAATTGCTCTGGTTAGATAATTCCTATGTCCAAATCTTCCAATGCTCGCTTGGCTGCTCCAAACCTGTGCTGTAAATTTTTCCACCTGCGGGGGTTATCTCTATAGTTTGTCCCTTCTCCTTAACATACCACGCGTTCTCCTTGGTGATATTTCTTGATGCGGGAGGGATATATGATTAGTTAAGTTGATCCTCGACATCGAATTCCGCCGCCGTAGGCTTCAATTTTTTTTTTGCTGCTCGTCTTCGCTTATACTCTTACGAGTCCCTTGAGTGCAACTCCCGAGGGCTGCTAGGCTGATAATGCTCAAGTGGAGATATCAATTCTAGCCAGACTTTGACAGCTTCCATCAGCTCTTCATAAGATATTTTTAGACCGCAATGAATCTTGCAGTGAGAACAGAGAGCTACTAGTGACGCTACCTGTGAATCTACCTTTTCTTTGCCCTTGTCAAAAGGTGCCGGTGGGTGCACCTGTGCGACGTCTCCATTAGTATGTAAGTCTACATTCTGTTTCATTTTATGTGGATTGATCCATTACACATATACCATGTTCATAGCAAATATTCTCACTCAGGTTTGTATTTTGAGTCGCATGATTGCCATATTGCTCAATGGTTATCTCACTCTCGTCAGTCCACTGCTGAATTCTGGAACTTCAAGATGGGGTATTGTTTTGTTGCGTAGGTCCATACATGATGGAAGCGACAATAAGGGAGACCCTCTATGACTACTGGGTTTGGCGATGGTCCATATGGCACCTCGGCGATCCTCTTCTGCATCAAATATTCCAAAATCTCTGCAACTCGTGTTACGTCATAGGTTATTTGACGTTTAGGATTTCACACTAATTCAGGCTTCTTCATTGGCTCGGCTCTTAGCATGGGCACCACTTGCTTGAGCTTCTTATGAAATAGTGGCAAAGGCCTGGGATCACTGCTCGCCTGGCTGAATCAAATCTCCCGATAATTGAGCAAACTCTGCACTGTATTCTTTAATCCCACACACGAAGACGTAGTATGCCCGGACCTGTTGTGGTACCTACAAAATTAATCACCCGGCCCCATATAGGCCAAGTTCTCAAGCCTCTTAACAAGCCTGTAATTGATGAAGTCTTTCATGATCAACTCGTCTAGGATCTCCTCCATCCGATATTTCTTAAAGGCATACGGCCTCTGCTGCCGAGATGCCCTTGGAGGGTGACCGTTGTGTGGCTCTTTAGACCTTTGCTTATCCTTATTTGCCTCTCGCCTAGCCGGTATTCCATCTATCTCAACCATATTCACATGTGTGTCAGAAAATGGTTGGGAGTCAACCAATGAGACCTTCTTTGGAGCTGCTTCCAAGGCTAGCTTGCCCTCGTTGATCTATTTTTAGATCTGGTCCGTAAGCTTGACACAACCCTTCATTGAATGGTTCCACATACCATGGAACTTGCAGTACTTCTTCCCCTTTAGTTGTTCTTTTCTAGGGATAGGTCCAAAATTTGTCTTGGCGACACATTGGCTAATCAACTCGTCAAAGATCTCATGAGCCAAGTTGGCATCATAAGTGTATGTCTCAAATTCTGACTTAATAAAAGCCACTGTTGAGAGCTTGACTGGTCCCTTGCTTTGTTGTAACTTTGGGGATTTTATCACTTTGTTGGAGATTAATTCCACGACGCGAACGTGTTCCTCCTCGGAGTTTGACCCTTTTTCAGCGAGTTCCTAAAAATATATGCCACAGTTGATGTCTTGTTCCTCTCTGGCACATATGACAACCTAGGTGCATGTGTCCCCTTAGAAGCATTGCGCATTTATCCCTCTCTTGAATGGCACTATAGGCCTTTGTCACTGTAGCGATGGACTCATTTAAAGAAAGATGTTTAGTACTAGGGAACATGCGATATTACTGCTCCTCCAGGCCATTGATTTCCATGTCTATGACGGCGTCTTTTACCAAATGCGTCTTGCACAGATTATATTCTGATCTGAAACGGTGCAAGAAAGCGACTGGACTTTCTGACGGTATCTGGTACATAGCTACCAATTTGTTGATACTGGTCTCGGGACTTGTTGTTACGAAATGGTTGATGAACATCGCCTCCATAGCTAACCACTCTGTTATGGACCCTTTCTCCAAGTCAGTGCACCACACCAACATTGATCCTGACAAGGAGGAGCCAAAGACCCTCAATTTGAGTTCTGGGTCTTCCGAGAAAGGTCCAAGTTGTAAAGTAAAGTAACCCAAATGCGTAGTGGCACTCTCATCTCCATCCCCCATGAAGGTTTGGAAACTAATTGGCTTGTAGTTCTAAGGCCATTGCCAAGTAGCAGGATTACCTTTCTCTATGGCCGGGAAAGGAGTTTTGTATGGCTGATGCGCCCTGGCGACCTGGACTTCACACTATTCCATGAACTTGTCAAACTGTTCTTGCCAGGCAGCTGGGAACTTTTCTGCCCTCTTATGTGCTCGCGTGCAATCAGAGATGGATTTAGTGAGATTTCCAATATCCCCATCTGTTCTTTTAAACAATGCGTGCATCTCTCTCGTTTGCTATGCTTGAGCGACATCTAGTGCTTATAGGAAGTCCACGCGCATCTTGTCTTGGCCTTTCATGAGGGTTTTGAGTTGAGACCTCTAGGTTGCTTGCTCTTCTAGACCCTTGACAAACTCAATTCTCAAGGCGACCACTTCAGCAGTTGTGGCCTCAGTCTTCTCTCCATTGGTGGCGAGTAAAACCACTTAATCATCTAGCTATTTTTTTATGAAAGCAAGATGCTCCGCTTGGTACTGATCACGCTTGGCGGCATATGGTTGGTAGTTCTCATATGTCAAGAGGTTGATTTCACATTCAGATAAGAACTTAAACGTCATTGCTAAGCGACAAGTGGTTCCAAAGATCAACTCTACTCGTTCTCAGGAAGTGCATGACACTCAACAGAGTTATGCTCCCGGTAAGCCGATTGAGGATGCCTGCGAAACTGATGGTAGACCTTTTTGTAAGGCTCCCTTATTGTTGCATAGAGACACGAAAAGTGGTTGTCCCACTGAGCGTGCTAAACTGTTTGACTCCAAAAATCTCAGGGTACTGAGAAGTTTCAAACTGTCTCTTTTCTCAACCGCGTGTGCGTGTTTGTTTGTCGTGCCACTGCCTTGGGCGAAACGTTGAATGTATGATCGCCGCTACCTGGTTTTTAATAAGCGATTGGGAAGGGGAGAGCACCAACCCCGTCTGATGAATTTCTTTTACCTTAGTGACTCACGACTTATAATTTTCGTGTCTCTTGTCGAGTCACGAAAATTGATACCTTATAGTTCTTCGGTGTAAAGCAGAGCAATCTCCTTGACAGAGTGTTGAGAACACAAGAGTTTGCTTCCTTGGATCGCAAGACTTCCACACTCATTCGGGTGAAGATCTCTTGATCACCGGTTTCTAGGGTTTCTCGAGGTGAGAAAGTTTGTTTGCCGAGAGCAAAAGTCTGTATGTGATGAAGGGTCTTGTATTCATAAAGATTTTCTCTATATAGAAGAAACAATGATTTGTTGTAGTTGCTTTAAGATTCTTAACATTTAGATTCACTTTTGACTCTAATTGTCCGGGATCTTACTTCTTAAGTTTTTCAATCAAAATCTAAGACTTGATCATAAGATCACTAATGAATCATTTTCTCCTTAGAAAAAACCACTCTTCTTTCGAGTCGTAGACATCGGCCCAATAATATTAATCAAGCTCTAAATAAATAAAGATGATTTATTTTAGCCCAAACAACATCTTTACAAGCCAAATTTGAGGTTCCTTCATTTAACAACTGAAACATCTATCATATGTCAAGCTGAGAAGACATTGCATTCGTCCACATGCGCAAAAGTTGTGGGTACGTAAGTTAAACACCGTCATTCAAACATCTAAATATACATAATTTTTTGTGTGCTACTAAGTTTTTCTTTTGTCTTTTGAAAAAAATTCATCCACTATACTTTAATTTATGTGGCCAAGTCAGTTTGATACTTGAACTTTTTTTGTATAAAAAACGTACTCCAACTTATTTTTGCGTACCGTCGGGGTACCTACGTCACATTTCCGATCAATTTCCAGCAAGTTTGCTGAGTGGCACCTCTGTTTATTCAGAATGTCTTTATTATCCTCCCTCAGTTTCTCGCCAGTTTTCAAACAATCTGCAGATTTCGGAGATTACGGCTCGCTGATTTTGAAGCGATTGAACTCCGACTCGAATAGACGTGGGCGGTCCGAGAATGCATCTCCGAGTGTAGATGTCGCCGGATTGTTGCGGCTTGGTCTGATCCCAACGGTGCTCACGGAACAAAGGTTATGGCTGTCGGAGGTGGGTGTTATCAGAGTGAGGTTCCAGTGTGGCTCTCGGTTGTTGCAGAGGTCATTAATCCGTAATCAACTTGTTCGAAGCTGTTTTACTACCATCACCAACTACTCCTCCCAATGCATCATTAACACTATTCGCACCTCTTTTTCTCGGTTGTGCAGATTGTACTTCAACTCCCCCACTAGTCCCTTCTCTAAGTTGAGCAAGTGAAGGCAAAATCTTCTTCCGAGAACCAAGTGCCGTAATGCCAACTCAATCAAATCAATTCAATAGAAAAGTAAAAACAACTCAATCAAATAATAAAGCAAGTACATTTACATTTTGTTTGGAGTCATTACCTCTTCAGTGAGCCACTGTATTGTGTCCCCATCAATCTCTTCCCTCACAAAAATATCCTCATACTTCTCCAAACCCAAGCTTCGTAGCCAGTCGAGAACTTTCCCAGAAACTCGAGACCCCTTTGTTTCCTATCGAATCGCCCACATCACAAATTAACATTTAAACATTACAGTCAACATGTGAGAAAGATTAAAACTTTATATACTTACATCTTGAGGAGGTGGAATAACAATATCTTCTGTTTTGTCGAGACAAGCATTTGTGTGGAGCTGTTTCTCTTCCTCGCCCAAATCAGAAATGTCAGACCCACATAGAGGGCATTCAACCAAACCCTCCTTATTCTCGTCGTCAACAATTCCATCGTCGCCGCCGTCATCTTCCTCAATCTCATTCAGCCTCAGCAGCACGTCCAGCTCCTCGAGATGAAGTATCCTCCCTCTTTCGGTTTCGAGATGAAGTCAGCGGAGCCCGAGATGAAGGGTTCGGGTAGCGAATCCAAGCTGAAGTAGTCTTGGGTGGTCGGAATGGGCTTCATTTTGGAGTCTTTGGCTGCGGAGGAAATCGGAGGAGGAATGTTTTCTTTGGCGGCGGCGGAGAGCTTGGGCTTTTTGATATAGAGTTTGCGGGGTGTTGGAGTTTGGGTGAGAGGGATTTGAAAGTCGTCGTCGTCGTTGTTTATGAGGTTGAGTCTGTATGAAGATGAAGGCTTGAACTTGGAGGCCATGGCCGTGCTTCTCTCACTGACTCTGTCACTGAAATTTTAATTGAAATTTTGTGGAGAGAAACGGAGGGAAATGAACCGGCTTCATTTTCAAATAAAGATATTTTGAATAAAGAGAGTTACTACGTCAACAAATTTGTCGGAAATTAATTGATAAAGTGACTTGAATATCTCGACGGTACATAAAAATAAATTAAAATATATTTTTTATGCGAAAAAAACCGATGCATCAAACTGACTTCACCCCGTGATAAATAATTTTTTTTCTTTTGGCCAAGGTTATGTTGCTAGGTTTAGTAAGTTGTTGATATTGATGTGTGACCCCATGCAAATATTGCAACCAAAGGATCGGACGGTTTGGAATCATCCTCGAGTTTCGATCATATTTGACATGGAGGGAGGTTTTGGAAAGAGATCGATGTGGAGTGGACAAAGTCGACCCCCGAGATGGTGACGTGTTAGGCGCACTTATCACCTGCGATCCACGTCAAAGCCGCTCACGTGACGTCATCATCCTAGGGCGATTCCTTCCTCGATCGGTTGGGTTTAGTCTTTAGTTCAAATTGTTAACCGGGCACGCACTGTGGGGCCCCAGTTCTCCACCACCACCATCACCGCCCAATATCCTCGATCGGAAGAATTTCCAACGGGTGGCTAGCTTGGTGGCTCTAGTTATTCACACGTGGCAGGTGGCTTTCACGGACATAGAGTTGTCATGCCCCACATCGGACGGCTTCTATCCGCCGCCGTTTCGCAGGGTTGCAGTTACAGTAGTAGTATCGTACTGCTTGCCACAGAAGATCTATTTAGTTTGGATCAACCTTCAGGCCTTCGATCAGCACTCAATTAGGAGCTATGTTCATAGAAAATAAAATTAAAAATAAACTACTGAGAGCCACTTATTTCTTTGGAATGTCTAGAACCAACCAGATACTACAGTCCCGATGGTAATTAATGGTAAATTACTAACCAATAAGTTTGCAATCAACTTCCGACATGAAATGATCCGTATTTTAAATATGGAAAATGAGTTAACGTACATATTACAAACTTTCAGAGTGAGAAAACCAAGTTTTTGGACGCTATTTTATGTAATGTGTACAACTGTACATCACTTACATTTGGTCATATTTGTCAACTCAAAGACACTAGTGTGCCACGCCGTTCTTTCGTTGTAACAGATGTGGCCGGGGCACTGGCGGAGCCATCTTAAGGCTCTTTTGGGTTTAAGTTTGAATAAGAATTTTGGGTCCAAAAAATAACTACTTCAATTTTTTTTTAAAAGAGTTAGTTAATTTTGGCGGTTTATTGGTCGTGAATGAGATCTATTGTATAGAGCAGCTGTTTCTTAATTAAAGACTTACTAGTCTTCATCTTCTCTTAAGGTCTTGATTAAAAAATTTAGTTTTCTGCATGTCGATCATCTAATAGCTCTGATCCCGGCAGCCATTCGTTGACTATTCTCAAGCCATCATCGCCTCACTCGGCCTAACTTGCATGAGTCGTCTTCCTCACTTTCAATCTCTGTATTGTGATTCACCCGCTCAAATCTCAAATATCAATCTACTACTCGATCAATTTAATACACCTAATTTCAATTTCAATAGCACAATCATAATTCGTATTTCATAAGTCACGCGTATTTGTTATAGTCTTGTGTTATTGTTTGTTGTAGTAATTCTAAATTAGATTGAGTATGAAAGTTTTGAATAATGAAGATGTTTGATGGTCACAATTGATGTCTTTCAGGACTTAATTACGTCTTTTAATATTTTTGTCTCTCTCTTAACAATTTAGCCAAAAAATAACTAAAAATTATAATATAAAATGAAGTATCAAATTAATTAATTTTTTCCACTTGACGCTCTAAACAATTTCTTAATCAAAATTAGCTCAGATAAGCTTAGTGTTGATGGCTGCATTGAACGACGACTAAGGTAGCAATAGCATGAGTTTTTATTTGAGTTCGAAAACTATAGGCGGGATTGGGTACGTGTGTCAGTAATGTAATCGGAGTTGTGTTCCTAAAGAAAGGTATATGAGATGAGATGGAGATGGGGAAGGCCCTACGGCGATTGATGAATGGGGGCGGAGAAACAGCGAGGACCCATTTCGATCATATCAGTCAAAGTCCATGATTGCAACTTTAGCTACAAGGAGGAGAGGAGGAAACCACGCTCAATCTGAAATCATTCCGCTCCAATTCGAGGGAGGTTGAATTTAATGCCCAGGAGCTTAGCTCTCGGTGCATGTCACCTGTCACTCCTTGAGTTGACCAGCACAGAGACTTAGATTGGAATCTTGGGCCACAAACGTGAAACAACTCGATCAAACTACTACGCGTGATAATGCATGTGAAGGGTTAAGCCGTCAAGGGAAGGTTAATTTCGTTGCAAGTTACATCAAGTTTTATTATTCTATCAGGCCGGTTTGCGTAGAACTGCGGTGGGGGAAAGTATTTTACGAAAAGTTATCAACATAACTCAATAAATGGTTAGAAAAAAAAAACTCAATCAATGGTTCATATCATTAACTCAATAATACATGTTTACGAAATTTCGACTCGAAGATCGTTTGATCATTTATTTTTTTTTATATTTTTTAACAATATTGTCGATACATGCATCTTATGTAACATAAAAAATATAGTTTTTTTAAAAAAAAAATACGTAGATTAATGTTACATACACATTACACAATATTACCGACTAGTCGTACGTAGAACTGCTTAAAACGAAAACAAGTTTTAGAATGGCTAACATGACAGCCATTTTACTTTCTAGGTTTTCACCACATTCCATGGCAAAACTAATTAGGTACAAAATAAGTTGAGTCAATTGAATTGAAAACAGGACGCTTGATCTGCAACATAATTTTTCATACCTCATACATGCTTGGAATAAAAGAATTTCATTTTTATAGTCTTTCACACATTCGATCTGTCAAATACCAAGGATAATGAGTGATCTTGAATTCGGACCTTAATATATGCCATGCATGAACTTTTAACTTTCGTAATTGCATGTACGTGTCAAAAGTTGTATCCGCATCCAGCTCAATTAGCTCATTAGCTGCATATCATAATTATTGTACCTTAACCTAATAATTATACCCCAATTAATTCGATGTACTTGGACGTAGGATTCTATCGAGTTGTTTCCTTCATTAAATCATCAAGTTTAGTTAGTCAAATTTAGGTTTAGAGTGAGTTTTTGAAAGAGATTCAATTTTGTAAAGCCGGCGTTGGAGAGGATACAAATTCAATTCCTCGTTCAGTCACGTCCCTTTCCATGCCTTCCATTCATCCAGATATAGCAAATACCATCCATCTCTGTTTCAAATTCATGCCAAATATACAAGAGAATGACTATATATACATAAGAAAATCAAAAGTTAATTAAGCAATATTTCCATTAAATTAAAAGTGAAGGTCGATCCAATTGTCTTCACATTAATCCCAAACCTATTAATAATATTATGGTCGAATGCATCCACATAGATTATAATTACCATTACATATATTATAGTACGTAGTTCCGTCTATTTGTTTTAGCTAATTAGAGTCTCTATATCGATCTTCACCTCCATTCATCGAGCTACAGAAATGGTACTGGTAAGACCCATGTGGCAAGTAGCACTAGTAGCAGGACTCTGCCCAATTGATCTCGTGGATTGAATGCTGAGTCAGTTCAGATGCTTCATGCATAAATGGCTTTCAATATAATGATCGATCATAGCTTACAGGTACAGAGGCGAGGGAGAGCATTATTGGAGTCTGGCTGTTTCAAAGTGAGGATCGAAGTGATGTATGCTCTATATAGTAGTAGATAGCATAATGAGCCAAGTATCATTCATCATCGACCTCCAAATATATCCATCCACCCTATTGGACATGTTCAATTGGCTGGCTAGCTCCTTGGCTTTTACCTATTCCAACCAAAGTTGGCCGGTTAGGTTTTCACTTTGAACCAAACACATTGATATGTATATGACTATATGGATCCAGATCGATATCGATCAATATTTGTGAATGGTGGTCAAGAGGTACGAAACCCTAGAGTAGTTATGTAACACCAACTATTCGAAAAAAAAAAACACGCACTACGTACTCGATCAGTTGATTACTTGATTATGTTGTGTGCAGGCTTAGCTTGTCTTTTTAATTTGTTCTGGACATCCACTAGCTAGCTAGCTAGCGGACATGCTTGCTATCAAACAGGATTGATCTTTAGGGCAAGTCAAGTTATACTCTTCTATCTTATTTTATGACAAATGATATATATTGATGATATATCATTTTATGTTCTTATAGCTCAGTTTTTTTCTTGTGGTTATAACTCTAATTTCATGATAATATGTTGAGATTCAAAAATGTTGTCGTAGAACAACATTCACAAATATAATCAAACTGGAGTCGAAATAATAGCTCACTTAAGTTATTCTTCAAACAAAAATAAAAATGTATTCATACACAGTCGATCATTATTTAGTAATTAATGATATATACTGATTATATTCGAATACAAGATACAAGTCATTTCATCAGTGAGTTGTGAGTCGAAGGAGTCCACATAATTATATGAATATTCTCTCTTGTAAATTTTGGGAGGAGATCTGCTGTCCCAAGAACTCTGTGCCAAACCTGTCCCTTGCTTATTTGCACGACACCTGTCCAACTCCCCTAACACCGTTTTGTTATATTTCTTTTAGTAAAAAGATCGAACACAATTGTTGAAGAAAATAAAAAATAATTGCGTCAGAACAAAAACAAAAGACTTGATCTGTTGATACGCTCCCCCCCCCCCCCCCCCCCCAAGCCTCAAGGACATGATGACTTGTATTGATTTGAATAGTGAAGATCAGATTTTGGTTTCTCTCCTATCTGTTCAATTGGGGTATATAGCTCCACATACCATAAGCACCTGGGTAGTCCCTTGGACTCAATTAGCACCTGGGTAATCACTTGGATTAGGTGTCAGATGGGATCAATTGGTTATATAGATCTATAAACAAGGACGCTAAAGTGAGATGAGAATGAGACACCAAGATAAAACCAGTAGCAAAGTCCCAGAAGAAGAAAAATAGGGCGCATACCAGGAAGAAGGAGACCTTGTTGAAACCAGTTGATAGATGTTGAAAATTTTAGATATTTGGCACCATTGTCATGGGTTATGTTAAGAAGGAGTGCGATAAAACTTTTCTTGCATACTTTCGGATTTCCATGCTTGGATTCTGAAACTACACAACATTTGTATTGTATTTGAGGGAAAAAAAATGAGAACATATATTTGAGTATAATTGATGTTTCGAAGAAACGGTGTCAAGTCTCTGTAAGTGAAGTGACAGATGACAACATTATAATGACGGGACAGAATAAAAATAAGAATTTTAGAGCCAGCTGCTCTGTTCCCGTAAATTTTATACGTGAAAACGTAAAATTTTAATTTATTACACGTTATGTTAAATGTTTAAATGTAGCAAAACATATTAAAAGGATGAATCGCACTAAAATTTCTTAAAGGTTTTTCAAGGAGATAATTAGCTTTGGGTAGATAACTGATTGAGTGGAGGATGAGAAAAATCTTTCTTGGCTGTGTTTTCTGGAGATGATCGCAATAGTACGAAAAGATGGATTTGAATGAAACATATTAAATTACTAATCTGCAGACAAATATTCTGTGTAGAATATGTAACTGTGGAAATGAAAGAATATTACTATACATATTATATAAACTAGAGAGAGTAAGCTCTCACTCTCTCTTCCTCTTTCTTCCAGTCTCTCTCCTAGCATTCTCATACACCCAACAACACCATAAAGCAAGGGCCATACATACACACAAGAACGTCCACACAAACCCTCTCATAAACATTCTTTTTTCTCAGCTTTTGTTTACCCAGTTTCAAGAAAAGTGGTTTTTCTCTGTTTTTGAGGACAACAGCTTCTTCCTCGACCTTTGCTTCGCTTTCAGCCATGGACACTGCTCAATGGCCACAGGTACAGTACACAGAGAATCACCAAACCTTCTCCTTCGTCTTCTTCTTAATTGTGTTCTTACTTCTTAGCTTTGTGTTCGTTAATTAATGTAAAATAAAATGGCTTTTTCCGTGTGAGCATGATGATTGATGAGGTTGTTGATCAAGCCCCCACCCACTGGAAATTGGATTTCATTGTTTCTATCAGTTCTTCAGCAGACATATATGTTTGTTTCACTTTATCTTTTGCTTAGGTGATAAAGGAAAAAGACTCTTTCTTTTTTGTTGTCTGGTAAAATTTTCAAAAGCGTAATGAAAAGCAGCTCCGCCTTTGTTTTCTTCTTCTTTGTCCGTCTCCCAAGTCCTATCCTATTTAAATTCCCAGTAGTATTCTTCTACAGTTGTAGTACTATAACTGAATAGTTTGTTGGTTTGATCTGAGATTTTAGTGTTCAATTTTGTAGGGAATTGTGGTGAAACCAATAGAGGAGATAGTGACAAACACATGCCCTAAGCCTTCTTCGAATTCAGCAGCAGCTAACAATCTCGAGAGGAAACTCGCAAGGCCCCATAAAGAAGCAGCCCTGAACTGTCCCAGGTGCAACTCCACCAACACCAAGTTCTGCTACTACAACAACTACAGCCTCACACAGCCCAGGTACTTCTGCAAGACCTGTAGAAGGTACTGGACTGATGGTGGGTCCCTCAGAAACATCCCTGTTGGCGGTGGCTCAAGGAAGAACAAGAGATCATCATCTTCCTCCTCCAACTCCACAACAACAAGTTCTAATCTTTCTAACAACAATTCCAAGAGGCTTCCTGATTTGATACAACCCCAACAAGGCAACAGCCAAGGCCAAGATCTAAACTTGGGGTTTCCGTCCAGTCAAGTCTTCCCACACCATCATCAAATCCCCAACATTGATCAAAACAGTGACAAGAACCACAATTCTTCGAGCCCTAGCACTACTACAACAACAACAACATCTCACCTCTCAGCTTTGGAGCTTCTCACTGGTTTGACTTCAAGGGGTTTGAATTCCTTCATACCCATGCCATTAGTACCTAATTCTTCAGATCCCTCAAACCCATACACATCTGGGTTTCCCATGAGTGAACTGATGATCAAGCCAACTCTTAATTTCTCTCTTGAGGGCCTTGGAAGTGGGTATGGGAGTGCTCTACAAGGTCATCATCATGTTCAAGAAAACAGTGGGAGGCTTTTGTTTCCCTTTGAGGATTTGAAACAAGTGTCAGGCAGTGATGGAATGGATCATCATCAGCAGAACGACAAGGAGCATCATCATGGTGGAGACTCTACTGGTTATTGGACTGGAATGTTGGGAGGAGGATCATGGTAACTAAGTTCAGAATTCTTTCTGATCTTAATCTCTATATTAATCAAGTAATTAGTCTTCTTCTTTCATGGTGGTGGGTATGTGACTAGCTTGTTTGGATTTCTGAGTTCATAAGTACCAAGTACTAACAGATCATAGGATACATGGAGGGTTTTCTTAATTAATATCACTTTGGATTTCTACTTTGTCTTGGTTAATTAAAATTATGGTGGGCGGTCGATCTTTTGGAGTCTATTTTAGATTGGCTTCAGAAAATTAAGGGTGACTTTCACCACTACTTCTACTACTAGCTACCACTCTATGATCGAGGATATATACTAGAAGCAATGATGATCAAAGAAGAGCAGCGGCCAGAATTTTTTAAGGGTATGTAGCAATCTGATCGAGAAGAGAAACATGCATTGTTGTTGCATAATGTTCTTCATTTCATGTAATTGATCTTCCTTCTCTCTAGCTATTTTATCACTAAGAGAAAGTCAAGGGCAGTCCACTGTAATTTTGTGTCATTGATTGGTTGGTTGGCTTAATTAATTGGTACAATCAATAAATATTATATATTATGTATAATCTATGATGTGCTGCATCTTCTGCATGTTTATGATAAGCCTATCTTCTTCATCTCTGCTCTGTATTATGTTCTTTAGCTTAAGGTCTTATTACTCGGGACAGAGATTCTTCCAGCAAATTACACTCAGCTAGCTAGCTAGAGAGATATGCATGATACTTGAACAGAGTGAAAAGCCAGGCAAGGAACTCAGAACCTCCCACATGACTTCGTATAAACAACTCTTACCGTACTTTAACTACACTCTATAATGCTCTTGAGTATTGAATCTTCTTTAAAGTCGGAACATCGTTAGGTTTGCTCTACTGCTACGTACTACGTACTTAGTGATCAGACTTCCTGATCGAGACCAAAAATTTCTCAGCTCTCTCTCTCTCACCTAACCAATACGTTCATCATCCAATTCAAACAGTTTCGAAGACTGATTCACAATGTCGTCGACCCCCTTTTGTAACCTTGCCGGGAAATGATCATTGCTTCCATGCCACACCTTCTCTTTTCCAAGTCACTGAAATGAGAGAGAGAGAGAGATCTGACAAAACACCCTCGCTGGGACCCACAAAAACATTCCCCTCGGTGAGTGTGCTAAAGAGAGAATAATACACCCCACTATAGGAGTTGATTCATCCATCCAATCCAGATCTGAAAATTCTTACCTCCCCCTGGTTTTTAAATTCTGTTTTTCCTTCTTCTACTATTTGGTTTCTTGCTGTAAGCCACTTTCTGCATAATTTGACGTATTTGGGCACGTCAAGAACCTCATAATTGTGTAGCACGAGGACAGTTATGGAATTGGGCTCCCTATAGTACATTGGTCCAAACTGAAAATGACAAGACATATTCCTTGAACGCCAAGAATGAAGCACAGCCTTGAGGAACCTGCTGGCCGTTCCAGCTATATATAGAAAATTAGAGGGTGTCGCTTGAGAAAGTTCTCAAGGAATGGAAACTGGGTCTTAATGGTGGTTGCCGGACCTGTTGTTTGGTCTTTGGCTTCTTCTCGTTAAGGTTTAGTGCTTAGGTTGCTCCCTTTAGTTTATCACAAAATTATCACAATCCTTTTTCCGTCTTTAGTTGAAAGCTCATCAGAACTTAAATCGCATCGACCGACCTATCCATTTTGTGTTTGACAATGAGCAATAGCAAGTCCACGTGGTAGAATACAACTTGACCAATCTACTGGAGTTTATAACCAATAATGTTGTAACACGATCATTTCCTCAAGTAACAACTGATTCTTCATGAAAAAAATAGAAACAAAATTTCTTCCTTAATGCCTTAGCATGGGAACTAAATCTGGAAAGAAAAGAAAAACTCTGAATAAAAAGATATTAATAGCACGAATTGGCATCGAAGCTCAGAATCATAACGAGATTAATGTATCGAACCGCTTCCCAGTCAGTCTAGTATGAGAGCGAGAAGAGTAAGACTGCAGAGTTTCAATTCATTCAAAAAATAATACTGTTTCCAGTTTCAACATCAACAGGGATATACCATCAGATTTGATTGCCGATATAAAGTAGACCCAGAAACTGAAGTCAGTCAACCTTGTTCTTTTGGATATCAAAGATCACCATTGATTCCAAATATACGAACTTTGTGCATGTTCGGGAACTTGGCCACTACCAGCACAAAAACTGCTAGCGTGTTGAAGAACAGCATTGGATTTTGATAGTCTGTTGTGTGTGACGCGATCAAATATCTGCCATATCATGAATGATTAAGTTAAGGATTGAATCTATAAAACAGGACCAGCATGCGCAATAAAAGTCTTATCGTGGCACTATCATTCTTGTCTAATATCTGATTGCATTCGTTCTTTTGAACAAATACTCAAACGAGCACAAATGCTGCACAGCAGGTAGTAATTGATTGAATAATGCTTTTGCCATTTGTTTCACTAGGTAGTCAAATGTGTATGAGTGAGGCCATTGGCAAAGTTCAATTCTTTTGAAAGAGATATTAAATGCTCCAACACTTCATTCCACATTTCTATGGAGGGGAGAGAAAGAAAATGGCAACTAAATTCTCCTCTGTATCACAAGTGGCATGTACATTTCTAAGACCAATCTCTGAAAGCTTGAAGTTCTTGCAAAATATATAAGTGATGTTAAAGTACATGCAACATATACAGGAAAGTTAAAAGTACTTACAAAACAACAGGCACCACAGTCAGAAACTTTCTGTTTCGAGTGAGCTGATTGCCATTGTCTATCTGCTCCCACCAAGTAAGAGCATTGTAGATACCTTGGTCATCAGCAAAAGGTGTTCCCTTCTTCCAGTGAAAGAAATGGTATGTAATCTGAATACAGAACGTAACGACAATCAGAACAGATGTCATGATTAGCAAGTGGGTTTCAGCTGAAACTTGTCAGTCACCAACTCTTCTATACAGATATAGTATAGTGCATAAGGATCATTACACAATCGAGTGATAATCTCCACCATTACATCAGCTTTTTAACTTACTTTACGCCAAAACATGTCCACTTCTACACAGAGTCAACAGCAACTACTCATAATCGAGCTTTTAACACCAACACAGCTGAACAGTTGTATACAAAACCTATACAAATCAATACGAGGAGTGATACTCTAAATTTTGGCATATCAAGAAATACACATATGAAACAATATAACTAGTCTTTTGTTTCATTCTTCCTCAGCTCAGCTGCTTACAAAAAAAAACAAGAAGTTTCTTCTGATTCAATGAACCAATGAACCAGTTCAATTTCTGTCATATTCCATCTCAGCTACCACAACTTGAATCAACACTTTTTGTGTTTTACAGCACAGAGATTATGAAATTCTACAAGTAATCTATTCTATTCAATTCAAAATCATCATCATAAATACACGAAAGCTTAACAATTTAGATTCACAATCACCTCAATTTTGACCAACACAAACACACACACAGAGCCGCATAGATGTGATTCCAAACAAACCTACCTAAGCATTTACGAAAATGAAATCAAAATTGAAAAGAAGAGAATATGATGAGTTAGCTCACGAGAAAATGAGCGAGGTGGACGATGGTCCAGGCCATGCCAGGCGAGCAGGCGAAGAGGCATAGAACGATGAGCCAGGAGAAGAAGACGATGAGAATGTAGGTCGTCCAAACCCCAGGGTACGTGAACCATTCTGTGTTCCGATTCAGATCCGTCGGTCGCACCGCCGTCACGTACATCTCCTCCGACGAAGACGATCGCTTTTTATTTCTTCTAAGGAACACGATTCGATTCGATTCGATTCGGAGAGAAAATGAGAGAGAAAGCGCTTACGAGACGAAGATTGAGAGCAGCGACGAGGAGGAGATGCACGTCATCACCGACGGTGAAAACTCTGCAGAGAGATTTGTATTTGTAATTTCGCAGATGGGGGATTCCGAATCGGGTTCGGGGGGATTTCGTACTTTTTTTTTTTGGGCAGAACGGAGTTAGAGTTGATATTCTTTTTTGTTTTGATTATTGGAAAATTTGATGGAGGGGATTGACATAGACTTTTGGACGGTCGGTGATGACTTCTCAAGCTAGTGCATAGAGCTCATTACCATAATTCTTTTTCTTTCTTTTTTCTTTCTGTTTTTTCTTTTAATTTTAATTTCAAAAAATTTAAATTTATCGATAACACGAAAAAATGGAAACAGGTTCACTACACTCTTCTATGTTTTGGTCGTCGAATATGGATTGATTAGCTTAATTTCTATTCGATATTACAGAACTCACACTTGAATGTAGTGTCACACAATCACACCTATTATTTATACTTATCTCGTTTTATTAGTTTGTGTATGTGTATTTCCAACAGGATTTAGAGTAAAACATTATTTCTCTAGCTCATTAGACACATGGATAATAAATTATGAATAAACATAGTCACATAGAGAATCATAACGGGAAACTACATAGAAATGAAGCTGAATCATTTAAAATGAGCTTTAAATATGTCAAAGATACATGAATACAGTGGAGTCATTACCTGTTTGATAATGTGCTTACACTGAAATAAAACACTTTTACAACATGAGAAACAAAAAATATCAGAGGTTTAGTGTGGCATTGCCAGCCCCTTCCAAACCCTCCACTAATCTTCTCTTTGCAGACTTTGTTCGGAAACACCAGACCTCGAAAGCCTCACTCAAGTCTGGATACCGAACCTGCTCAGCTCTCATCCAGTCTGCCAGAATTTCGGCTTGATCATTTGATGGTAATGCCAGTACCAACGTCACTATGGCTCCTTCGATGGTCTGGCACAAGTCCTCATTCATCTTGAATGGAAAACTCGTGTCCTCACGGCCCTTGGAGTCCAAGAGCGGTTTCATCTTCCTTATATATGGGAGCCACGACTTCAGTAATGTCAAGCGAACTGGAGCTGGAAGAATGACATTACCATAGCCGACTGCTTCCAAGACTTTAGCAGTCACTTCTATGAGCTTAATCTTCAAACCCCACATAAATGAATCAAGTTTCTTATCCTCGATTACTCCTATAACATTACTGGAGCTTTCGGCCCAGTTGGAAACAAAGTCTTTCATCAAATCCATCCTACCAAGTATGTGACAGATCCATTCAAGATCAGATAAACTATGCATAATTTTCTCTTCTGCTGTCTCCGATGCAAGGTCAGGCTCCAAAAGTAAGGAAGACAACTCTTTTTCAAATGATGAACAAATATGCGAAAGACCTGTTCTTACCACCGATTTGACTTCATCATCTGCTGTGATCAACGGTGTATCGTCGTCCTCTCCTAACATGTATTCAACTTGTTCCTGGGCAGAACTTTTAAGCTCACTACCAAATGGAGGACATTGTCCAACAATGGATGTGGCAACACGAATTGCTGAGATGAAAACAGTTTTGGTGGCAGCCAAATCAACAGGTTGGATCCTAGCTATAATGGGCATAGCTATCGGACCCACTTTCGATACTGCTTTTAAGATGTGCTCTTCTTCCTTCTCCTCCCAAGGAACAGCCTCCAAGTACTGGGTGCAGCAACGGACAATCTCGTCACACTTGAAGGCAACTGCTGACTGAAGAATACCAACAGCAGACTTAACCGACTCTAATGAGTCCAAAATTAACTCTGTTGGAAGATAGAGCAGCCTCAACAGATTGACATGGTGATCATAGTTGACCTCAGAGCAATGAACACTAATGGAATTACTAGGGTCTGGATTAGACAATCGTTCAGCAAAGTACTTGCTCCTTTTTATGAGAACAAAAGAGTGGGAGTAAAACTGTTGGTATCTTCCATCTCTGTCATTCAAGCATATAACAACGTCACTGGTATTTTGATCACCAAGTCTGCAACACTTGGTTTGTAAAGCTTTGTCCATATGCGCGAACAAGGTTCATGCTTCAAACAACTAAAAGAACACACTTTCCAACTGGTTCAACTGAAAATTGAAATAAATGAAGTCAGTTAATCCACATAGATTTACAAGAAACACAGACAAATTAGACATTTGCAAGCTCACATAGGTTTGATCAAGAACAAAATCCAAAAATCATCTTGAAAATATATCAATAACCGAACATCTGAAAGTATTTAGTACCAACATTAGCTGATTCATAATTCATTAGAATTGACTACAATGTTCTTTGATATTCATTAAACAACTAGTTTAACAGGCAATCATGACTCCATCAAACTAAAGCATATAGAATTACATCCACTACAAAGACACTTGCAGCTACAAATTATTATGTAGGTATCCCAATTAACAAAACCAACAAAACTAACATATCCTTTCCTTAATCAAAGTATTCATATTAAAAGGCTTAAGCTGAAGATGATTACAGACAGATTAAGAAGTAACCCAAAAATGATTCTAGCATTTCCAATAGTAAAGTTGCCTGCGACAAAAGGAGCAGAGGAAGGACCTGCTGGAAGGTCAAGACTGGGAGCTGGAAATGCTTGCCAGAGACACTTTTGAGGAGGTAATTACTAAAGCTCTTTTATCTTAAGAGTTGTCTGTCTGTGCAAAGAAGATATATTGTTTTAGTTGTTTGTACTGCTTAATTTCTTCATCACTTGATCCATAAACTGAGATAATCTTTAATCATATTATTATGTATCAGTACTAAATTTGACACACTAAGAAGGCATTGTCAATCATCTTAACCAGTTATCTTATTAACTCCTTTGTCAGAGAGTGCAGAACCTATATTGATTTTTTCTGTTACTGTGTGTAGGTCAAAGTATCCTTATGGATCTTTGAGTTTAAATTTTGGCATATCAAAGTATCCTTAGGTCAAAGTATACATATAAAAACAAATTAACTAGTCTTCGTTTCATTCTTCCTCGGCTCAGCTGATTACAGAAAAACAAGTTTCTTCAGATTCTACGAACCATTTCTAAACAGTCGATTTCTCTCATAATCCTTCTCAGCCACCACAGCTTCAATCAACACGTTTTGTGCTTTTTAAAACATAGAGATTATGAAATTCTACACGTCTTCTATTCTATCCAATTCAAATTCATCATCATTTCCACGAAAACCTTAACGAATTGAAAAATTGACCAACACAAACACAAACACAAACACACACAGAGACACATAGATGTGATAATGAAATCAAAAATGAAAAGAAGAGAATATGAGGAGGAGGAGGAGGAGGAGTTAGCTTACGAGAAAATGAGCAAGGAGGACGATGGTCAGGCCAAAAAATGATTACAGACAGATTAAGAAGCAACCCAAAAAATGATTCTAGCATTTCCAATATTGGAGGTGCCTAAAAACCCAACCGATCCATGAATGCCAATTCAATCATATCTGTCATATCACATACAGAGTTCCAGTCTTTCTAATCAGCCTACAATCAAAATCCTAACTTTATGATATTCAACTGGGAATTCATGAAAGAAACATAACTCACACATGAACTGTATCAACTGCAGAAACCGGATCCGTTGTGAATCATTGGATATTGTAGAAGCTTATAACTGAAAAGAGCATAGATAAAAGCTATCAGGTGTCTATCAGAAGCCTCTGTTTCTCAGCTTCAGTTTGGAGTAGAAACTGAGAAAAACACAAAACTTGGAGAGGAGTGAAGGAAAACAAAAGTGGTTTTGAACTGACCAAAGTGGCCCTTGTGTTTGATTGCAGCTAGGAGATGTGTTAAGAGATGGGAGGTGATTAGTGTATTTCTTGGAGGGTAGCTTGGTGCAAGAAAACATGGGAGATGAGTGAGTACATGACCTTAGAATGGAAGCAAATGATTGGTAGAAAGATAGGGTGTTTATGTGTATTAAATATAAGCAAATGAAACATATCTTTTCTTTCTTTTCTTTGTTGATTAGCGAGTGTAGGAGGATCAACTCCAAAAAGTTGCCTGTTTTTATCACAACTTGCACAAGTTGCAAGGCCAAGTGCAGAGTTTTTATCAATGTTCTAGAGCAAATAAGAAACGGGGCCAAAGGAATTTTGCTATCAATTGTGTAGATGAAAGAGATCTTGTGCATCTAATTTGGGTTCCAAGTGGGAAGATTAATTTATTTTATTGAAACATAGAAAATAGGAATACTGTACTTATTGAGTTAATTTCTAATACGAAAAGAACAAAGCTGACCACACTCATTTCCTATCAAATCCCCTGTTAGCCACTGCGTTTGTTGTCGACTTGATGCAAATAAATTGTTGTCATTGTCATCGAGCTGTTAAAGTGTTAACGATGACACTCGTGCGTGATACATCTGGGCCGTTGGTATACGACTATCAAATAACTAAATACAGCATTCTACCAAACTTGAAACAAAGGGTTAAATCTAAAGAAATGAAAAACAAAAGATATATATTTGGGCCTGAAGAATTGTCTGGGCTTATGGCTGGCGGGCCGAGACTCCTTGGGTTTGTGGTTGGTGGACCGAGAATTCTTGGGTCTCTAAGCAACTTCCCTCTGTTCTGGTCCATTACTGGTTCCTAATGGTTGGGCCTGTTTGTATGGACTTCAAGACAGGTCTATAAGGTCAAAATTTGGGATCCAAGAGGATGTTACATATGGGATCCAGGCGGTTCGGTGAATCTGCGAACATGCTGGAGTTGTAGTAATCGACTTATTTTTGTCGCATTGGAATTGCGAGTTTTCGTTAGAGTGGATATACCTACCATAATTGAGTGCTCAGGGGTGTGGAAACTCTTTTCAACACGGTCCTCGAATTTCTCTTGTGAGAACTATAGGTCGAGACTTGACGTGCTTTATAGATTTAAAGAGTAGTACTTGCTACTGTTTAGATTATTCTTCTCTTGATAGAGTTATGATTGTTTGGCAACTGTTTATGTACTATTCAGGCCTTGAGGATCTTTCAATAAAACCTTCTTTATTCTAAAAAAGATAAGCCCATCGAGGACGGTTTAGTTTCAATACGTTGGCCAGTTGCTTAAATCTAGCTAGCCTATGGGTTGAATCCAATATTGACCATCCTAATCGTAGCAAAGCTTGAAGGCCTCGATCACAATGCTGGCAAAAGTAACCGATATGGTATATTCTCTAAGACGTTATGAACTTAATTCACACCACTTCAGAGTAGGAAGTGTTGTGCTTTTGACAAAAATCCTAATGAGTTTCAGAATATATAAGCTTTGTAAATATAATCTTGTGAAGAGTGTTTGGTGATCTTTATGCATGTAGTTCTGAAAATCTTCCGTCTTAACTGTTGTTTGGTGTAGAGGAAATCTGTGCTTTTGAGCTGCAGAAATGAACACGTACGTACGTGTAATCTTTATCAGGCTAAGGTTTGTGCAACCATTTTCCAGTCCCCTATTAAACTGAATAGTCACACTTATTGGTACGAAAGTTATTTTACAAAATCCAGAAATGGCTTCCTCCTCCTCTTCCAAGTTCCCTTTGCTTGTTGCTTTGATCTTACTATACAGCTCTCTTTTCATGCCACAGCAGATCCTCCTGGTACAAATAACAATGCTCCATTGCTCTCAGTCCCTTTTTTTGTTTGTTTTTGCTTCTGTCTTTTACATTAGAGCTAAATTTATATTACTGAACTGATCTTTGGATTATCGTCTGGCACACCGATGGATGTTAAAGCCGAAGATGGCTACCTATTCACGGGTGAATGCAGCAGCCAGCCATGGGGAATTGGGGATGAATATCAATAATCCTTATGTAGTCAAATGTGTTACCATCCCAGCTGGTGAAAAGCGTTGCTGGTGAGACCAAGTAGCTCACTTAGCTATGGGCTAAAACAAATCAACACCGTGATGTGACCAAGTCCTTCTTGGGCCTTTAACTTCTAATTTATGGGTCAAGATCAGCAGTTGCTCGGAGCAAATGCCCAAGAGATGTTACGAGTCACGTTGAAGAAGAACCCTATTCAATATTTGTCTCCGTCTTCTTTTGTTAAGCGTATATTCACGCGTGCGAGAGAGCAGAGGGTAACACGAGACGACAACGCTACAAAATTCCCCCTCTCCGGTAAAAAAAAGCTCAAGGAGTGGGGTGACGTAAATGCGTAGGGGTGGACACTTGGTCTTAGAAATCCTTATCCGATCCGGTTTCAAATCGTCTTGTATAAGAACGGTAAGGGTTTAGATTTTCAAAATGAAAAATTTGTCTCATCTCGACTCGTTTGAATAAAATAGGATGAGATTTAGGTTTATTTTTTAGTGTAAGTGGAATCATGACCCATCCCAAATAATATTACACCAAATACAATAAGCCTTATCAACTATATATTACAGTATTTACTTTTATGGATCTCAAGTCATCTTACTTACTTCTCTGTGGCGTTTCTTCCTCTCTTTCACAGTTTCACGTATGACATCAACTCAATTTCTTAAATATCCAAGTCAATAATTCTTCTAACTAAATTCTTCATTGTTCTTATTGCATTGACTATTATTTTCTTAATTTTTAAATGCAAAGAGCGGTATCCATATGCAACTTATGCAATTTGGTATGTATATATACAATTAGGTATCTATATAAGCAATATGAAATATGATTACTACTATGTATGCATGCATATAGGCACATCAGAGATGATTATCCACTTAACATGTAAAGAACTTGAATTAGGTATGTTATTCATTTTGATTTATTCCAGTATGTGAGTGTATCAATTAATTTAGTGTCATGTGATATACTTATAACTTCATAAAATGTGCACTTTACAGATCATGAAAGCTCTACTTTATCTGATTGTAGTACAACATGTCCACCACCAGTTTTTATCCAAAAGCAAGGGGCAAGACTATTATTGATGTGTGAAAGCTGAAAATAAGCTGATTAAGTGATTAACTTTCAGTTATTTTTTTATTTTTATGAAAAGCTTAACTTTTGGTTGATTTGAGTTGTTTCTATTTTTATATTTTCTATCTTTTCCTTTTCGGATATGTATTGAACCTGATTTTGGATTGTTCAGCTATGTGATGAACAACATAAACTTATTGAAATGCTTCTTTTTGGTCGTTTTGGGACTTTTAGATATACTATTCTATTATTTTTGTTATTGAAAAAAAGAACGTAAGGATCTCAAAATGAACCCGTACCGAACTAATTTCGTTTGAATTTGAGACTTCTTGGAATTTATTTTTATAATAACGAATCTCATCCCGGTCCGTTCCGCTTAAAAAATATAGAATTATGATGATTTTTGTCCATAACCGATCCATTGGTCCTGCGTCCGGCCTTATAAATGCGTCGTCATCATACCTGACAGGGTCATCATTGCACCCAGTATGTTACAAGACGTGTCAGTAAGACAGGACCAGATAGAGAGAGATGGTCCCCACCTTTCTACTCCAGCCCCAGACCAACCACTGACGGAGTTTCACCACTTCCCCACAAAAGCATCTGACCTCTTCCGGCAACTTGTTCCCCGCTTCGCCGGCACCTGGCTCTGGCCGTCCGATCGACGTGGGGCAGTCAACGTTCTTACATCAGCCATGTGTCCCCCATCTTAAGAAGAGTATAGACGTATAGTATATTGTTCTGAAATATCGTACGTTAATTGTGGTTTCGAAGTATGCGAGCTTAAAGTGACGATGGTCCTGGACTCCTCCTAGTGATGATGATAGGGTTGAGTACCACAATTGAAAATGGCTACTTCATGACAGAGAGAGCGTGAATGATTCATAATCTTCGGATGCAGTCGTACTAAATGATGTAATATATGAGTGGGTTTTAAGTAGTAAGAAATCTCACAAACTTTAAATATTGATTCTCATCTCGCTTGCTTCAAATTTGTAGGTGAGGGTCTTGTTAATACGTTTTCATACTAAGAAGATGCCGAGATAATTAGCGTCGAACAAATCATAACCTTAGACGCTTATCAACTTAATCACATGCATATATATATATATATATCACATAAAACTGCATTGTCGAAGAAACAATCGATCCATGTATGTATTGATCTAGTTATATTCCTCGTGCATAATGTTCTAAATATAGATTTTAGTCGTAATCCTCCCGTCATGCATGTCGCATTTGCTCGTAACTAATAATATCCTTATACTATAACCAACATTAGGATCAAGTAGACAACATTTTAGCGTTTCCCAAATTACATTCACCAGTGATCACAATAATTACGCTATGACTTATCAAGGACTTAGGCCTATAATCTACCAGAGGTCGAGAGTGTTTTGCGAGTTTGATTGGCATCCACGTTCACTATAATAAGCTTTAGAAATTACCGATCTTATAATTAGAACTAGAATCGGAATTCACAACCTTCATGTGAAACCCACTCTCCATAGACGTACAATAGCCTCTCTCGGTAGTCGTTTCTAGGCGCTTTCGATCGAGCTCTCTATGATAACTTAGCACTCATATTTTTGAGGAATTTAAATTTCACAGAAAGTTTTTGTAATCCGTGTGTGTAATGGTGTAGGAACTCAGAACAGTAGACACGACATTCTCTGTCGGGTACTTGCTTTGGGTATCGGGTCGAGCCAAAAAAGCTTTTTAAATTTGTTTGTTTCCGGTAGAAGACCGGGGTGGGGGGCCCAAGTGGCGGAGGGTGGTGAGGGAGGAGGAACGGGTAGGGACCGGCCGGGTGTGGCTGGGCCTGGGCGGAGGGAGACCACCTCCTTGGTTGCCTCGAAAGATCATGATTGGACATGGATCATTGGTTTAGTGGTGGCTCAATGGTGAAAGAGGAGCTCCCAGCTTCAGCTCTTTTGCTAATAAATGTGAAAAGATGTCTGTTGCAGTTTAGGCTTTTTCCTGGTATTTCTGTTTTAAACTTCTTGCATTTTTCAAAATCAAAACAATGCAAGAAGTTCTTTTTTTTTTCTTTGATAAATTGCAATAAGTTAATTTGGAGGGTAAACAGTTGTAGTGGAACAAAACAATATTATCATACTCAAATGACTGTTGAGTGATATGAATAGTTCAATTTTATGTTCCACAAAAACTTTTCTTAAAACCCAACAAAAAAAATTCCGATTCATCTCCGAGCTAGTTTGGGTCCTTGTCTTATTAGATAACTTAGAAAATACAACAGCTCCAGAGTATGTCTTAACAAATTATTAAACCCTGTATCTTATTCAAAACAACTCAAATCCTTTATAGAAAGAAACAAGCTAGGGCAATGCTAACATATATTGGCACCACCTTCCTTTACAAGGTCTCAGTCTTCTTGACCTTATTGAAGCCTGTGAGCCCTAGAGAGTCATCATCTTATAGATGCACTGACCCAAAATTTAAGCATAGACAGTATTCCTTTTGTTCTAGATTAGTTTTACCTTTTACAGTGAGCCCAAAGTTTAATGTGGCTCTGGTGGTTTCTTCGATCAAAGTAAGAAAAAGCCAGATGAATATATATATATGGGGTAATCATAATGCATACTTTCCCCAGGTACCAACTCTGATATGTGAAATGATTTTGTATTTTCACTTATAGCTAGCTTCCATTATGATTATTACTCTGTAATTGTTGTGAATGGAATTGTACTGAGCTAGGAAAACAGAAAACCAGAAACTTGATCTGAGTTTGGCCTGGAAATAGCATTGTATTCTTCTTTTGATGGTAACGTGAGAAGGAGGCTATAAGATTGGCATGGCATTCATATATGCCTCACTTTTATTGGACATTATTTGTTGCTAGAAACCTTATGTGTGGCAGCTCAAAATGCTTTGTCAGCTTTCCCATCACGATACCAATAAAGCATTGAGATTCCTTTGTAAGATTTTCTCCACAGAGATGAAATCCACAGACAGAATTTCAACCAGGACAAAAATTCATACATTTTCTTTAGTGAAGAAAACAAAACCAAATGACAGACATGAGGTTAGAACGAGTACTAAGTTTTGGAACTGTCACTACCAAATTGCTATTTCATTTCTTGACTTCTTGTACACATTGTACGTTCTTGGTGTTTGGTTCGTCGCGTCCCGGGTAGAAGTAAATATTTGATGCAATATTGTTAAATTGGATGGTTCTTGGCTGTCCAGCCATGGGTAACACCTCCTACCATTAACAAATAAGTATGTGATATGTGTCCAAAGCCATATTAACTAATTTTAACGACAACCAAGCAACCCAACTCTGCTCTCCTCTCGATTAAGAGCTTCTCTATTTCTACGAAAAAAGACGGGGCCGACTGCAATGATCTTCATGAGCATCCAAGAACGTACAATGATCAACATCAAATTAAACAATAACAAGGATTGATTGTGAGCTTCTGTATGACCCGACCCGTTCAACAACACCCAACGACTCAATTCAACTCATCAATGATCAAACCGCTTGTAGAGGAAGAAGGAGATGTTAGGTTAGAATTGTTCCAGGTATGTTTGACAGGTGTCGCCTATTTATTTGCTAATGGTAGGAGGTGCTGTCATGGCTGGGCAGCCAAGAACCATCCTGTTAAATTTAATTTTTGTTAATCTACTTTTTAAAAAGCTTAAAATAGTCACTTAAATATTTGGTGTATTTGATACTTTAGTCATTTAACTTATGAAACTATAACTTAGGCTAGTTCTTTCATTAGGGCTAGGAATGGGACGGGTCGGGTCAATTTTTTGCCATCCTTATTCCTATCCCGAACGGGACGGAACGAGATTGTACATTTTAAAAGTTTGTCCTGATCGTCTCGAAACTCAAATGGGATGTACAAGATAAGTCCAATTTCTGATTCAATTTAAAATGAACATTTAATAGAGTATATGTAACAACAAAAATTCGAGTGAAACGGAACGAACCAAAATTCGGGCTCAATATATATATATATATATAAATATATACTATTAGATAAACATAGTTTGATAAAACCTAGAAGTTTATATATAATTATACAAAATAATATCATTTCACTTCATGTTTAATTAAAAGCTTTAAAACTACGACTAATTTTATTTCATGTTTAATTGATACATTTGGTTCATAATACAACTAGTATAGTACTTTGATCCTCGTATGATAATTTTATTTTTTGGTTGAATATTGCTAATTGTTTGATAATTGAATATGTCAACTCTTAATAAAATAAATGATCGATAAAATATGCAAAATATATTATGCGGGACGAGACAGGCCTATCAAAATTTTAAGATCAAATTAGGTCCGTCTATAAAAACGGGACTGGTTAGGACACTCATGTACTTCTTCTCGGGTTCGGGATTTGTGCCCAGCCCTACCTCTCACCCCATAAAATTGAGTGACCAAAGTTATAATTTTAAAAGTTGAGCGACTAATGTGCGTGTCTATTTGTCAAACTTGAGTGACCAAAGTTATAAGTTTCATATAAGTGTCAAATACACCAAACTAAAGTTGAGTGACAATTTAAGATTTTTTGCCTTTTAAGAATCTAATCTCATTCTGTGCGGAGTTTGACTTGAATCAATTATAAGACGTCTTAATTTACACATGGTTAAGGCTGCAATTTGAATCTCCTCCTCTCCAGCTCAAAAGAAAGATTATTGGAGGGATAACTTTGTTAGAGAATCCCATTAGTTAAAGATTGAAAAGTTTCATCCTTTTATAATAACATGCATAAGTACAGGTTATTATCTAAAAATCTAAAATGATAACTTATTTAATTTTAACATTCTTTGCTCAGTGCTGCTTAATTACAAGTCAAAGTCACAATTCAAATTCTATATTTGTTATTTTCTGCATCATCCATTCCTCCCATCGATCAGCTCATCGAGTGGCAAAGAAGGTTGATTGCTATTTAGCTAGTTAGCTAGGTATTCATAAGTCATATCGTTATTCTTCTACGTACGATCGACTAATGAACCAAGCTAGCTAGCTAGAAAAAGCTACTCTAAGCTCCAAATTGTCTAATATTCTGAATGAAACTCCCATTTTTCTTATATATGAGGATTCCTGCATGTAGCTAGTGACAATAAACTTCGGGTTTATGCCTGGATTTCCAGTTTTAGGTTTTTGCTTATATATGCAGTTTATCCTGAGTTTTAGGGTTGTATACAGTTTTTGATATAAGTTATTAAGTTGCAGGAAGGATAACTAGCTAATTTTAATCTAGTGATTGATCGAAGGATATGCTGTTCGATGAATCAAGCTAGCAAGTATCACAATCTTGGAAGTCAAAACTTGAGAAATTAGAATGCAATCCTTGTGTTTCACTGTTGGATGAAAGTGAGAATATAGCAGCATTATGACTGTGAATAATGGTTTCTGTCCAGTACCCCTTAAATAGGTCCCCCTGCATGGCCTTTAGTTTTTACACAAGAACAGAGCACGTTTTCTCAGCTCAACACAATAACCAAACACTTAATTAGTATGATCCTTATATTGTTTTTTCATTTAATCACAGTCCGAAACTGCTGGTTTGATTCTTAATCAAGCAGAATCTTTATGAATAAAAGGCGAAAGGCAAAAAAGGAAGACAATTACCACCAATGAAAATTCCGTTTTCTGGATTTCAATTGCTCTCTTTCTAGCAGAAGAAAAGAAAAGGGAGAAAGAAAGTTGTTTTGATGCAGTTGACTTAATTCTCAACGGCTATGATGAAGCGTGTGTTGTTTACAGGAGACAAAATCATGATCTTTATGCTTGATAAAGATGAAGAGTGGTGATCCTGAAGAGAAAAAAAATGAAGCAAGTACTTTGCATTGTGTTATATCTTTGCAATCACTTGTGGGTCTAATTCTGATCTCCTTTCTGACACACCCACCCACTAAAACACAGATTAGAATGCTGCTAAGTATGGTTTTAAAGCCAGAGATCGACCTTATAATTGACGTTGTTGACTAACATATAAACACACCAAAATGACTATGTTCAAGAAATCAAAACACATTTTCTAGAATTCGATGATTACTTGGCAATCATGTATATGTTATTCCCCGGACCGTTTTGTCTTAATCTTTTCGCACTCGCATTTTAACAAGCATCTAGTCACCTCCATACTTTTAAAAGACTAGCACAAAAATATATATGGATCGACATGTATTAAATGTTTCGACCCTTAATACATATAAGCTTTGTTGCGGCAAAATGAAATGAAACATTAGGAAGAATAAGATCGAGGGAGTAGTGGTCCTTAGCTATTTAGGTACGTAATTGAAGTAGGATTGAGATGGATGAATGTAATGTAATTGTAATGTAGACATGAAAAAGAACAGGGTGAAAGGTGCAGTTTAGGGAAGGAAGAGTAAAGTAGGGTTTTGCCCAATTTGGTGACTTGGGTGGGGGTGTTTTAATTAGTACTGTTCAATAAGAAAGTCAAGATTCTCAGACGAGCCATGAAGAGCTTGAAGATATGCAATGGGACCCATATTAATCTCGGTATATATCTCATGCAGCAGCAATAGTAAGCAGCAGCAGCAGCAGCGTTAGCACTAACATTCTGTTTATCTTATTATGAAGAAGAATTATGGGTGTCCCCTAAAGCTTTTTAGAGATTGGGGACTTGGCATACCCTACAGAGAGAGAGAGAGAGAGAGAGGTGAGATTGTTTCGATTAATACAGCTTTTGGTTTTGGCATGGAGCTAGCTATTTAGCTGTACAAGTTAATCAAGGTCGACTGAAAGTCCCTGGCCTGTCCCAATTTGCAGGATGATAATAATATGATAGGGCATGGCTGACCAATATGGGTGTTAGTATTGCATAATTAGTTGTACGATTAACATACTTATCCACTTAAGCAGATTAGCAACACCTACTCAACCACATGCAAGAACACCAAGGAAGCACCAACTTCACTCACCGGACCCACCCCTTCCGAGCGCGCACGCGCCCGTGGGGGGCGCGCCCGAACATGCGGATCACACACCAGCAGGAACCATCCGTCCCACATCGAAGAAGAACACCAGGTTCCAATCTCAAACACCTATACATATCAGGTATTTATTACAGGTAAGATCATTCCATCGAACGGTATCTAATTCCATTCGATCGCTCATTCACGTTCCAGCACACCAATTCACACTCCATTGATCTCAACACAACACGTTGGACTCAATCTCTCAATTCATACCACACCACTCGCACGTTCGCTTGACTGTTATATCCAGTACATATTCTGACTTAGGCATCGGAGCGTTGAAGGCGGGCCACCCCGTCTTGACCCCTGACCGCCTGCTTCATTGTTGTATTCTTCTAACAGCTGCTCCCGAACGCCCGAGGAAGGAAGCACCCGCAAGAAGAGCCCGCACGTACGAAGAGAAGGAAGAAGAGGAGAGTCCGCCCATCCGAACAGCCCCACCGTTCGGACGCACCAAGGAGGGGAGGTCCACCGCACGACCGAGGAAGGAAGAGGAAGCTTATTCTTGTTGCTTCTGCCCCATTACGCCTCCGCGCGTAATTCGGTAGAAACAATGGGGTTGAATATCCCACACTTACTATTTGTTAGTTTTGGAGCAAAAAATTAAATTATGACTCAAAAATAACGACATAATTTACAAACATTATTCTAATGCCATTAACAACTTGTCTCAGTAATCTTCCAAAAACTGCAACATCAAGTTTCAAATGTACCAACAAGTTACCAAAAATCACTCCAACATATAACACACATGCAACATATAAGACAAAGACATAATCACGGTGAAAGAGCTTAAGCGTGAACAAACCAATCAAGATTCAAGCTCACAAAAATATGCTTTCAAAGTGTTTCACTCATATGTGTTTAAGGTTAATGCTTAATTCAATTACTTGCCAAATGGACCAAACCATATGCTTACTCTTACAACTAATCTCCACAGATCAAAGGCTGCCATCTTGAAGATCAAAATGGCTTCATAGGTTATAATGGGTCTAGACTCACAAGGTTTAAGAAATAAAAAGGATATGGAATTCAAAAACAAATCCTAGAACCTAGTAGAGCACTGAATAAGAGACTTTTCTCGGATCTTGTAACCATGGAACTTTTTATTATTGTGGCCGGATTTCATCTTGTTGGGTCTTCACATCATTATTTTCATCAACAATTAACTCGGGTATCAAGCCAGACATCACAATTTTTTATTTTTCTTTCTTTTGTTTTTATTTTTATTTTTTTCTATTACAAACTAACTTGATACGTCACAATTTTTTATACCCCACACTTATTTCTTTGCATCACCTTTCAACATTGTCGCCGTCTTCACATATCTGTCTCATGCATAGCTATACCAAGTCTTAGAACAAGGGTAAATATATAACTATTCTAAGGTTTAAAGTCAGAGACATGTGGATGATGACAAAAAGTTTAAACATGTAGGCTCAAAGTGGTTAACTAAGGGGTGCACACTTGTGTACACAAAGTTGGAACGCAGGCTTATATGGCTATGGTGGTGTCCCCTAAATGCCTTTATCACTTCCTCAATCAGAACATAAATTGACAATAAGTTTCGAAAAGTACAAGAGCAAGTTCTAGTAAACTCTAGGGTCCATTAACTTAATCTGTGGCAAACAATCAACACTCAATCAAAGAAAACATGTATTTCTCATAAAGGCTCAAAAACTCACGGTTAAATGAATCTCAATAAAATCTATGCATGCTCAAAAATCCATACCATGTTAACTTGTTTCTAAATCCACAACATGTCCACATATGTAGCATATGTCAAAATCATCCAAAGAAACTTGAGAAACATAACAAACTCTTAGTCACAATAATGGAAGATATAAGTACATCATTGACTTGCTAAGGGCTACTAAGACTCTTATTTTTTTGGGTATTTTCTTAACATTTTTTACTTTTATATTTTGTTTTATCAAAAAAGACTCAAAAACACACAAGAAAACAAAGGAAAACACTCAAAACTGATAAAGAACTTCGATGAGTCGAAGCTAGCCTTTGATGGATCGAAGTGTGCACGTTGGTCTTTCCTGAGAATGTTCTTTGATGGGTCGAGGATCTCTTCGATGGATCGAAGGTACCCCACTGCAAATTTTATGAAAAACGGCCAAAACCGAAGAAACTGCGCACTCTGACTTACAAATTTTCTATAGAATTAACCACATATCCAAATGATATGAAATTTTGTGAACAAACACTAGACGCATATACTAAGACACTATAAAATTTCAGAATTTTCTGGGACCTATAACTATGTCAGAAAATTCACACTACACTCAAAAATTGAAAATTCTGACTCAAAAATAGAAAATTTCTATCTAGACAATAAATATATGATACAACCCCACCCCACACTTAAAAAATGCATTGTCCTCAATGTATCAAAGGTATAGCATGTAACACATTCATCAAATATGAATAAGAATCGTATCAAGACACACTAAACTGGAGAAAAAAATAAAGGAAAGATAGAGAGAAAGAAATCAAATCTGAGGTCCAAGCTCTCCATCCACATGGGTTGCCTCCCAAATAGCGCTAAGTTTAATGTCTTCAGCCAGACGGTATCAAGTATCACTCTTTATCTTGTGGCACATCCTCGAGAGGTACTTGCTCAACGGTGTGCTTCATCATCAACTCATAAAACGGTTCCAGTCGATGTTCATTGACTTTGAAATTTTTTCCTATTTTGTCACTTTTCACAACTACAACACCACTAGGAAAAACATTAGTAACCACAAATGGACCAATCCATCTAGACTGAAGCTTACCTGGAAACAGTTTCAACCTCGAGTTAAATACCAAGACCTTTTGTCCTACCACAAAAGTCTTGCTCCTGATATTTTGATCATGAAAAGCCTTATCTCTCTCCTTGTAAGTCCTGCTGGACTGATATGCATTGTTCCTAATTTCTGCCAGCTCATTCAGCTGCAATTTTCTGTGAATCTCAGCCTCATCGATATCAAAATTGAACATTTTGACCGCCCAATAAGCTTTGTGCTCAAGCTCGACCGACAGATGACAAGCTTTGCCAAAGACAAGCTTGTAGGGAGACATCCATATAGGTGTTTTGTAAGCTGTACGGTAAGCCCACTAAGCTTCATCTAATCGCTGACTCCAATCCTTCCTGGTAGGGCCTACGGTCTTCTTTAGGATCTTCTTGATCACACGGTTTGATACCTCCACTTGTCCACTGGTCTGAGGATAATAAGGTGTCGCCACCTTATGTTGAACATTATATTTCCTCAAGAGCGCAGCAAATGTGCGGTTGCAAAAATGAGAGCCTCCATCGCTAATGATGTACCTGGGTGTGCCAAAATCAACCGCTAAAAGTATGTACACATTAAAATTCAAAAAAGGGAAAGGACCCATGAAATCATTAGCCCACACATCAAAAATTTCAACCACCAGAATTGGGTGTTAAGGCATTTGATCCCTAGGACCTATGTTACCTGTCATCTGACATCTTGGGCATGCCTTGTAAAATTCATGAGCCTCCTTAAATATGTTAAGCCAATAAAATCCACACTCCAACACCTTGAGTGCCATTTTCTTTCCCCCGAAATGTCCTCCACCTACATAAGAGTGGCAAAAAGAAAGAATAGAATAAATTTCAGATATGGGTACGCACCTTCGAATGATGGAATATGGGCAATGCTTCCATAGGTATGGATCATCCCACACATAATACATGGCCTTCTTCTTCAATTTGTCCTTCTGAGCACGAGTATAATCAGTAGGTACCAGTTTTGAAACCTAGTAATTGACAATATCCGCATACCACAGCTCAGAATCCTGAATAGCAAATAGTTGCTCATCCGGAAAACTCTCATGCAAAGGGAGTTTATCCTCCTCCGTATTGAATCCATGTGTCAACCGACTCAAATGGTCTGCAACCACATTCTCTGTTCCTTTCTTATCTTTGATTTCCACATCAAACTCCTGAAGGAGTAGTAACCACCTAATCAGCCTTGGCTTTGCATCATGCTTTGTCATAAGATATCTCAATGCAGCATGGTCAGAGAAAATAATCACTTTAGTTCCTAACAAGTAAGATCTAAATTTCTCTAAAGCAAAGACAACAACCAAAAGTTCTTTCTCAGTAGTTGAATAGTTCAACTGAGCATCATTAAGGGTTCTAGAGACATAATAAATCACATGTGGTAGCCTCTCAACCCGTTGTCCCAACACAGCACCTACAACATATTTCAATGCATCACACATCAATTCGAATGGAAGGTTCCAGTCTGGTGCTTGGATGATTGGGGCGATGATCAATAGCTCCTTGAGCTTGTTAAATGCTTCAAGACAATCCTCAGAAAAATCAAATGTCACGCTCTTTTGGAGTAATGCACTAAGAGGTCGGGCTATCTTGGAGAAATCCTTAATAAACCTGCGATAGAAATCTGCATGTTCAAGAAAAGAGCGCACATCTCTCACAATAGTGAGAGGTGGTAAGGTACGTATAACATCAACCTTAGCCTTGTCTACTTTTATACCTTTTTCAGAAATTACATGTCCCAAAACAATACCTTGTTCAACCATGAAATGACATTTTTCCCAATTTAACACAAGATTCTTTTCCACACATCTTTCTAAAACTAGGGACAGATTATTCAAACATGTATCAAAAGAATCACCAAAAATAGAAAAATCATCCATGAATACCTCGATGATCTTCTCCACCATGTCTGAAAAAATGTTCATCATGCATCTCTGGAAGGTAGCTGGTGCATTGCACAACCCAAAAGACATCCTCCTGTAAGCAAACGTGCCAAAGGGAAACGTGAAAGTAGTCTTCTCTGTCAATGGCAATCTGGTTGTAGCCAAAATAACCATCTAGAAAGCAATAATACGCATGACCTGCAAGGCGTTCCAAAATTTGGTCAATAAAAGGAAGAGGAAAATGATCCTTATGGGTTGTGACATTAAGCCTGCGGTAGTCGATACAGACTCTCCATCCTGTTTGAACTCTCTTAGGCACCAGCAAATCCTCATCATTTTTAATCACTGTGATGCTTGACTTCTTGGTCACCACCTGCACAGGACTCACCCACTTGCTATCAGATATTACATAAATAATACTTGCATCAAGAAGTTTGATAACCTCATTCTTCACCACATCCATCATAGGTGGGTTGAGTCTTCGTTATGGTTCTCTCGTTGGCTTTGCTCCATCTTCAAGGAATATCCTATGAGTACACAATGTTGGATCTATTCCTTTAATGTCTGCAATTGTCCAGCCAATAGCTTCTTTGTACTCCTTGAGTACAGTGACCAGCTTCTCTTCCTGTAACACGGTTAATTTTGAAGATAAAATGACTAGTAAAGTCTTACCAGTTTCAAGGAATGCATACTTCAAATGCTCAGGCAATGGGTTGAGCTCAAGCTTTGGTGTTGTTACAATGGAAGGAGGAAGCGTGTCATTAGTAATAGGAAGAGGAAGAGATTTTGAATTACCTCTTATGTATGGCAATGACTCAAGGGCTACCACAACATCATCGTACTCTTCTCCCATCACTAACTCCTCAGCTGAGCTAATTCTCATTGTTTCGTCTTCTGCATCCATGGATCGAACTTGGGTGATCAAATCCTCAAGTTCACCCCACACTCTAGAACATGGGGGAGTTTCAGATTTCTTCCCCCATTCTTCAATCGCTTTCTTCAACACATCCTCGTTCTCGTCCACCGAGTGCTGTATAAACTCCTGCATAAAATTATCAAATGTATCAATAGAGAAACATGAATACAAATCATTATCAATAGGATGCCTCATCACGTCAAAAATGTTGAAGCGAATCTTCTCTTCATCTACTTTCATGGAGAGAGTACTATTGAAACAATCTATCTTGGTCCTAGCGGTCCGTAAGAATGGATGACCAAGTATTAGTGGTAGCTCTGATGGTTGAGGCTCTGCTTCCATCTCCAATACGATGAAATCAGCTGGAAAGATCAACTTACCTACCTGCACTAAAACATCCTCCACAAAACCTTGGGGGTAGCAGTTAGATCGATCAGCTAGTTTAATTGTAACACTAGTTTATTGTAATGCACCAATATTCAAAGTTTTATACACAGAGTACGGCATTAAATTTATTGATGCACCCAAATCAAGTAAAGCTCCTGTAAAGTTAGTGTTACCAATTGTACATGGGACGGTGAATCGTCCTGGGTCTCCCATCTTGGGTGATAGCTTCCTCTGAAGCACAACTGACACCTTCTCACTCAAGGCTACTATCTCAGTCCCTGTGAACTTCCTCTTCATTGTACAAAGAGCCTTAAGAAACTTTGCATACTTCTGTATTTGCTTAATTGCATTAAGCAACGAAATGTTCACTTCCACCTTTTTGAATGTATCTAAAATCTTTTGCTTCAACACATCCTTACTCTTATTTTTCAACTTACCAGGAAAAGGAACACGTAAAGGAATCAAAGGAGAAGATTCAGAAATAGACTTGCCTGGTTTTTGAATTGCTGAAATTTTCTGTCCAGGGGCACTTTTCGATGGGTCGAAAATTGGCTTCAATCCATCGAAGCCACCTCTCAGGTTTTCCCATGTACATCCTTTGATGGGTCGACGATAGGCTTTGATCCATCGAAGCCATCTCCCAGGTCCTTCGATGGGTCGAAGATTGGCTTCAATCCATCGAAGCCATCTCTCAGGTCCTGCTCGTGTGCTGCTTTTGATGGGTCGAGGAATTCTCGATCCATCGAAGCCTCCTCTCAAATTATAGCACATGTTCTTGGATCGGTTCATCTTCTTCTAAAGACTTTCTTGTAGGCTTTACAACCTCTTCAACCACTCTTCCACTTCTCAATGTGATCACATTTACTTCATGTTGAGATCTTGGGTTCTTAATCACATTGCTAGGAAGAGTACCTTATTCTCTTGTCGACACTTGTTGCTGCAGGCTGTTCAATTGCTTCTCCATAAGCTCGAATGTCTTGCTAGAGTTCTTGTTATGCATCTCAATACCCTCTAGCCTAGCCAAAATTTCTGCCATAATAGGATCAGGAGCTGGAGTTGCAACTCGCTGTTGTACCTACCGAATTCAGGTCTTACCTTGAAATCCGGTGGGCGGGTTTAACACATTTTTGGTGTTTCCATAGCTGAAATTAGGATGATTCCTCCACCCCGGATTGTATGTGTTTGAATACGGATCATTTCTTGATGCACGTTGCTGCACAAAATTCACCTGCTCTTCATCAGGAATAAATGGACAAATTTCGTTAGTGTGATCTAACATAAAGCAAACAGAACATACCTGAGATATAGATGATGATGATGTTGTTTGGCTCTTGATTGCAGTAGCAATGGACTCCAACTTCTTCTCCATTGCTTTCATTCTCTTATCCATATCTGGGTTGGTGGCAACCTCAAATACAGATTGTTGTTTCTTGCTAGCCAATGTTCTCTCTCCCGTGTAGAACTGCTTGGTGTTCTCAGCCAATTTCTCAATGGTATCCTGAGCTTGCTGACCTGTTTGATACATAAACATACCTCCACACGCAGAATCTACTCTTGTCTTGTTGGTTGGCTCTAGACCTTCATAAAAGAAAGTCATCCTGTCCTCAATATCATACCCATGATGTGGGCACTTCCTCACCAGCTCCTTGAAATGACTCCATGCCCCATGAAGCATGTCACCATCTTTTTGTATGAAGCTATTAATCTCCTTCTTCAACTGCTTAGTCTTTTGGGCTGAAAAATACTCCTTCATGAATGCCACCTTCATCTCATCCCATGATTGTATAGATCTTGGAGCCAAAGAATTGAACCACATCTTCGCTCCCTCCTTCACAGAAAAAAGAAATAAAATTAGTTTCAACACATTAGATTCAACATTTTGTAAGTTTTGTGTTGATGCTAAAGTTTCAATCTCAGCCAAATGTTGCTGAGAATCCTCTGAAAACACCCCCCCCCCCCCCCCCCCCCCCCAAACCCCATAATGAGGTAGGGCTGAAAGTAATGCAGGAGGCACTAAATATCTCTCAAGAGCTGGCAACACTATTGGTGATGAATTCCCTTGAGCACTAGGTACAAAGGAATCCATCAACGTTCTTGGTTATTCTCCCATTCCTACTCTTTGTGGTGGCGATTAAGGTACTTTTTCTTCTGAATCTGAATTTGTTTTTACCTCAATCTCAAATTCTGACACTGTGCCACTCGTGTTTCCAACCTCCAGTTTTGCTCGCCTCTTCTGCTTCCGGTTTTGCTTAGCTGAGCGCTCAACCTCTAAATCAAGCAACAGTGGCTCAGTTCTCCTTGACCTTCGAGTATGCATGCACTAAGTACCCGCACACAAGAGACACGTTATACTACAAAATAAATTAAACAAAAAAAACAAAAACTGAAAACAAAAGACACGTTAGAATATAAAGACTAGATCTTTCCCTGGCAACGGCGCCAAAATTTGATCGATGTTTAACCACCTTCAAAGTTACTCTATAATGAACTCAAAATGCTTGTCAATGCAGTACAATAGTATAGGTCAATCCACAGGAAAGATGAGACTCAATACTCTAAATTACAAACAGACGCGAAAGTCAGAAACTTGATAGCCTCGATAACTGACACTAATGTAATTAATTAAAATAGCTAGACTCAACCTAAAATCATGAAATTAATACTGGACACTACAGACACAATGAAGAACTACCACACAAATTTTCAATGCAATCGGAGTTGGTTTGGTTGCCTAATAAAATTATGCAAAGCAGATTATGAAACTGAAACAGTAAACAGATTAACAGTAAAGTAACAATCAATGATAAAAATGGTTAAGGGGAAGTGCTATCCACCACAGTCACATCATCTAGACCACAAATGTAGAACCAAAATCATGTTAATGTCATGAATGAAAGTTCCTAGGAAGATTCAAAGCTATGAACACAATCTATTACGCAATCCTTACGTTTACAACATCGAATGCATGCTTATCAATATTGTCTATCCCTCAAAGAACCCGAAGTCAAGGACCCGAATTTACTAAGAGAAAAGCATTAAGATTTAGAAAGGGTTTGAGAATCTACAAGGCTTTAAAAGTACACTACGGTCGTGTCTTGCTAGACCTAGGGTTTCTTATACCAAGCATGTATGGGTTCTACAATTGAAACTTGAGGAATGTAATGATCACCAACAACCATCAATTTTCTTAGAATTAGATTCATAAACATGCATACTAAGCGTGCACTCAAAGCATACACAAATAAGAATCATCAACGTATAAGCAACAAAGAAACCTCATTCGAATAACAAAAGCAATCTTCAATTAACAAGCATAAGTAATCTAGAAAACATGAACGGGGCTTCAAAACAGCCCCTTAACAATGGAGTTTAGCTCCTCATGGTAGCCATAAGAGTATGAGAGAAAGATAGAAAAATTACAGAATGGAATGGCCTCCTCTTTTTTGCGTTTTCTTCTTCCTTTTATTCTCCTTCTTTCACGTCTTCTCCCCTCTTTTTCTCACGGCAAGCATCACGTCTTCTCCTCTCTCTTTCACGTCTCACGTTTCTCTCCCTCTTTCACGTGACTTTCTGATTTTTTTCCCTTCTTTGGTTTGATTTAGTCTTCCTCATTTAATCAAAACAGATTTAGTTTGAGTTATTAATCTCAAATGGGCTGAATTCACATTCCATAGGGCCTTAGTAATCCATCTTCAAGTTGAACTAGGTCCATTTATCTCTTGATAGCTCCTTGCTACTCCTCGTTGAGATAGGAAAGCTCAATTTGTCATCTTTTATTTATTTTTCTCAAATTTCTTACAAAACGAATAACAATGATAAATTACTTAAAAACGTAACAAAAGAACTAAATATAAGATTCGATTAAATATATAAACATTGCATAAAAATGCAACTATCAAGGTGCCAATCCATCAGAATCAAAAAGCCCATATGAAGATGAAGATGGTCGATCTCTTAGCCCTATACATCACTACTGCTTTAATCCAGTTAAATACACATGTATATATACCTTAAATCTGCCACAAAATACTAAGATTATATGACCCTAAATTATATGACCCTAATGACAATATTTCAAAGAATGAAAATTTAAGAACGAGACAAATTAAAGCACAAACCTTGACCACATTTGCAGCACCAAAAGGCAATCATCGAAAGTAATCCCGGACTTCCATAGCTAGCTGATGCAATAAGGATCATTGTAAAGGGTATCAGATTATCGACCAATCATAACATACTGTTCTTTTGTGACATAAAGCCCAGCAGGTAATTACTAATCAAGATTTTTACCTATCTGTTGTTCCATATTTACGGCACCACATTTACCACATGCTGCAAAATAATCGATGGACAGTCACAGAAGCAAACCAGTCAAGCAAGAATATTTTGATTGTGAAATTGGAAGACAAATTGGCATTTGATAATTGGGGATTTGTTTTATTTATTTATTTTTTCTCGTAGAGACGAGATGTAGTTTGTAACTTTTTGTAAGAAAACGAGGAGAGAGAGAGAGAGAGCGGGGGGCATTGGCAGAAGGTGAAATCAGAAGATGATCCCTACAAACCCCACAACCCTAAGAACCCTAGGGACCATTGCACCAACATCTCTATAACCATTAGTCCCTTTTTTTTCTTAGTCATGCATTTCCCGAGGTAGGCCCAGCCCTTGGCCCCACCGACATCTCACTCCCTTCCCGGAATATTCTCTGGCCCAAATATCCGGTCACCGCCCAGTTTCCCTCGAGTCCATACCGGTGTTGGCGTTATAGTCACCACCGACCATATTAGATGACCCTAAAATTATTGAACACATTTGTATGACATCTTTAAGGAAATATTGGAAAGTATAGAGACTCCGGAAGCAATCAGTGTGTAATTTTTCATTAATAATAAGAAATTCATTTATATAGAAGAGTACATGAAGTTCCATATAATAAAAATCTTTTGGTGATGATTCTCTCTTTTATTCTCTACATATTCTACAATAACTAGGAACATACATAATAAAGTAAATATCATTCAACACTCCCCCTTATGCCGGTTATGGTAGACGATTCTTCTTCAATGTCTCCTTGATTGCTCATTAAAAACCTTGACGAGCCAAATATTTGCAGGAGAAAAAGTGATCTCACAAAGTAAAAAGAGTGCAGCTCATTGTAAACGATGATATGACACATAACCATGTTGCCTCATTAAAACCTTGCTAAATAATAAAAACGCTTTGGGATAAAAACAACCATAGTCAAGGAAAAAGAGTACAACGTGTCTTTCACATTTTAGAAACACTCATGTGAATGCCAGACTCCTCCCGAAGTCTGCATCTCCCCCTGATGTCAACAATCAAGGTAGCTTACATAAGCTTAGCAACCCTAGGTTCTTCACATATTTCTCAAATGTGGAATTTGGACAATGACTTGGAAAGTTTGCCACATTATCCTCAAATCAAACTTGGTTAATCATAACCTTGAGGAATTGCTATTGTTTGCTGACTATAGAATAACTTATGCGATATATGTTTGATGTTGTCACCCTACATGTAATCTAGCTTCATCACCTTGATGCAAGCAACATTATCCTCATAATGCATGTAGGTTCATCAGTGGTGATTCAAAACCACTTGGTCTTCGATTTGTGCATTAATGGACCTTAACCATATGCACTCAATAACAACTTCATGTTAGATCAATAATCTGAACATGGTTCGAAGATGTAGCGACAAAAGTCTGCTCTCTAGACTTTAAGATATCGCGGCGTTACTCATGGTAAAGACATAACCAACGTGGGAATAATTTTTGTGTGGATCAGAGAGATATCCAACTTCAGCAAAACTTGCCAACACATCACAAACATTGTTGATGTAGGGAGTGAAGGGAAATCAACGTCACTCTCTTTGTGGTGCCCTTACTTCCAACGCCACTCTCTTTATGACCTCTCTGTAGGGATAGATTAAGCCCATATCTTTCATACTCTTTGATACTAAAAGATTGTCTTTAAACAATTCCAAATGGCATTGCGTGGGCGCATAGCTTCATCTAGCTATCAAGTTCAATAATAATGAGGAGCTAAGTCTTGTGTATTATGCTAAGTATACTCTTGCACTTAGATTATGCACTTTGACCTCTAACATGTCTTTGTCATCATCCCTTGGACGAAAATGGATCCCTTTAAGGATAAAGACTATAGCAGATCATGGGAGTACTCATAGACTTCACTTTATCATCATAAAGTGCAACATATCTTAGAGTATAAGACAATGATGGAAAATCTCATCATTACGGTGCTCGAGTTCCCGTCACTAGCTGTGACTCATTTATTCGAGACAAAACCGTGTCTTCCTAAGATCTTTCATCTCAAATTCGGATTTCAAACACTATACAAATCCGAACTTGTCATATCAATGAACATGCATAGGCATATCCCTTCCCAATAAAGTAGTCACTTGGTGAGCGTTTCAATCTCATTGCAAATGTGCTATGTGGTCTAAAGCCACTTGATTTGGGTACATGAAATCATAGAGATACGTCATGACCACGATTATAAGCTGCATGTCAAGTTTTTCGAAAACCACCAAACAGACAAGATAGTGGAGTGCAATGACATCCATTACGAGAGAATATGATTTTATTGTAGTTGATTCCAGAGCATTGTGAGAAGCCTTGCGCCATGAGACGAGTATAATCTCTTTATTCTCATCACGCTTTCTAACAAATACCCATTTCGATAGGCTTTACACTTAGGTCTGTCGGCATCACCAACCCAACTACCTTTCTTTTTGTTAGTGAACATTATTCAATCTGGATCGCTTCTTTCCATGTAGGCCAATTGCTACTATGTTCGGGAGTTTCAACGTAAATATGTTTGATGAGTATCAAAATTCCATGCTCTAATGTACACTAGTGTAATTTTTACTTTGTAGAGATCTTTATATTATGAGTAATTGGTTTTAACATTAAGGCGTCCCTCAATGATAACCACATGATGAAATTGAGTATCAATGATCAATGGATCATATTGTGCCAAACTCGCTCCCTTCCTTGGACACGTAATTATCAAACATTTGGGTCTCCTACGCTCTCTAGCGAAACTCATGGCCTGTGACGACACTATGCCACTTTGTGATGTCACCATGCTACATTCTATGGTGGCAGCGCCATAACCAACTTATTCTTGGTGGCGACATGTCCTCTAAAAAGGGAACATAAATCCTTATATGCATGTTTCCAGCAAGTATATGTGATCTCGTCACTTTCATGATACTAGAAACACATCAGGCATCAAATTTGTTACTTTCTATCGTCATAGGATCATGATGAGACATAGTGAGGACACGACTCTTCTTATCGTTCCTATTTGAACATGCTTGTTCTTATCTCCCCCTAACAACGGGGAGATTGTCTCATCAAAGTGACATCCATAATACTAGTGGTAAAGAGATCGCATGTCAAGGTTCTCCTAGCGGAATATAGTTGAAGACTCATATCCAACATATTTATACATTCGTCTCGATTGAACCATCATAATGTGTTGTAGTAGAGAAATTTTGGCTCATATATGCATAAGTGCGAGACATTATTTTCGCACACAGTCACTAGCTGCGCAAAATAAGATTGAGTGATGGTGTATCGTAGACAATGTAGAGTAGATACACTATGATATTGCATAACCCCAAGCAGAAAATATTGGTGCATATCACCAATGTCGAAGTTACCATCGTAGTCATTTTTCGCGAGACCATTTGGGTTTGTTCACGAGAGTATGATACCAATATCAAATCTCAATGATGTGCAATATAAGTCATCGAAACTTCTTCTATGTAAACTCTCTAGTATTATTAAGTCGAATAAACTATAAATGGGATGATCCGGGTAGTGATCTCGCAGTCATATGATATGAGCTAGAAGTTTGAGAAGCATTATAAGCGGACGATGGCATGACACATGACGAGTGTTTTTGCATTGTAACCAACACCATAAAACATCGTAGTGGTCCGCTAGTTGGTTGAATCGTTCCATAGAATCACCTTAGATTCTATATAGTGAGAATATATGTGTCTTTTGCATATGATGGTCTCAATCCTAATTTCTCAAATGAGTAGGCTTTGTAATAATGAGTGATGAGCTGTTAAAAATAACCAATGAGAATTTTGGTTGAGGCTTGGAGTCTCCATGGAGTTGGGAAGCAGGATATGAGACTAGCACGCCATCCTCGACATTTAGTTTTCTCCTCTTGGGGGAAGAGGCGTCGGTCACTAGTCGACGTTTGGACGATGGAGCCACCAATGAATGGTGCCCAACTCTACTCTCTTATGAACAAACTCTAGTTCTTGCTTCCTTTCATTCAAAAGAAGGGATGCCCGATTGACTTTCTCAAAATCTGGACCATCATATCACGGCCTAGATATCTCAGTCTTTTGGACACATAAGTTTCTCTAATATTCAGATCATACCGCAATAATTAGAGATAATGCAAAGGAACTCATGTCCATTCTCACTTGAAAATTGTTGGCATAGATGATGAGAAGACCTATGTCAATTCTCATCATATAGAAACATAATCGTCAAGGAACAAAGTCGATATAAGTTGTCAATGTCATAACATAGTATATGTAATTCCTGCTTCAATGAGACATTGAGAAATATTTGCAAAGAAACAAGTCTTGCACGAGGAAAAATCGAATAATAACTCAAAAATTAGGTTTCTGGGCTTAATTTTTGACCCATCGAGATAATCCTCAACCCATTGAAGGGCCTTCTCTAGATCTACTTTCGATCCATCGAGGTAATCCTTGACCCATCGAAGGGCCTTTTCTGGCTCTGCCTTTGATCCGAGACTGGTTGATCTCCATGTACATAAACAGGCATAACTTTTTCTAAAAATAGCTATTGTCGATCCATATGAAGTTATGGAAACTAGATATTCGTAGATTTCCAACCATATATTATTCATATGCTGTATAGTTCTGAGTCAATTTCAGTTTTATGTCAAAACCAACTGATTTGCCGACCAGATTTTGTTTACCCTATTTTTGACCTCTGTCTAGTTAAACGGGCATAACTTTTTTTAGAAATTATCTTTCGACATTATGGACATAGTTCTGAAAACTAGACATCCGTATATTTCTAACCACATACCACTCATATGTTAGTTCATTCTGATTTGATACCAGTTCATTGTCGAAGTTGACTGATCTGCAGATGTAGATTCAGTTTTTTGGTTTGTGATATTTTTCAGGGATATAAGCACTCTTAGCTATCTCGATAGATACATGAACGAATTTACTATTTACTAGACCATCTATAATCTTTTGGATAGCTCTTTTTACTCATGACTAGGTGAAGAGAGATCAATGTAGGTGGGACACAATATCCGCTCAAATACCTTTATCGAAAATCTCTTGTTATAGACATCACATGTTACTAAGGTGAGCTCTATTAGAAGATATACTTGTAGCAACCACAAAACATGTATATAACACAGAAAATTTTAAAGTAGACTGTTATTAATAAGCCAACATGATATATCAAAGTTTGTTAATCCAAAGTAATTGACCAACATTGTCAAACATAATACTTAGGCACACATGCCATTTTACATGGAAAACATAAAGCACTAATCAAAATTCGGTATCTCTTCAATCGAGTCTCTGCCAATTTTGAAGTGTGCTTTATCTTTATCTTCTGTTGTACTTGATCCTTAAAATTCGTAGAATTTGAGAACACTTTCTTGTCGATTTTCTGCCGAATTATTGGTGTGTGGGAATGTAACAAAATTTTGCAGACCTAAACTAGACACGTATATGAATACTTCTGAAAATTTTCATAATTTTTCGAGACCTGTTGCTAAGTCTAATAATTTGTACAAAAGTATGCAAAAAACAGTTTTGAAAACTGATGTGTTCTAGGATCAAGTAGACTCCTTTCAGCATTGGTACCTCAGCCTCCATAACTTATTTGGTCACCATGGCCTCCATGATCGGCGCTTCCTCTATCATGACTATTATAATCTTCATGGGGCTACCTTGTAGCGTCATTACTTGTTGAGGCGGTGGTGTGGACCTAAACATCTCACAAACATATTCTTACTTTAAGGATTTCGCTCCATGCTCTATTCTTTTGATGCGCTTTTATAATTCTCATTGAGAACTCTCTTAATTCTCATTGAGAACTCTCTTAATTCTCATCTTGCCTTGAATTATGATTATTCACGAGCATAAGCTTTTCCTTATCATCATAAGGTTAATAGACTATTTGAATGTCGTGATTCGTTGAGCATCGAATTACAATCAATATTGTTTCGATATTATGATTGCTACGATAATGGAAGGTGTAGAGGTTTTTCTTGTTCAACTCTCGCTCTTTAATTACATTATGCATAATTAGAGCATAGATCTAAGTTTTAGCATCTCATAGTTGATTGATGCAATTTACTTGAAGTCGGAAAACCACATGTTATTCCACTTCTCTTTTAGATCCGGGAGCATGATGTCAATGCACTTTTGCATATCAAACACCATGAGAAAACAGAAGATGTATTAGTTTCGCAGTCGTAAGAGACTTCCTCGACAACTAATTTATTTTTTAATATAATATTTTGATTAGACATTTACTTTGATGTATATGGTCTTATGAATTCTCTTTGTTCGTTTTAATCGATGCTTTTATGAACACTCTTTGTTCAATTGATTTTGTGAACTTTCTTTGTTCACGATGAACGCTCTTAGTTCGTCTAGAAACTCTCTTTGTTCCAAGGAACTCTTTTGTTCCAAATTCCCACCTTCAAGAAATGTGCAGTATAGAAAGGAGGGATGAGATGTTATCCCAAAATGCATAAGAAAAAAAAATTCAAAGTCCCAAAAGAGTAGGTTATTTGAATTTAAATTCAAGTTGTGTTTATACAAAACTAACTTGAGATTATTAAAAAACAATTCTTCATCTTCTTATTCTCCTTATTGAGATCCGCGCACATGACTAGTCTCGTGCTGATAACGTGTTTTAGGAAATATGGTAAAGTATAGAGATTGTGGAAGCAATCGGTGTGTAACCTTTCATTGATAATAAGAAACTCCTTTATATAGGAGAGTACATAGAGTTACATATGGTAAGAAACCTAATACATCACTAAATATGATTCTTTCCCTTATTCTCTACATATATATTATACCATAATTAGGAACACACATAATAAAGTAAATATCATTCCACATAATTCGCAAATAAAATTGTACACATTAATGATATGATAAGAGTTGTGCTTATGTTGTATTGTTTTGATAGTTGGTTGGTTGATGGATTCTATTAAACTATATATGTATATTAGTCTATTTGTGATTATCTACTGTTAGAGTCATATCTAATAATAGTTTACACCTTTTATCACAAATATCACTTGCCACCATAATATTATCGAGTCGCAACTGAGTATGACCGTTTTTCTCAAACTCCATGGAAGTCGCAATGTAAATCTAGTGCAAAGCGAGGGATATATATAACTGTGTAAAATAAAGTAAATGCAGTGGAAAAGAAACCGAATGTTGCAAAGTCACACCGTCCATGAAGTATACTAATCCAATTTGCTAAATGATAACTAATTAATTTCCTAAGTTGCATCTAAGCCTTGTGGTCCTGGAAGACCAGAAATGGTGAAGCACACATGGTTAATGACTTTTTAGAGGTGTGGTAGCGCAGGTGGTGGTAAGGCGCGCATATATGTTTTTTTCTTATTTCATCTACGCTTTGGTACCAGTATTAGGGATGCATGTAATTTTGGAAGTAATAATGGGAAACTCCATATTGCATGATGGTGTTATACTGTTATTGCCACTGTAATGTTTAGTAGGCTGTATTCGGTGATTGTTTTTGAGTTTTTTTGTCTGGTTACAATTGTTTTTGAGTTCTGGATAGAAAGAGACGTCTCGGTTTTGTATTTTCTATGGCCTTCTGATGCCGACCTTCTCCTTCTCGTGAGTTGTTGCCATTTACTCTTTTACTTATGTTTTCTATACATTTTGCTATTTCATTTAATAATAAATCAAGCTCCTTGGTGGAAAATTTGGGACATGACCAAGCTTCCATTCCAAACTATGGCATCCAACATGTCAGCGATGCATGTGGTTGATTTTTTAAATAAAATTTGTGTGTCTTTGTAAAGGCCTTAGTTTGGATTTTAAAGAAGAAAAGAAAATCGCAAATAACAAAAGGATGCAGTTGTAGTTGTTATTACCTAAGCAAGGTAGTCTACTAAGACCTACATAGAAAATCCTAGAGTGCCGACTGTTTTCTCTATTTTATCTCCTCTTATCCGACGGCGGCTCGGTTAGGATTGGTCTTCGAAAACGTTCTCATCTCGTGGTTTGCTGCCGGATGGGTGTTGCCTAGGTGATCTTGTGGGTTTTGGTCAAAGCTTTGGTTTTGCAAGTTTTCTCTTGGCGACGTGTGACGCAGTTGCATCTGGGTGACAAGCAGTGGATCTGTGTGGGTTGGCTTTCCTCGACGTCGACTTTTGCTTGGGTCGGTGTTGGTCGACCTACTGTGGTCAAGGAGAGTTGGTTTGTTTGTTGTGGTCGTTGCGGGCAACAGTTGTGGTGACAAAGTTGACTGGATTGGGGTTGTGGCAGGGGTTGGAGTTTGTCGTAGCAGTGTGCTCTTTCGGCTTTAGGAGGAGGGTCGAGAAAGAGGGTTGTGTTAGAGCTTGGGTTGCGGGTGGGGTTTTGGCGTTGTTGCTTGAAGGCTTGTTTGACTAGAGATTGGGCCTATTCTTGGGCTATTAGTTGTGGACTTGATTTTTTTTCTTCTTCTAGTTTTTAGATATTTTTCTAATTTAGTAAGAGGTTCTAGCGGGACTTGGTCCGAGTCTACATTTATAGGTTATTATGAGCTCCAAGTGATTGTGGATACATACATCACTCTCTAGTTTAAAGTTGTCTCTTCTTTGAAGAAAGATTATTCAAGGTATTTTTTCATTGTATATGACAAGTTATAATATATGCACTTGATGCATTTTCTTGTCAAAATAAAAAAAAAAATCAACTCCTTTGATTAGTACTGTCATCTGGCATCAATCTATGATTACTATCGCACAAACATATACTTGATCAAGATTGTATTGTATTCTCGTTGAAACTTTAAGTTCGTGTACTAATAATCGTGCAAGAAGATTTTGTCAAAACATTTCTTCATGAGATTCAATTTCAAAGTAAGGTAGTAAAAACTTGAATCAATGTGAGATAATTTCATAGCTGAAATATTTGTTTGACTCGAATAAAAAGAGATTCAAATAAGTTTGGAGGATGATATCCCACAAAGCTACAGACCTTTAAGCAACTAATCAAAAAGTTGGCAACCATATCTATCGTATCAAAAATAAATGTTTTGCCTTTATAATGGACTATGAGTGATAATTTCTATATGTGTCATTCATCTTAGAGCATCCCCAAGAGTACAAATAAATTCAAAAGTCATATTTATCTAAAAATTAAATTTAATTGGCTTATTTTTGTAGTTCATTCCAACAACCTTGCTATTTTATAGCTATTTTAAAAGAAAAAAAAATTTAACGTGAAAATTGTAAAATTAGAAGCCGGAAAAATTTAACTATGTATTAATTTTTCTCTCCAAAATTGATAAATATGACTAACATTTTAACTTCAAGTCAAATATGACTTTAATTTAGGATAATCGTTGGATCAAACTGACTACATTTGATAAAATTTTGAATTTATTTTGTAATAGCAATCATGTTGGATGCTCATAAGATTCCTCATAAGTCTCACTTTTGCTAATAAATTTCATAATATTTCCTTCTTAAAATCTAGATTTCAAACCCATAATGATCCAACATCTGTCCAAAACAATAAACACACAAATATTCAAGAGTAACTCGTAATTTTAACAAAAAAATTCCCTAATAATTATGCAATAAAACACTTCCAATTTTCCTCATCATCTCCTCAATTCTTCCCATCTCACGATTATTTCAATATCTCACGAGATCATACATTTCCTTACGAGATAATCAACCATATTGACCGGGAATAGCCGGTAGACCAACCGAAAGGGAATTTTGAGGCGGACCTAATGGGACCAGTCGCCGGCGAGTCCTAAGCCAACTAGTTCCCAAGAAGACAGAGACATGAAACCTCGCAGTAAAATTAATGCTCAAGATCTCAGTGACTCGGTGTCCTAGCTTCCTCCCCTTTAACTTCGGAGTTCTCATTTTCATTTTCGCCTCCATCATTCCAAACCTTTCTAATTTTCACAGAGAGCTTAATATCTCCCCTTCAGGTCTCTTAAAGACTGTAATACAATTACAGTTATAGAGAAGCAAAAAGCAAAAAACACCATTAGTTACCAAACCACTACCTCCTCTTATATATATGCAAAACCTTTTCTTTCAATCTCTCACTCTCTCTAACCGACCACTTCGAAGTTTCTAAACTTCCAACACAACACAACAGACTCTAGCTTTGGTCTTTTGCTTTCAGATTCTTCCAAAACCTGTCATCTCTCCCCATCTGCTTGTTCCGTAGCAGCAACGCAAAGACAAGTTCTTTGGTGTTGGAGCATTAAGAGAAGAGTTGGGTTTTTGTTGGGTTTCTAGCTGTTGTTGACTGAAGTTGACTCGGATCCGGGTCGGCTTTATATGGGTTTGGTTTGGTGAAGGTTTTGGGGTTGTTGAGGTGCATAGCGAAATGGGTGAAGCTGAGAATGGTTCAGTGGTCAAAGAGAGGCTGAAGAGCCTTTGTGTTAGTAATGGGTGGTCTTATGGGGTATTGTGGCGTTTTGATCAGAGAAATTCCATGTAAAGTTTCTCCCTTTCCTTTTGAGTTTTCTTCTGTTTTGCTTGTTTTTGTTGTTGTTTATGTTTTCTGTTTTGTTCTTATGATAATTGAATACCCTTTTTAGCTTTAGATGCATGTGAATGTTCATAAAAATCAATTTTTTTTCACTGATGTGCTTTAAAATGGTTAAAGTTGCTTCTTAGTTCTAAATTTCCTTTCAGTGATTTCTCATTTTGTGTTATGCATGCTAGCTGTTTCGTATATGTGAGCCTCTATTAGAGTTTAAGTTTAGTGTTTGGTATTAGTACTCGATCATTTCTAATCTGGCATTTCTAAGTTTAAGTTTAGTATGAGGTTTTACTCATCAGCAATTCTGGGTTTGAAATGCTATAGGTTGTTGACTATGGGAGATGCTTATTATGAAGAGCACATGGCAGCAGTGCTTGGAAACAGGCTTCCACAGGTCCACATGCTTGGAGAAGGGTAAGCCCAAAACTGTACTCCAGTTCAGTTACTGAGTTTCTAAATTTCAGTTACATTGTTCAGTCTTTTACCTTATCATAGAAAGTAGAAACTATTAAGTCCTAACATGAGTGGTTCTGTTGTTGTCTTTGATAGTATTGTTGGTCAAACTGCTTTCACTGGGAAGCATCAATGGATGCATTCAGATGCTTACAACGGAAAGTGGAATTCATGCATTCCCATTGAAGGTCGTCGAGATTTGTTCCAGGTAGGACAACCAAATTTTTTGATGGACTTATATGCTTCATAACGGTAGTAGTTGTTTACTAATCTGAATGTGTCTTCTTAATCTGCAGGATGATTCCGAGTTTCGTTGCCAATTTTCCTCTGGTATTAAGGTATCATATCATGTCCTTTTTGTTCTTTCTGTTTTCTGAAAAGAAGCATGAGTTATTGAGATTATTGAGGAATCTTTTGAAATCTTAAAAGTTTCAAGGCCATTCAGAGCTATAATTATTGTCTAACCGTATTGATCCAGCAGTAAGTCATATTTATTGACAAATCAATTAATTGCAGACGATCGCAACAATCTCTGTGGAATCAGGAGTGATACAGTTTGGATCCACCGAAAAGGTAGTCCATTCAAAGCATCTAGCTTTATGCATGCTTTGTTAACTTGGATGTATCAATTCTTATGATCAAAACAGAACATGTTGCCTAAAAATAGTGTCTTAATCTGGTGGTTTATATAGGAGATCCAATATAATATCCTAGGTGTTACCTTTTTTTCTTCAGATTATGGAGAGGTTGGAGTTCTTAGATGAAACAAAAAGGATGTTCCAGGAGCTCACAAATCTTCATGGGCATGATCCTCTGATGAATGCACCTTCAATTTTAAACAATGAATCCAATGACCTGAATGAATTGTTTGCTTCCTTAATCTCATCTGCGAATTTTCATGGTGACATCACCAACATGTTTGGTGATAAAAGTAAGGATCTGGGAGGAAGTAATTTATCTGCAATCAACTTACAGTCCACAACATCTGATGACATTGGATCAGCTGACAAAACCCCCTGGTTTAGTACATGGAGTACTGAATCTTCTTTGTTGCCTTCATATGACCCACGTTTGGCATCTGACATCAGGGTTCAGGATTCTCTTAAAACTTGTGGAAATGTAGTACCGAATGCTCAGGTGGACTCAACCCTCACTCAAGGCAGCTGCGGATATCAGATGGATGGCCAGCAATATCTACATGGATACCCTGTGGAGTTGAATGCAGCTGATTTTACTTCAGGTCTCTCCAAACCCTTTATGGATGATCTTTCTCACTGGTTTGCTGCTTCACCAGAACAGAACATAAATAGATTGCCAACCACAATGACTGGTGACCTCTCACAAGTGTTAGAAAGTACTTCAGTGTCATCTAGTTTAAAAGGTGATATTTTCATTGATGTTCCAATTGAACATCCAGCAACTTCTATGCAAAGCTCGATCACACATGCATTCGGTGCTGATGGATATGAGAAGTCTGAGATCATTTCCAGTGCTGGAAATGATATGTATCAGGGTTTGGGACCAAACTATGGGTGTGGTCAAGTCAGGGATTGTTGGGAAGATAGTGTAGTGCCAGTTGTAAGTAGTGGATGCTTGGCTGCTGGTACGTCAGAAGTTGGTTCCGCGGCTGTCCCCAGGAGAGGGTTATTCTCTGAATTAGGATTACAAGAACTTTTAAATGGTATGAATACTACTTCCAGCTCTGTGACTAAATGCAGCCTAGAAGACCAGTCATCCACTAGGAAAAGGAAACTGGAAAGTTCATCTGTGGGAAGTAATCAGGGACAGTTGGCAAGAGTTGCTAGTGCTGGAGGGAGCATGCATTTGACGGGACCTTTGCATAACTTGGACAAGAACTGTCTTGTTCCAAAGAATGAGGCTCTCCCAAAGTCACAGGTGGGCTTATGGATTGATGATAGCTATAGTGTCAATGCTAGAAGTTCGGCTCAAGCAACACCACAGAAAGCAGAGCATCACACAAAAACTGCCAAGAAGAGAGCAAAGCCTGGGGAGAGTACTCGACCAAGGCCCAAGGATCGTCAGCAGATCCAAGACCGCATGAAAGACTTGAGAGGGATGATTCCAAATGGCAGCAAGGTACTTATGATTTATGCTCAGTGTTTTGTTTCTGGATTTTACATTTGTTTTGTAAACATGTAGCTTAACACACAAATATATATGGTTGATGAAGCAGTGTAGCATTGATGCTTTGTTGGACCGCACCATCAAGTACATGATTTTCTTGCAAGGTGTGACAAAACATGCTGATAAGCTTAAGCAGCCTCATGAGCCAAAGGTAGTGGTTATTTCTGTTTATATGCTGGACAAGTCTGTATGTTGTTTCTTAACGAACGTGACACTAAATTGTATTTGTTTTTCCAGCTGACTACAACAGAGAATGGTACGGTCTTAAAAGACTACAGCAGTAGATCTGGTGGTAATAATACTCGAGCATTAACTGTTGAAGGTCAAACAGTGGTTTGCCCTATTCTAGTTGAGGACCTTAGTACACCTGGCCAGATGCTTATTGAGGTATGTAAAAGACATGATAGCGAAGGTTCTGGTCAAGAAAGTCTTTTGTCAACCTTAAATGTTTCATCATTCCCGAGTCCTGACAGCAATATCTATTTTCTGTTGCAGATCCTTTGTGAGGAACGTGGTTTCTTTCTTGAGATAGCAGACGAGATTCGGGGATTTGGGTTGAATATCTTGAAGGGGGTGATGGAAAATCGAGGGGATAAGATATGGGCATGCTTTATAGTTGAGGTAAACCTCAAGTAAAAAATACATATGTTCATGATGTCCCCCGCTTCTCTTCATATTAGGACACTAATCTTGAATGTTGTTACAGGCAACTAGGCATATAACAAGGATAGATGTCTTCTGGTCCCTTGTCCGGCTTCTGCAGCAAAGTGGTAGCAGTGTGGTTGATTCAACGAAAAATGTAGTGGACAACGGTTTTCCTCCTTTACTGGACAGTTTCCAGCCACATAGCTTTCCACCTCCCATCAGTTTGACATGAGAGTCGAGACACTGTTTATTAGCTGCTGGAATACCTCGAGCATCTACTTCACTAGGGTTCTGTGATGATAGGTGTTTTGGTAATGGAAGAGGAGATTGGCTAGTATCCTTAGAAGTAGGCGTGCATATTATCAAGTAGAGAGTGACTAGGATGTGATGTGCTTACAAAAAATGTTGGTGCTGTTTTTGCTGCTCAAGTAGATTTACGATCATAAGTTTCTGCATCCAGTTTTATTAGTATTGGGATTTCATTCAACCAGAGTATAAACCCAGTTAGTAGTAGTAGTAGGCTAATCACTGATTTGTATTCTTGGCCTTTCTGTTGTGGCTTAATATTAGTAATGATGGAATGTTGTCACTTATCTGTCCTTTTCTCTTCTGCACACATATTGAGCAAATAAGGTACCACAACTGTTTCTGAGGAAGAGGACTTGAATTTTACCTCATAGACAGGAGAGTAATGGTTTGAAAACTACATTTTAAGGGTCATGGATGCAAGTAATCTGAATACAACTCGATTCAAACACAACATGATTAGTTTAATTAGTATACCGAAATGAAAATACTGTACATGATTTAGTTATCTTTTGTCAACTTACTTATACTTCATACTTCTGATCAGAGCAGCACTCAACTTGGTAAAACTATTTGTCAAATTGTTTGGTTTCCATCTTCCCTCTTGCTTTGCTTCATATTCCCAGAAAGCGATTCTTTGAAGAGTACTCTTCATCTCTGCCAAAGCAAGATACAGTACATGACTGTTGGATTTGGCTTTCAGTTTGTTCTTTATACATTGGAGAATCTTTGGACTTATGCATGTTTATACTACTGCTACACCAATACACCCACTGGTCATCAATAATCACACACTAGAATTCTCACAGTTGAACACCACATTTCTATTGCTGGATGACTAAGAACCAACCTTTTAAGTTGGACATTTAAAGATTTAAGATTCGTGTTGAGTTGTTAACTAATCTTAAGGTTGAATGTTAGAAGTAGAAAGAGAGTCCAAACATTTTCAGGTTTCGTATCGGCTTTCAGTAACAATTGGTGCTAATATATATATATATACATATATATATACACACACACAATATTATGTAGCAAAATGTGTGGCAATCACTGATAATGTGGTGGAATAGTACATGATATGCTTTTTGATGATAGCTGAAATAGCCTTTCAAATTGATCAGTGCATGCAGCAGTGGAAAGGCTCTCAATATGGAAGGAGGAGATAAGTGCTTTTTTCCATTCAAACTATTCAAGTGATATCATACCAGTTTCAAGTACTGGCTGTAATGTAATGCTCAACCTACTATATGCAAAAAAATAAGTAGGCACCATTACCTGGTCTTATTCATGACCTAAATTGCTATATTATAAAATTGAAATAGACTATGTTGGACTCTCCACTATAGTTCCAACCCACTATTGATCTAGTTAAAGATCTGTACTTGGTGCTCTCTCTAATTTTTGCCCTGTATATGTGACACAACTGTGAAGTAATTTAAGCAGCTGGGAGAGGCCTCAAGAAGTTGGACCTTGAGAATGGGAAGATAGAAGAATCGGGTCATTCCACAAAGGGAAAGGGACTTGGAAACAAATTTCTCTTTTACAGCTGCATAAACAAGGGTATGCAATATGTACTAACATAATAAGTTCAGAATATTAATTTCTTCAGTGGTGCTTCCTAATTTTCTTATCTATCTGATAAAACGCATGAACAGTTAACTTTGTTCATAGTGCGCTGATGTTCTCACTAAAAATTTTAGGACACATTATGTCATCTGTTCATGAAGGTTTGGTATTAGGTCATCAAGATTTGGTTTTACGTAATCAAGTCTCTGTGTCTCTCTCTCTCTCTCTCTGGAGCATTAAGCAGAAATAAGAATTAATTAAATGATAGAACTTATGAACTGAAAGATGAATATCAGCACACAATTAGGTACTCATAGTTGTAGTAGTTTTTTATTTAGATTTGGTAACTTCTCACTAACCAAATCCAATATAGCTTGAGCTGTTAAGTTTCTATACCAATTGAGATTTGCATGTGGACAATATACGTACAGATATCAATATAAGATTGCACTGTTGCTTTAATTGTGATATTTTGATCTTCAAGATGATGCCACTGGCATTCAGAAAGTTAAACTCCAAGATAAAAACACTGGTCTGAAAAAGAACATTCGATAATGTTGGTTCATTTTGAGTAGGAACTCTAATTACAAGTTATCAGGAGAAGAGAAACAAGTGAAGAATTTAGTGCAAGTTCTAGATTTCACATGTGTCCAACAAAAAAAAGAAAAAAGAAATTGCATTCGTCTCTAGCCTATGAAATTGCCTTTCCATTGGAGATTTGTTTATTACAAGCCACCATGAGACGTCAAAAATCCACTATATATATACTGCAGTAGTCTCTCAGCATTCCTCACCAAAGCATACCCATTGCTTTTGTATTCCATTTCAACTTAGAGGCTGGCAATCACTTGTTTTCTCATTGCCAAAAAATGGCTCAACAGAAGGAAATGGGAAGTGTGACTGAGTGGAGAATAAAAATGGCAGATGGTTCATCAGAAGTTTTGGCTCCAGAGGCCGGGCTTGCCTGCCGAGCTTGGCTTGCTGTGAAGGGTCTGATTTTGTGGTTGTGTTTGAAAGTGAGCAACTTCTTTAGGAAGGCTTGGGATTTGGGACACAAGGAGCCTAGAAAAGTGATTCATTGTTTGAAAGTAGGGATGGCACTTACTGTTGTATCTCTATTTTACTTTATGAGGCCTTTGTATGAAGGCATGGGAGGAAATGCTATGTGGGCAGTTATGACTGTTGTGGTTGTCTTTGAAAACACAGTTGGTAAGTCCCTAGCTAGGTAGTTAGTCTTGATCATCATTTTCTGCAAGCTAAATATGGGCTAGCTGGTTGAGTTTTCCTTATTTGTCTGGGACTATTTGTTGTATGTAACTTTAACATTGACTGAATCTAAAACTCTGACTTCTTTCTCTATATATATGCAGGTGCTACAATATGCAAAAGTCTAAACAGAATCTGTGGAACTTTTCTTGCTGGTTCTCTTGCCATTGGAATCCATTGGATTGCAAGTCAATCTGGAGAGAAATTCGAGCCTTTCATCACCGGGATATCAGTATTTCTGTTAGGTATGTGGCAGTTTTACTTTTCTTATTTATTGTCTTTTAGTTGTTTTACCTGTCTAATGAACAAGAAAACTAATGCTTTTATTTATTTTGTCATTTCAGCTTCTGCAGTTACATTCTCAAGATTTATACCGACATTTAAAGCGCGATTTGATTATGGGGCTCTGATCTTCATACTTACATTCAGTTTAGTAACAGTGTCTGGTTACCGGGTGGACAAATTATTGGAGATGGCAAACAATAGAGTATACACCATCATCATTGGAACATCCTTGTGCATTATGATAACCATTATTATTTGTCCCATTTGGGCGGGGGAGGAACTCTACCTGCTCATCACTCGGAACATGGACAAACTTGCCTATTCTTTAGATGGTACTTGCATACTTCAATCATATAACCAAACTTGTGGTCTTAATCAAGTTAAGCAGTTTCACTGATTACAAACCTGTTGCATTATGTTTTAGGTTGCGTTGGAGAGTATTTCAATGACAGTGGCAGCTCTCCTGATGGTAGCAAGGAAGCTGATAAGAAAGTGCTTGGTTATAAGTGTGTTTTATCTTCAAAAGCATCAGAAGAAGCCATGGTAATTAACAACAATATAATTTCCTAGTTCTATTAGTTTAATTTTAGTAATGTCTTTCTCACGTTGGCATTGTATATTATAGGCTAATTTTGCTAGATGGGAGCCTGCGCATGGCCGCTTCAACTTCCGGCACCCATGGAAACAATACCTTAAGATCGGGGCAGCAATGCGTGCTTGTGCTTATTGCATTGACGCCCTTGATGGATGTATAAATTCTGAAAATGAGGTAATAACAAAAGTTGTGCCAGCATATTCTTAATACATGGAGACATATCACCAAATGCTAATTAAGATCAACCACTTTGTTTTTTTATCAGCAGGTTCCTGAGTTCATAAAGAAGCATATGAGCAACATTGCCTTAAAAGTCAGCTCCGAGTCTTCAAAAGTCATAAAAGAGCTTGCCAGGATGATGAAGACGATGGAGAAGTCATCTACTATAGACTTTTTAGTTGGAGAAATGAACAGTTCAGTCTTGGAGCTCCAAGAGGACTTGAGATCTCTTCCTAAATTATTTACTAATGAGCAGCCGCTACAAGAATCTGAATGTCCTGAAAAGAAGAACATGGGATCACTTGTTCTCATGGATATACTCTCACTTATGACTTTATCTTCTTTAATGATTGAAATTTCTGCAAGGATTGAAGCCATGGTCAGTGCAGTTGAAGATTTAGCCGAGATGGGCGAGTACAAGTCTGTCGCGGATGAGAAGAAAAAACAAAACCAACCTATTAGAAAAACTGATGTACCAGATGAACATAAGGAAGAAGTCTGAGAGCTGTGCATAATGTTCTTGTAAATTAAAAAAAAAAAAAAATCTTACAACTTGGTCCACAGTTTAAATCTGCATGTCCATTTTTTTGCAACATCACTCACTCTCACTAGTGATTAGTGAAATAGTTGTTCAGTTACGCATAATATTTTTGTTGGTTCACTTTTAATCTACATGAAATGCTGCTTTGATCAGTCTCATTGTTCTAGTTTGACTGGCATAGGAATTATTGGTCCTTTACATCCTTAAACTTCCTACACCAGAAAAATTATCTAGTATCTGTAAAGCTGAATTACAACACAGTTTTGAGGATAGGTATCATATCAGCACCAAAATCTTTTGCAGAAGGATTGAACTCGGATTCAGAAAGTCCTAGCATCATCAGCAATAGGAAGAGTTTTGTGCTATTACATATTACCAATCTCTTCATATGGTGGAGTAAAGGTATGCTAGCTTTTAAAACAGTGCATGCAGCTGAGCCTCTCCAGATTAAGGAGATAAGTGCTCTTTCCATTCAAATGATCTCAGCAAACAACCAAGTGCAACTCACTTTGCAATTCTAATGTAATACTCAACTTTGTGCAAGGACAATTACGTACCAGTACCTCATTTTGGTCTCATTCATAACCTAATTTTTTTTCTTAATTTAATACAAAACATATCATTCATAGCAACAAATATGATATATGTATATATATGAACATTTTCAGACCCATAGTGGGCTCTCCACTTCAGCTGAAATCTGCTATTGTTTTGGTTAAAGATCTAAAGTTTGTCCTGTCTCCATGTAATTAAGCCATATGTATAGCCGTATAGGCCTGAAGATGTGACCTGCTTTATGAACAAGAAGGAACAAAATGGGGACCCTATGCAATTAGCAGGGAGTTAGAGGACTTGTTCTTATAATAAGGGTAGAAGGAGAATCATAGATATGGGATTGGTACTGTTCAATGAGATTTCTTTGCCACAACATAACAATATCCCAATTATATTTTCTTGAGTGGTGCTTCTTAATTATCATATCTACGGGAAACAGATGAAGGAGGTATCTGATCAGAAACCCACTTAAAACAACATACTGTATGAGCAGATTAACACATGTAACATGTGTATGATGTATATACAGATATACACGTATAACTTGGACCAACTTGACCTTAGTGCTGGTTTACACTTTCCAATTGCAGCAATTGGAAGCATTATGTCACCCTGTTCTGTTCTTGTAGGTTTGGGTTTAGGTCATCAACCTGGTCCCTTGTAATCTGTCAACTTTTGGCAATGTCACTAATGCATATGTACAATTACATCACGTTTACTTGTTTCCTACCCCAAGTTTTATTTCTGGCAAGGGGCAAGTTCAAAAAAAAAATAGTTTTATTTCTAAATGTTGTAAATAGTACAAGTTCTCCTCAAGAGAATTTATATCTGATCTTCAAATACTTTCATTCAGAAAGAGTGTACCCTTGGATTTATGAGTCAGCATATCCAAGAATGAAAACACAGGACTGAATGACATACACTGTTCGGCATACACACTGCCAGCACGGCAAGTAAGCAACATTGGTTGGAAAGTGAGCTCCGAGTGTTTGGCAGTCATAAAAGAGCTCTGAGGACTATGACGACTAAGAAAAAAATCATCTAAAAAGATTTTCTAAGTGGAGAAATGAATAAAATTAGGTCTTGAGCTCCGAGAGGACTTGAAATCTCCTGTTAATTTCTTCATTAATGCGCAGCCACTACAGGAAGAAGAATGTCCTGAAGAAAAGCGCACATAAGCAATTTCTCTCCTAGAAGTAATTCCACTTGTGACTTTGGCTTCTTTGCTCACTGAAATTGCTTCAAGGATTGAAAGCAGCATGGTGTATACAGCTGAAGAGCTAGCTCACTTCGCTGTATACAAGTCTGTCGCAGATGACAAGTTAACTCCAAAAACAACCTATTAGCAGAAAGTAGGTACTAGATAAGTATAAGGAAGAGCAAACCAAACCTTCATGATGACATGCGAGCAAGACTACTCCAACCAGCAGCCAAATTCACTCAGAAAAGGCTTGTCTCGACGCATGTAGAGGTGCGTGATCCATCCCAGTACACGACAGACAAGGCATGAATAACTTGAGGCATACATTGAACTATGAAATTCCAACTGATTCTTCAGCAATAGTTTCAGACTTGGTAGTACTCTCGGAACCCTTGTCAGTGCAATACTGGCATGATTCTTTAGGAAGGGTTATGTGTAAGCACTGGTCCACTCTCTTTTCCAACCAAGCCAGTCTCCTCTCAAAGCTCAACACGCCAAAGTGCATGCACTGAGTTGCAACTTGAGCAACTCTTGCACATGCACGAAGCAATATGTAGTAATCAGCATGTGCAACATAAGTCAAGGCACCGTCGTCCTGCTTCCTTTCATAATGAAGGTAATCAGATCTTTTGACTCTCACCCTAGGTGGAATATAACAGAATCTATTCTCCTCCATGTCTAATTTCATTCGATTAATGGCTTCATCTTTGAAAGTCTCTTCCAACGCATGGTCTGAGTGCTGAATATCTTGTGAACTTTCACCACAATGATCACCATTTTGACACCTTTGATGGTCATCTACTCGAGAAGTTTCTTCATGAGAGGATGGACTCCTACACTTGTTTTCATTAGGTAAACCACAACTGTTGCATTCTTCAATATCCGTCAATCTTTTCGGATCATCAGTTCCACCACAATGCAATCCTTGTTCCGATGCTGCATCACAATTCTGCAACCCAAAAGAAAGAATGCATTATAAATTGGTATTAATCATACTTGTTTTGGACTAAATTTAAAATGAAGCACTAAACCGAAAGGATTTCAATAAAATGGCTAAAATCTTAGTATAACCCCCTAGATCACAATATCTACTGTGGAATCAAATCATGTTCAACAATATAGGAAAAATAACTTAAATACAAATACGTATCATGTATGCAGAACATGTACTGATAGAAACCTCACAACATCATTTCAAATGAATACTATAATCAAATATGAAGTACAGAGATATCCTAACTAATAACTAGGCCCCTGTCGGATTTTGTTTACTGGTAACCAATTGGTTCTCCATACTACTTATACTGCTACTACTTGAAATACATTATTTTCAGAGCAAAATATCACAACTCCAAGCAAGCTACATCATACCTTTTCACTCTGATAGAAGTACCATAAAGATTCCATCAGCTTTTCTTCCCTCCCATCCTTATGCCATGATTCTGATCCTGCAAAGACCACATCCTTGCAGAACTGGAGATACCTCGGCAAGTCCTTGCAATATTCTGTGAACACAAATTCGGACAACACAAACTTCGTCATTATACACTATTCAACATATAAAACATCAACAAAATTCGCCACTCCATACATAATATACTTACCATAGTCATCATCACCAATTTCATGATATCTCGCTTCGAGTTTACACAAAAGGTCCCCAACAGAATCCTTATCAGCACCACTACCGCCACTCAAACTCTTCTCCCATTCTCCGAAACCATGAATGTTATACATTATCCTCACAGCCACAATCACTATAGACATTACACAAACACGACTCGGAAGCCTCAATTCATTCGACGACAGCCACATCTCCGGCGGCATTGCCCACTCGTAAACACGGCACGCATTCGGCAGAATCTTCTCCACCGGAAGACCCAATTCCTCAAGAAACCTCGTAGCTAAAGCATGGAAATTCACTGGAGGCAAATGCAACCCCACAGACCCCGCAATTTTCGCCGCGAGTAACTCCAGCTTCTTCACCGGAACAGACTCCGAGGGTCTGAACATCATAACCGAACTAACAGAAAACGAATTATTCCGGCCAAACTGTCTCATCAGATCATCTTCGATTTCGAGAAAGGCAGAGAAATAAGGAAGCATTCCTTGTAGAGACCACTTGACTATGTCCGTCGGGAGCACAGCTTCTCTTGCCACGTGGCAGGCGAGGTAAGAGACAGCTAAAGTGTACGGTAATGGTATCATCTTCTTTAAAGCAACGAAGAAGACCTTGATCGCTTCCGGGTCGGGTTCGTTTTTGGTGGTGGGCTGTTGTGGTTCGGAATCTCCGTCGTTGAAAACCTGGGTGACGGCGACGAATCGGAGCCAGATAGTTCCGGCGAGGCCGCAAATCAAAGGGTTGACCTTGAAGTTTCGAACGAGAGATTCACACTGGAGTTGAATGATTCGCTGGAGACCCATGACGTACTTGAGCCTAATTACGACGAGTGGGTCGTCGGAGAAGGGCGGAGGCGACTGGGTTCTGGGCGGTTTAGTGTCGTCGTCGTCCACGGATGGTTGGATGAGGCGACGGGAGTGACGAACGGAGTAGATGCCGTTGAAGTCTTCGTCGTCGAGACACGTGTCGATGATGTCGGCGGCTTGGGTGTTGCAGTGTGTGCAGTAGAAGAAGCCATCGTTGCCGTTTTCGAGACCCATGTTGCCGCAGCTATCGCAATACAACGTTTCTGGGTTCACCATTGTTAGAGTAAGACTCTCACTGTTTTTAAACTCAAGAATTTAAGAGGGTTTTAGAAGCCAAAGTGATTTCTTCGGGGGTTTAAGGCCATATATATACTCGACAAGCTTTTAGGTTCTAATAGGTAATTACATTCTCACCCTCAACCCTTAATTCTCGACATAATTTTGAGACAATTATAGTTTCGGATGACATTCGAACACGTGATGATGACAAATACTTCACGTAAGCTATTTGATTTATTTTAACCCTTTACATTCTACATAAGAGCATCTCCAACAATTTTTGTATAAAATCTCTATTATACAAGACTAAAACACAAATTTTGTATAATTGTTTGGAGTCAACTCCAACAACTCTTCTATTCTATTCTTAAAAAATAAATGCTAATCTCTATAATTTAATGAGTATAGAGATATTTCTCAAATCAAGTCAATAAATTGTAGGAGAGAGAAAAAAATTGATGTGTTTTTGTTCATATTTTGAGGAGAGAAGGTTGAATTGTGTAGGTGAGCAATAAATTTTAGAGATTTTTAGATGGTTATACAAATTTTAAGTTTTCTATAAATATAGGGATTCTCTCTCCTCTTTATCCATTTTCTATAGGATACAAGACAGTTTATAAGAGCTGTTAGAGCCAAAAAGATGTACTTTTTCAATAAAATAACAATTTTTGTGTTTTTACAAGAGCTGTTGGAGTCTTGGAGATGCTCTAATACTACATTTTTCTAGTTCAATTCGTTTACAAATCTAAACCATAACAAAACAAAACAAATTAAGTAACTATCAACATGCAAACCATGAAACATAAAACTGGATCCTCCCTATACATAATTTGGGGATGGTTAACCACCGTGGGATGTGGGTTCACAATGTGAGCACTTGTGTCATACGAATGTGTTAACTCGATCTCAGATTGTTTGCGACACCAAATCTGAGATTGACATCACAGATTGTATGGCATACGCACTCCTTAAAAGAGCAATAATTCCAAACAATCTTAACTCTCACTTGTTACATGCAATTTATTAGAAGATATCTTACTTTCCAAATTAATTATGAAAATTACTAACAAAATGAAACTGCTCAGGTAAAAAATCAAGTAATTCATTATTAAATTACTGAAATTTATGACTTTGTTTGATTCAGTTATGCAATTTTTGGAATTCATATCCTGAAATTTGAGTTTGAATTCCTATATATAATTAATTGTCTCATCCATTAATCAATCATTTATTCCTATATAGGTACTGATATCTATTTCAAATAAATAAAAACTACTGATGGTACTAATATTAGTGTGATTAACGAGAAAAATAATTTTATGTATAATTTAATATTAAATTTTAACACGATTGAGTCAAATTTTTGGTTACGCCACTACTTAAGGCGACGCTTTGTTCATCAAAGCCACCTCGTCGTTTCCGGAGCCTTTATCAGTCCTCTGAACTTCACTGGCTCTAGATCAGATTCACTATCAGCGTAATCACTATAGCCGACGAATTTTTAAAAACTATAGCCGAAGAAAAAGATTTTTTTTTTGCCGAAATAAAAAAGTCGTCAGCTATAGTACTATAGCTGACGAAAACGAATAAAAAACTTGTCGGCTATACTATTACCGACGGGTTTTAGCCAACAGACTATAGCCGACGATATTTAGTAAGTCATCGGCTATAGTCTGCTGGCTAAAACCCGTCGGTAATAGTATAGCCGACGAGTTTTTTATTCGTTTTCGTTGTCGGCTATAATACTATAGTACTATAGTACTATAGCCGACTTTTTTATTTCGGCAAAAAAAAAACTTTTTTGTCGGCTATAGTACTATAGTCGACGAAAAAAAAAACTCGTCGACTATAATTTTTAAAAATTCGTCGGCTATAGTAATTACGCTGGTAGTGATTGCAACATGAAGATATTGAAGAATTTTATCTAGCTTTGTAATCTTTGCACTATAGTCTTGAAACTTGTCAAACACTCGCTGAAACCCTTCATGAGTGCAGAGTGCCACATCGTTGTCGCTGAAACCCATCTAGACCTTTAATTTCTATTACTCTTCTTTTCGTCCACACTTTGTTGTTGTAGTCTTCCATAAGTCCATAACTCATAGTTCCTGCAACTCCTTTCCTTCCTCATATATCCCATTCTAGGTGATCGACCTTGGTCCTTGGTATTCCACCAGCTGATTCCTGTTGCTTGTCAAGAAAGGTAACTCAAGTATCTCCCAAGTCTCCTTATCTCTATGAAAACCGAAAACTCGGTTATCCGACAAAAGCCAGTGTGATGCTCCGCATGACAACACTGTTTGGGCCTAAATAAAATATTTATGTTGGGCCTGGATGGCCGAGGTCTAGCGAGCGGCCCATTGTGTTATTAATTCCTATCGAAGGAGTTAAGTTATAAAGCGTCTAGTGAGCTTCGCTAGAGGAAGATGTAGAGTTCTATTAGAACTGTGTCTTATCGAGCTGGTTTCACGCGGCTCAGTTTCTATCGTAACTGGTTGATTATTGCAGAACTCTATGAAGAGTTATGATAGGAGAAGAAGACCTTTGAGAGGTACGACATGTGTGCTGGTGGTAGATTCAGACAAGATTACAAGAGCAGAAGGAATTAGAAACAGAATGAATGACTGATTAGTAAGCGAGCATATAAGGAAGGCAATGATCTTATCAAAGTCCCCCCCCCCCCCCACAATTAATCAAATAGCCTTGCTATACGCAAACAAACCTAGACGGTTATCTCGTCCTCGAGATTTCTATCTGTCTTGCAACCAGAAGGTCTGAGTGCTGTTCACCTATAGAGTGAAGGTATTTACGACTCCAAGGAAGCAATTGCAACCTGAAAGTTGAAAAGCGGCTCACTTGTATGTTGAGAGCTTGAATACTCAAAGGAAGCTAGTGTTCTCCACACTTCGTCAAGAGATTGCTCTGCTCTACACGAGAGAGGACGTGGGAGTATCGATTTCGAGATTTGGCAAAGAGATACACATATCAAAGTCCTAGGTTTCTAGGCAAAAAGAACCTATTCGAGCAGGGTTGGTGCTCTCCCTGTTCTAATCACTTACTTAAGAAGTCAGGCGGCTGCAATCAGTCTATATTCCGTTGAAGAACGGTGGCACGCCAGCACACGAAGCACAAGCAGGATAAACTGGCACACGCGGTTAAGACATCCGAGATAAAAGAGACTGCTTCGCGGGAAGGATCTCTCCCGGGAGATATTTCTGCATCGAACATTTTGGCACGCCCGGTGGGAGCATATAATAATATTTGCCAAGTTCGCGTGTCTCTAGACAAGATACGACAATTGGAGATCCTTATCGAAGGGTTTATCCTCAGTGTCGTAAACATCCACAACCGGGATACCGCGAACACACTTCTAGTCAGTGTCGTTCATTGGGTGATCGAGCGGTTGAAGTTATCTTCGCTAACGACTTTAACATTATGGAGTTCGAACCTTTAAGCGAAGTGGAAATAGCCGCACTAACGTACGAACAATACTTGGCTTATGCGGTCAAGCGAGATAACCACCAGACTAGTTATTCTCGATTATTCGAGGACAGACTCGGGCAACAGGCAGATCATCTCGCTGCTCAGGCTAGATCCATAAAGGAGATAGCGAGTAGCATCCGGTCTATACAGGGCGATTTGAATCAAGATCAAGAAGATAGAGAAGCCTTAAGTGCCCAGGTAACTAGTTTGGCAGAGGGTCAAGACAAACTACGGGCTGATGTCCATAGCCTACTAGAGAAAGGATTGGGGGAATACCGCCAGTATGCGGCGGCTATCAACCAAAGAGTAGACAAGGAGCTGGGTTCTCTAACCAAAACCGTATCGGATTTGGCTAGGAAGACCAGGCAAGCAGAGGACTTCCCTCTAGCTTGGGAGGAGCGTATAAATAAGCTTTTGGATGATTGTAACATAAAATTTTCCAAAATGCATGAAGTTTACGAGACACCGTTTCCTCCAACCAAAGATGACCCTAACGAGTGGCATTGGCCAAAGTTTTACAAACACCAAACCTTCCAGACATTCTCAGGTGATGATGATACAAACGCGGCAACACATTTGACCTATTTCACGTTGCAGTTAGGCCAATTTGCCAAAGATGAGAGACTCAAATTGAGGGTCTTCGGATCATCACTATCAGGATCAGCCCTCGTGTGGTATACTAGGATCGAGAAGGGTTCGATCAGCGAGTGGAAGGATATGGAGGCCTTGTTCATAGACCACTTTGGAACGGCACGACCAGAGACTACCGTAGGGAAGTTGGCTTCTCTTAGCCAATCATTGACCGAGAGTCCAGACACTTTCTTACATCGTTTCCGTTCGGAGTACAATCTATGTAAGACCCCTCTAAGCAAGGAAGAGGTGGTCGAGATGGCCAAGAATGGGCTGGAGGATACCTACCACCAGTTATTCTTAAATAGCAAATATTTCTCTCTAAACGAGCTCATCACGGCAGTAACTAAAGCTTATAACAATATGCAAGAGAGAGATAACAGGAGAAATTCGTCCAAAGGGACGTATAATACTAAGACCTACGATAGGTTGAAGCCAAAAACAGTGGCTTATGTTGAACAGATGGACGACCAGAAGTCTGATTCTGATGACGATCGAGTATGAGCTGTTGATTTGACAGCAAATAAGGTGGTAAAACCCCGGAAGCTTCAGAAGAATAGAGGTCCCATCAAACTCTCGACGGTGGCTTTCACTAAGCCAGAGTTCGAGAAGTATACTTATGATGCCAATATGGCTCATGAGATACTGGACGAACTATACGGTCTGCGTGTTGTCAAAGCAGACTTTGGACCGCTCCCCACAGCCGAGCAGTTGAAGGGTAAAAATTACTGTAAGTTCCATGGAGCATGGAACCATCTTACCAAGGACTGCATCAAGCTGAAGGACCAGATCCAGAAGTGGATCAATGAGGGAAAACTGGAGCTAGAAGGTTCGTCCAAGACCGCAGCATTAGTGGATTCTGAGCCGTTCCCTGCTTCACAGGTGAACATGGTTGACGTGAGTTGGCCATCACTTAATAGAATCCTTGAAGGTAATGAGGCTTGGAATCATCTAGCCTACTTAACCTATTCATTCAGGTTAGACAAGACAGAAGAATACTTGGATAGGTTAAGGGACTTGGGGCTGATTTTCTTCTACCCAGTCTTTGAGTTAAGACACCTTCGGTATGAGGAGCAAGCCCAACACTTTTGCAGGTTCCACAATCACTTTGGCCATCGAACAACAATGTGTTCAACCTTGAAAGATAAGATTCAGGGTTTAATCAATTGGCAGGTGATTATAATCAATGGTGAATGAGAGATGGATTATCACCCAGACTATCATCACAGGACACCATCTCCTCTAGTTACAGATCCTCTCACCAATGGCGTTTCTTCAGAGTCTTGTTCGATAGATAGACCGACCCAGGCAAAGAAGAAATCCAGGCGAAGGTCCAGGCGAAACATAGCGTTTGCCCGACCAAAGCGAGCTCGCATAACATATGACGCATCCTGGCGAGAGGAGATATTTAAGAAGCTATGCCTAGAAGGGATAGCAGTGATACCTGACAATTGGGGATCACCAGACCCACATCCTGATGATGTTAGGGGTTTGCCTTATTGTCAGTATCACCAAAAATGGGGAAGTCATACTACGGCTGCATGTCGAGACTTGATGTATAAGATTCAGCAGTTGATCGTCGAGGGAATAATAGCAATAGAACAAAACCCCTCGCTTAACTTAACGACCCCCATGCACGCGATGGTTGGAATGGTAGACGTAACACATGACAAATCCAATAAGAGGAAACAGTCCAACAACCAACCAACTGCTAGCGAGAATCCATCCCATACACCGAAGAACAAGGGGAAAGAGAAGGTGGACCCCAAAGCAGAGTCGCCAGTGGCCCTTTGTGCACACTGTAAATTAAGGAGTGGGCTGAAGATCTCCTTTGAGGAACTGGCTCAGGCAGCCAATTCCTTTCCGGAGTTATTCTCAAACAAAGATCAGCAGTACCCACAAGCAAACCAAAGGGACACTCCAGCTCCCAAGCGACCGCGAGCAACAAACCAAAACAGTGTGGCTAAAACACCTGAGTCTAAAGGTGTAGATATGCTCGCTAAGCCATATGTTCCCCCAGCATCGAGAAATATTACAAAGGAGAATGTGTGGTACATAAGGGAGAAAGGAAAGACCGTCGAGGTAACTCCAAGCAAGAGGAGAAACCTACAACGACGTTTTGGCAGGGCCAAGAGAGCATTGGATGCTTATGAGGCCGGCCTTGTCAAAGAAGAAGATCTGGAGTTTCCTCCAGCAGTGCTGCAAAAAAGACTAAATACCCTTGCAGCAAACCCATTGGTGGTCTTTGGGAAGAAATCTCATGAACCAAAGATACGAGCTCAAAGACCAGGGGTTTTCAAGAGAAACCCAGCACTTGGAAGTAAAGGTAAAGAACCCGAACCTCCTCAAGAGGTTCATCGTGTAGTCGTAGAAAGACAACCAGTAAGGAGACGCCTTATTTTTGGCGAAGACACGATGAAGCCAGTAGGGTTGAAGACACCTCCCAAGGGAACAGTGGATATACAGAAACAGAGTACTCCAAGCAAGCCACCGGTCTTGCGATGGAAACCAAGGCCTCTTGTTGTGGAAGAACAAGCGAAGGCCCAGAAATTAGTTCCCGTTCCCAAGGCAAAAACTCCACCACCACCACCAACAGCTGTCGATCCTACTCCTGAGGATTTAATACAGCAAGTTGCTCACCTTGAAGTAACTACAACGTCCATCGAGGATGGACAGTTGTCGGCCGAAGGAGATGGTTACAAGGATGATGAAGAGTTGGTAGACTACGGCGAGGATGAGGATGAAGAGACACAAGAATGCATCGAGGAGAACACTGCAGCCGTTAATATGGTGTATGTTCTATCCTCCAAATATGCTTTATCCTCACCAGCACCAAAAGGTGAATCCAAGAACATCAATAGCGTGGTGTTACCGGAAGAAGAACCAGAACTACCAGATAATCCAACACCGGTTGACACACCAGAACTGGAGTCATCAGTCACAACAGGGCAAATGATGTTCTCTAAGCCCACCATGGACATGGCCATGCACATGCGGCCATTATATGTCACAGGACAAGTCCAAGGAGTGCAACTAAATAAACTCTTAGTGGACTCAGGGGCAGCAGTGAATATCATCACCTTTAAGGCATTGGCCCTAATAGGTGTTCCCAAGTCAGCTATCCAAGAGACCTCGCTTAGTGTCAGAAACTTTCAGGGTAGCATAACCAAGACTTTGGGAATTGTTTTTCTACAGGTACACATTGGGCTAGCCTCAGGCACTTATACATTCTTCGTGGTGGAATGTACATCTCCATATAGTGCAATCCTGGGGCGCGACTGGATACATCGAAGCTATTGTGTACCTTCTTCACTTCATCAGCATATGCTGCTATGGAACATCGAGACAGGCGAAGCAGAGCTTGTCAATGCTGACCCTCGTCTATACTCCGTGTCTGCTAATGCACTAGAAGCCAAATATTACCACAGTGACCTTAGGCCACTGGAGGTATATGGCGTCGACAGTTAAGGCCGCACAGTCGGTGTTACGGCCTCTGAACTGGCTCAGTGGGGGATTATCCAAGCAAATCAGGATAGCAAAAGACCCTACACCATTGAGCTACCATCCAGACGTTCTCCATGAATGGGTCTCTATCAGAAATAGAGACCGAGGCTTGTCTTTCATTACACGAACGCTTTCACAACTTTTTGTTAGAAAGCCAAGCCTTTGAGAAGGTTCCAATGGTGGCAGCATTTGAATACGTGGATGAAGACGTTTTGCAAGACTTCGAGGAGGAGGACGAGATTCAATTAGCTCCTGCAGCTTTAGATGATATACCTCCTAAAGTCAAGGATCCCATCGAACACATTCAGATTGGGACACAGGAAGAGCCAATATCTGTGGCTATTAGTACTTTCTTGGAGCCTGAAGAGAGGCTCAAGTTGATCGAATTGCTAAAAGAATACTCCGATTGTTTTGCAGAAAAATATGATGACATGCCTGGTCTCTCACCAGATTTGGTTTGTCATAACTTACCTATCATCGAAGGAAAGAAGCCTGTAAAACAAGAGATGCGTCGCATGAACACAGAGACAGCAATTTTAGTCAAGGAAGAGGTTGAGAAAATGCTCAAGTCAGGGATTATACGAGTAGCCAAATATAATGAGTGGCTGTCTAATATAGTTCCAGTCAAGAAAAAGAACGGGAAGATGCGAGTCTGCGTCGACTACAGGGACTTGAACAATGCAACCCCTAAAGACGCCTATCCTATGCCAGTAGGTGATTTATTGGTTGACTCAGTTGCCCGCCATGAAATGTTAACATTCATGGATGGCACGGCTGGATATCATCAAATCTCAGTGGCTGAAAAGGATAGACATAAGACAGCGTTTTGATGCCCAGGCTTTGCCGGCGTTTTTGAGTACGTGGATACGCCATTCGGACTTAAGAATGCAGGGGCAACCTACCAACGAGCAATGAACTTGATCTTTCATGATCTTATTGGTAAGACCATGGAAGTATACATCGATGATGTGGTAGTCAAGACGAAACGCAGAGGTGATCATTTTGAAGACTTGAGGCAAGTGTTTCTCAGAATGAGGCAGCATCAACTGAAGATGAACCCAGCCAAATGTGTGTTTGGCGTCCAGGCAGGTGACTTCCTGGGGTTTTTGGTTCATCAGCGTGGGATCGAAATGCCGGATGACAAGAAACAAGCGGTTATCAGTGCAACCCTACCAAAGAGTAAGAAGGAGCTACAACGCTTATTAGGAAAAATCAACTTCTTACGACGGTTTATTGCCAACGCTGCTGGGAAGACACAAACATTCTCTACTCTGCTTAAGCTTCAAAATCAAAAGGACTTTGTATGGGAGCCCATCCATCAAGAGGCATTCGATACCATCAAAGCATACTTAACGAACCCACCTGTCTTGGTTCCTCCAAGACCTGGGGTTCCTCTTAAGCTATACATATCAGCTACAGAGCTCTCCATTGGAAGTCTTCTGGCTCAGGACGACACAGCAGGAGTCGAACGTGCCATTTTCTATCTGAGCCGTACCTTGAACGATTGTGAGACAAGGTACTCCCCAATGGAAAGGTTATGCCTCGCCTTATACTTCTCAGGGTGTAAGTTAAGGCACTATATGCTTTCCTTCACTACGTGTGGTATTGCACAAACAGATTTAGTGAAGTACATGTTATCCAGACCGATTCTACGTGGACGCATTGGGAAGTGGATTCTGGCTTTGTCAGAATTTTCTTTGCAGTATGTTCCTCAGAAGGCGGTAAAAGGCCAAGCAGTGGCTGATTTTTTGGCTCATCATCCCATGGAAGACGTGATCGAAGGGCCAGAGCTGGATCTCGCTCGTATTGACTTGGCCCCCTGGTGTTTATATTTCGATGGGTCCAGTACGAGTACCATGGCTGGGGCAGGGGTAGCTTTGATCTCCCCACGCGGCCAAACTTATTCTTATTCTTTCAGGTTGGACTTCAAGTGCACGAATAATCAAGCAGAATACGAAGCTTTAATCATTGGATTAGAACTTCTATTAGATATGGAAATCAGTGATGTGCATGTCCTTGGAGATTCCCAACTGGTGATTAGACAACTTGAGACAAAATACAAGGCAGGTCCAATACTAGAACCTTATGCGAGGAGGGCCTGTGACTTATTAAGGTTGTTTACAGAAGTGAAATTGAGCCATGTTCCTCGCGAGAAGAACTATGCAGCTAATGAGTTGGCTCAACTAGCAACGGGTGTAAGCTTGCAAGATGGAGTAAGGGAGAGAATATTAAAAGTTGAAAGAAGAACCCTTCCATCTTTCCTAGCACGACAAGAAGATAAAAACGAATGGTACGTTGCTACACTTGATCACATCGACAAAGACTGGAGACAGGAAATCATCTCTTATCTCCAGGATCCAAATAATCCGGTTGATAAGCGGATTCGATTCTTAGCTCCCAATTATGTACTCAAGGATACTGAGTTATATAGAAGGGGAGAGAAGGACATACTGTTACGGTGTGTCTTTGGACGCGATGCTAAACGGTTAATGAGAGAAGTCCATCTTGGGATTGCAGGAGCACACCAGGCTGGTCCCAAGATGAGGTGGTTATTAAGAAGACATGGCTTTTATTGGCCAGGAATGCTCAGATACTGCATCATGTTCGCCAAAGGTTGTGAAGAATGCCAGAGACATGGTCCAGTCAACCATATGCCCAGAATACCACTACAGCCAATCATCAAGCCTTGGCCAGCTCGAGGATGGGCTTTGGACTTAATAGGAATGATTCATCCTCATTCATCTGAAGGGCACAAGTTTATTATAGTGGCTACTGATTTCTTCACAAAATGGGTCGAAGCTCGACCCCTCAGGGTATCTTCAGCGAAGGCCATCCGCCAATTCTTGTTCGAAGATATTATTTGTCGGTTTGGAATCCCTGAGTGTTTTGTTTCAGACCGAGGGGCAGCCTTCATGTCTGGCGAAGTGGACACTTTAATGAAGGATCTTGGGATCCATTTTCTCCACTCTTCTCCATACTATGCCCAATCCAACGGTCAAGCTGAAGCGAGCAATAAAATCATCATTCATATCCTAAAACGGATGCTCGCTAGCAATGCCAGACTGTGGCATGAAGAACTTTTTAATACTTTGTGGGCTTACAGGACTAGTAAGAGAACGCCCACAAGTACAACTCCTTATGCATTAATGTTTGGGCACGATGTTGTTTTGCCATTAGAGATTAATGTTCAGTCTTTACGCGTAATGGAACAACATAACTTGATCGGTGAAGACTATGTCCAAGCGATGTGGCAAGAGCATGAAGACCTCGATGAGAGTCGTATACAAGCTTATGAAAGTCTACGTGCTGAAAAACAGAAGGTGGCTCGTGCCTATGACCAACGTACAAGGGGCATGAGTTTTGCAGAAGGAGAGCTTGTCTGGAGGGTGATTTTGCCTGTTGGCGAGAAGACTGAAGGACGAGGAAAATGGTCAGACAAATGGGAAGGACCATACATCATCGATCGACTGTTGGGCAAAGGAGCGGTTCGCTTGAGAGATCGAAATGGTACTACACACGCGAACCCAATAAATGGTCGTTACCTAAAGAAATTCATACAACCCGTTTGGGAGTATGATGATCCTCCAGATATTGCTTAATCTAGTTTATTCATGCCTTCGCATAAATAAACTACAGGGGCAACACATATACTCATCGAGGATCATAGACATTAAACAACCTATCAATGGGGTTAAATAGTTAGTGCCTATAGTCGAGGCCAAATTTTGTAATCAGAGTAGTTATTTATTCCAAGTCAAAAGTTCATGTTAGGCCAGTCTTTGTGGCTTAACTTTTTGAGCAAACTATATATGAGTTTATCAATATAAAGAACTTTTACATTTCAAATAAATATTACATTCAAATACTTGGAATAATACAAAGGCTTTGCGGCCTCAGGCTCTGATACCATATGGTGAAGATGAATCTGGACATTTGCAGAAAGAAAGAAACTCAAGAAATTAAAAGATTCATTCTTCACAAGTTCCTTTGCGTTGCTCTCCATCTCCCAAGAAGTTAAATTTAAAACCTGCAAATTGACCTCGGTATTGGAGAGGGAGAGGAAGCTGAGTCGTCAAGACAAGAGGAGGAGGACTACAATAAGAGTTGCACCTGCCTTGACGATTGTCGCCTTCTTCCCAGGGTGACACCCCTTTCTTCCCCCATGTATTGCAGGAGGCCTTGAAGAGTACTGCCTCCTCCGATGCATATCGACACCGAGTACGTGCGAGGTGGAAGTCGAAGAGGTTTGCCACCTCGGGATTGTGGTTTCTCCCTTTTTGACTCCTTTAATCAGGGAAAACCAAGGCAACGCCTGGGCATAGATATTGCTATCTAGTCCAGGTTTGGGCATGGATATTGCTATCTAAGGAATATAGCTTTGAGGAATTTATCTGGGGGTTTCTTTGGATAGTAAGACCAGAACAAGTAGACTTGGGTTTGATTCATTCTCGCAAAGGACGTGGTTTATTTCACATAAAGAGAGGGAAGCCTTTTATAGGCTAGGAATCACAACGGTTTGGTTTCGCGAGAGTAATTACACCCAAAGGTAAATAATACGTGTCCAAATAACAGTGGACCATGGAAGCGGTTTATCTGCTCGCAAGGAATGCATGATCAATGAAAGATCTTTGGGGCAGGTAAAACGTATTTTCAAAGATTTTTGATCGTTTGAAGCGATACGGATTCCAAGTCTAGAATTCAATTCCATTTATTGTTGACTGAGGAATAGTCGAAATAAATTAATAGCCTTAAACGAGGCTGGATCAAGACAAAGGGCTTATTACAGGGGCCCAAGTTGGTGTAAGACCCAATTTAATTTGTGTTGTTAAAGTAACTCGGATACCTAAAAAGGTTCGATTATTTTATAACAAATAAAAGGCCCACATTTGAGGCCCAAAAAAATTTACAATTGGAAGACGAAGCTCTTTATCAAGATTTTAGTATACTCTGAGGCCACCCAGGCTTGTTGAGCTGCTGAATGAGCTTCGCTAGCTTTCGCACGTGCCTCTTGTAGGAGTTGAGCTCGAGTCTCACCTTCATTCAGGAAATGACGCATTTCATCCTGGTAAGTAGGGATGTCAGTTTCCAAGGCAGTTATTTCAGAGTTGAGTTTGGCGAGATCAGCCTCGAGAGCAAGCCTTTGGGCACGTTTGGTCAATAGGGTCTCTTCCCTTATTTCTTTTTCCTGCAGAAGTTTCTGAATTTCCTCTGCTTCCCTTTGAGTTGTTTGCTCTAGGGTGCTCGCTGCTTCATTCTCACGCTCAGCCCCGAGTGTTAAGTCGTGAAAGACCTCGCTTTGGCGCTGGTACTCGAGGAAATTGTCTTCTAGCTTATTCAGGAGAGGAATAAAATCTGCAGGGGCAGTGGCTCGCAAAACCTTCACTTGTCTCGAAACGGCCTGAACATCTGAATTGGAGTCTAGGGGCCCAGAGAGAATTTTACGGAGCTGACAAGTGAAGTCGGTACGCTCAGGATGAGTGCTTAAAGTACTCAGTGCACCTGCAAGTTCTTGAATCTTGGTCGACTCTTGCGCACTGAGCGGTTGAAGTTTGGTACCTGATGATGAAGGAGAAATTTGAGCTTCCTCGCGTGAAATCACAGTGGTTAGTCATGTTGAAAGGGGTCACTAAAGCATGTGGCGATGGAATAGTAAGATTACCTGTGGCAGTAAGTCTGAGCAGTTATTCTGAAGAGCAGCCAGGTCGTCTTTATGCGAGAATTTAGAACTGAAGTCTTGAAAGATGATAGCAAAGCATGCACGAGCCTTTTGACTTCGTTTTTTCTTCCAGAGTTCAGTGCTCCATGTGATATAAGAAGAGGTGACTGATCGCGAGATCACCAGTGGCTGCCTGATGGTTGGAAGAGTCACCAAAGGAAAACCAAAATGGATATCTTGAACATCTTCCTCAAGAGGTTCGTTGTTTCCTCGCCATGAAGTATATCTGTTAATAGAGCAGGCGAGGGGCATGGGGGCATCTTGACTTAGCCCAAGCTATCTACAAAAGTGATTAGGAGTGTAGAGCTCATACCCGGAGCTCGTTGAGTCAGGAATAGGCAGGTCCTGGCAAGTGTTGAATTTAATAAACAAGTTTCTCGCATGGGCATCTTGTCCTGGTGAGGGCATGAAACCACTTGCAAGGAGACCAGGATGGCGGCGTTTCAATATTTTCTTCACTGCTAAATGTGGGAAGTCCTCATGCGAATAAAGATACTCGAAGCAGTGGAGATACGACCATTGTCTGGTCCTGGGATCTGTAGAGATCAATGATTGACCCAGTAGCTGTTCTTCTTTGTAAACAGGAGTTTTTGAGGGACAAAAGAAGGGGAAATAAATCTGTAGCCAGAGGTCTACCATCCAAAGTGGCCCAGTTTGGTTCAGGTCCAGTTTGGACAATGCTGCTCGCCTGAGACCGTGATAGAGGTAGGCGAGGATGGGCTCGACCAAGCTTATTTGTTCGCCAGCATAGAGGCGTTCAGCGAGGTTGGTCCAAGTTTTGGTGACCTTGGCGGAGGTTGTACAAAACACATACTTGGATAGCCAATATTCTAAAAAGGCTATTCCTCCCTGTGGAGTGTATTTCTCATCTTGAGAGAATTTCTTCATCCAGGAAGAGTATGATGAGGGGCGTGTTGAAGAGGCCTGATCAGCAGTCAAGACTTGGGTTTGGGAAGTCCAAGTATCTCCAGAGGCGGGAATTCTGAAGATAATGTAAAGGTCAAGCATGGTAATGCTCATATCACCGCAAGGGAGTCGGAAACAATTCACCGAGCAATCCCAAAAACACATGGCCGAAGCAAAAGGAGCTTTGTTACCCCCAGCTGGGAGGGAGAAGCATAAGTCTATAAATTGAGAGATTCCAGTTACCTCCCAGCGATCTTTGTCTTGCCCACGACGATGCTGGTACCAAGCGAGGTCGTCTGGGGTTGAATGTGGCCATTTCCCGATAAGACAGAGAGTGTCTTTCTGCGTCCAATCCTTTGAACAGTCTGCTTTGGGTTCTTTCCGGAATATGAGGGAAGAGTTGCAGATAGGTCTGTGGAGTTGGGTGAAAAGCTCTGGGTGGAATGGAGTATTCAAAAATGGACCAAGCAGTCCTGTGTTCTTAATAGGGTCTACTTTGAGTTTGCAAACGGTGTCGGGGCTGTGTCGTGTAGCGATTGCTTTGAGCTGTTTGGAAAATCTTTGGACGTCAGAAGCATCGCAAGGGCTGAAAGTGTCTTTACGAGGAGGCATTTTTGTGAGTTAGGTTTTGACGGCGGTGAGAAAGAAGGGTTGAAGCTTTTTAACTGAGAAAGTTAGAAAGTTGCAGGTTCTGTGCAGGTGAAAGGGTTTCGTTGAAAGATGAAATTTGTGAATTTGGATGGGTGTTTTGTAGAAGGGTCAGTCGAGCGTCATATTTTTTCGAAGAGATGGGTAAACGTGGCGTTCGAATGATGGTATAGCGTTTCAAAGTTAATAAGCACGTCGTTTAAGGTGAATTCAAGTCTTTTCGCTTGTTCGGAAAGCTTCCAAGTTCAAGACCTGAGGGGCAATGTTTGGGCCTAAATAAAATATTTATGTTGGGCCTGGATGGCCGAGGTCTAGCGAGCAGCCCATTGTGTTATTAATTCCTATCGAGGGAGTTAAGTTATAAAGCGTCTAGTGAGCTTCGCTAGAGGAAGATGTAGAGTTCTATTAGAACTGTGTCTTATCGAGCTGGTTTCACGCGGCTCAGTTTCTATCGTAACTGGTTGATTATTGCAGAACTCTATGAAGAGTTATGATAGGAGAAGAAGACCTTTGAGAGGTACGACATGTGTGCTGGTGGTAGATTCAGACAAGATTACAAGAGCAGAAGGAATTAGAAACAGAATGAATGACTGATTAGTAAGCGAGTATATAAGGAAGGCAAGGATCTTATCAAAGTCCCCCCCCCCCCCCCCGGCACAATTAATCAAATAGCCTTGCTATACGCAAACAAACCTAGACGGTTATCTCATCCTCGAGATTTCTATCTGTCTTGCAACCAGAAGGTCTGAGTGCTGTTCACCTATAGAGTGAAGGTATTTACGACTCCAAGGAAGCAATTGCAACCTGAAAGTTGAAAAGCGGCTCACTTGTATGTTGAGAGCTTGAATACTCAAAGGAAGCTAGTGTTCTCCACACTTCGTCAAGAGATTGCTCTGCTCTACATGAGAGAGGACGTGGGAGTATCGATTTCGAGATTTGGCAAAGAGATACACATATCAAAGTCCTAGGTTTCTAGGCAAAAAGAACCTATTCGAGCAGGGTTGGTGCTCTCCCTGTTCTAATCGCTTACTTAAGAAGTCAGGCGGCTGCAATCAGTCTATATTCCGTTGAAGAACGGTGGCACGCCAGCACACGAAGCACAAGCAGGATAGACCGGCACACGCGGTTAAGACATCCGAGATAAAAGAGACTGCTTCACGGGAAGGATCTCTCCCGGGAGATATTTCTGCATCGAACAAACACAACACTGCAGGTTTCAAGCTAAAGTGACATTGTTCAGCTCTTTCCATACTCGAGGTTCCGAATCGAATACCTCGCATCAAAGGTTGTTATATGAACACTTCGGCTGTGAGAATCGAACAATCTTGTACCTGAAAGGTTTCGATCTTAACACCATTATGGAAATCGCTACGGTCATGTACTTTGTTTTCGGGTCACGTAGCTGTTCCCATTCTCTACTCGTAGGCTTGCAAACATAATACTGAGAAGACCTTAGTATAAACATATATGATCAAGCAATTTATATTGAACAACAAAGTACTAATATAAACTGCTTGATTCGAACAATTCCAATAATGATTTTAGTAAATGGCTTAATATCTGTATAGATCTATAATGTATCGCAGAGTGTTAGGTGTTTCACACCACATAAAAATATTATATTCCTTATACAAGTTTTATTGATATAGTAGAATAGAAGTAAGAGTCATTATCCGTTGAAGAAAGATGAGACTAAGTATTTCAGACGCAAACAGATGCGAATGTCAGAAAGTTGACAAACTCGATCATATAGTAGAGAATTAATTTAATAAAATAGTTAGACTAGACTTAAATTTACACAAAAACTTATAAACGCAGAAGACTCCGTGATGGACTTCCATGTAAATTTACAAATGATTCGAAGAGAGTTTGGTTGGTGAAATAAATTATCAAACACAGAATACGAAATAAAAACAGAAATTAAAATTGTAGGAAACCAAATGGATTAAAGCATTAGGTATTTATCTCTACCCTAGATAGTTCCGATCTACCCCAAACCTAATTCACACAAGAATGAATGAATTTTTCTCATGCATGAGGTATGATTAAGTCACATACATATTACACTCTCTTACTTGACATGTTATTTGGATTGATTACCTGGCTTAACGTGATCTTAACCTAGAAAATATGGTACTGTGATGGGTCCAAATCTATCTAACCAAGTCATTAAGATTTGTAGAGTATTTGAGAAGCAACAAGACTCTAGAACTACTATGATTGGTGCTCTTGCATGACCTAGGAATTACTTCACACAACTAATCGTGTTGCTTTTCTCTCTATACAATATGCAATAATAAGATGGCCATATACACATTCAAAACAATAGATTTTACCACATGCATCTAAGTTGGTCACCAAAGAAACATACAATAAAGATCATCGATGATTAAATAGTGAAGTAAAATTCATTCAAAAGTTGTATAAATCACAAGGGTTCAAAATCGAAACATATTTAGAGCTTCGATCATCCCCTAACAAGAGAATTTAGCTACTCATAATGTAAAAGAAATAATCAAACCAATCCATAGAGGTTTGATACAAATGAGATGAAGAAGAATTCTGGCAGATGTGACTTCGACCCGTCGAGATGATGTTCTCGACCTGTCGAAGTATGACGACATACCTCCTCTTGCAGCTCCTTGCTCTCTTGCTCAATCTCCTCTCTACCAAATGCCGATTAGCCCTCTAAAAAAACTCTAAAAAGAGTTTATATACTAGCTTGATTGGGCTAGTCCTTGTCCACTTGAGTTTTAACTTTATGTATTTGCAAGAGTATCCTTTATTCTTTTTCTTATCGCATTAGAACTCCTCTAATTAATTTCTTTTCTTTATTTTCTTCACAAACCTAATAAAACAAATAAACATTAATAAATATACCGAAAACATAACAATATGACTAATTATTGGGTTCCATTAAGCACAGATAAGTTGCATATTTATGAAACTATCAAAATACCCTACACTTAGTTATTGCTAGTCCTCGAGCAAAACACTAAATCACGACTCAAAACAAACAGACAATACAATCACAACTCTAATGCCCTCAACACATTGTCTCATCAATCTTCCTACAAATGCAACACCAAGATTAGTTCTCATTCTCAATTCAATCTCACAAAGTTTCGAAAGTTAATTCCAATACATAACATATATATAACATGTAGGACATAGACATAACCATGGTGAATGAAGAGCTATAACATGTAACAAACAAATCAAGATTCAACCTCATAAGGATATGCTATCAAAAGTGTTTCACTCATGTTTTTTTAAAGGTTAAATACTCAATTCAAATGCTTGCTAAATAGACCGAACCATATGCTTAACTCTTGTGACTAATCTCCACAAATCAAAGGCTGTCATCTTAAGGATAAAAAAGATTTTAATGGTTGTAATGAGGCTAGACTCATGAGTTATGAACAAAAAGATATGGAATTCAACAAACAAGTTCTAAAACCTAGTAGAGCCATCAAAGGTAGAGACACTATAGCACAAACAACCATTAAGTAACATCAATTAGGAACTTCTTTAATTAGGGTTAGATGTCATTATGTTGGCCATCATGTCATTTTTTGCAATTTAGTCACCTGGGTATCAAGCTAGATCTTTCACATTTTTTTCTTTTCATTGTTGATTTTTTCTTTCTTTTCAGTTTCTCTTTCTTTCAATGCACACATACTAGCTTGATAACCTACACTTAGTCCTATGTACCATCTTAACCACTTTCACCTTGGTTTCATATGATTGTCTCATATAGCTCTATTAAGTTCAAGAACAAATGTAGAGATAACTATTCTAAGGTTCAAGGTAAGAGGTTATGCTGGTGATGACAAAACGGCTAAATGTAAACACAAAGTGGTTAGCTAAGGGGTTGCAACTCATGCCCATATAATCATAAGACACATGCTAACTTTGGCTTTGGTGCTCACTCCTAGATGCCTTTATCACTTCTTTGATCAGAACATAAATTGACTATAAGCTTTGACTAGCACAAAAAAAGTTCTAGTAATATCTAGAGTCCATTAACTTAATATGTGGTAAGCAATTGACACACACAAGAAAGAAAGCATGTAATCACATTTAGGCTCAATCGCTCATAGGTTATATGAATCTCAAAGTGTTTAAGAATGCTCTGAATCTGTACCATGTTAACTTGTTTCCATATCCCTTACATATTCACACATGTACCATGCATCAAGATTAACCGAAGAAACTTAAGTCACATAGTCACAAATTTGAAAGATATAGCACATCATAGATTTGTCAAGGGTGACCTAAGACTCCAAATAAAACAAAAGACTCTTTTTGTATTTTTCTTGACACTTTTTATTTTTGTATTTTCTTTTCCACAAAGACTCTAAAACACAAAATAACCCAGAAAACCTTTGACAGGTCGAGACATGTTCTCAACGGGTCAAGACATGTTCTTAACGGATCGATGGTATGCTACTACCCGAAAATGTCACAAAGTTCAATAGGTCGAGGAAATTCCTTGACGGGTCGAACGACACTTACACTTATGGCTTGAGAGAATTCCATGTGCATCAAAAATTTGATGAAACACGACGTGTTAAAGTGACAAAAGCAAGTATAACTTTCTTGGTTAACCCAGTTGAATCTCATTGACAAACAAAATCGAGGAACTTAAGATAACAAATCAAAAGGGAAAAACAAAGTGAATGAAACCAAATCAAACTTCAGTTAAAAAGAAACATAGCTAGCCGAAGATACACTAGTGTATTCCATCAAAATAGTTATGTGTGACAATCCTAAAGATGTTCCCGAGTCCCGATGTAGTTGTGCCGGTACGCTAATGAATCTTGGCATTTACGATAATGATACATTCAGAATCAGATAATTCGGTAAATAATCTTCAAGACGAACTTGTCGAGAATACAACATGACAAGATAAAACGACGTAAAACTGAATGATTGCAACATAACATAGTGCAACGAATTAATAACCATACGGATCATTGAATCTAATGCCGTGACTTACACGACTTTGTGTGATTCGGACTCATATAAGCTTTGGCATTTTTGATTGTGATATCCATGTTGTGACATGATGATCAAAATATTAAAAACTTACCATGGTCATCCATTCTTCCTAGCGAAGAAGCATGTGGGAATACCTGTATCCATCGGTAAAATCTTGGCTCAATCTTGGCTCGGTCTCCAAGATGAGTGCAACACAATCCTGGCAAAATACTATTGTGGTGCCTTGCGTTATTCCACCTGATTCGTATGTTGCAATCTCTGATGTACATCACTCGTTTTGCAAAACTTGTTCTTTAGCAAAGTTACAGGCACGTCCTTATTTTGTTGTTGCTAATATAGACAATATTCCATTCTTACAAAGGATCCAAAGTGATATTTGTGGACCTATCAAACCGGAAGGCGGACCATTTAAATATTTCATGGTTTTGGTAGATGCATCAATGCAATGGTCACACATATGCAATGGTCACACGTTGCTTTGTTATCCACAAGGAATGCTGGGTTTGTAAAAGTCTTGGCACAAATTATTAAGCTCTGGGCTCACCACTCGGATCATCCAATCAGGTCTATTGGATTAGACAACGCAAGAAAGTTTACATCAAAATCTTTTGATGATTACTGCATGTCAGTTGGGATTGAAGTTGAACGTCTTGTTCCTTATGTTCATTCTCAGAACAGTTTAACAAAGGCTCACATCAAGCTATTATATCTTATGTCTCGAGCTTTGGTAATGCATACAAACTTACTGGTTTCTGCGTGGGGATGTGCAGTGTTGCACGCAGCTATGCTTCTTTGTTTTCGACCCATAGCCCGCCAACCATTCAGTGCATACCAGTTGATAACTGGATATCAGACTGATATTTCACATTTACGCATTTTTGGTTGCGCGCTATATGTGCACCTCCACAACACACTAAAATGGATCCTCGATCAACGAAGATTAGACATTTATGTTGGCTATGAAGCTCCAATGATAGTTCACTATTGTTAGGACCATAATTATGTGCCTATTACGATCCTAACTTTATGCGTATAGCTTGTTTTCTATGAATAAAGCATTGTTCTTATAACGTTTCCTGCTTTTGCTAGAAAATGTGGAGTTGGCTCGAAAATATATTAAATATGAAGAATTAGATACTTATTGAAGAAGGCGTATATATTTTCGAGGTCAAGAGAGAATTTGGAGCAACTTTGAGAAAATGACGAAATAGCTTCACCGGAGGTCGCCAGAAGTTGCCAGGAACCCGCCAGAATTTTCCACCTTGGCCGGCCTAATCATACGGAGTCTAGACCAATGGAGGCCTATTGAGCCCATCTATGCTTACCAATCTGATTTGGAAAGTAAGAGAAGAAGTTGGATCACATGATGTCACCATTTTGGAGCTTAGCCTTCTATAGCCTAAAATAGTGGATCATGGCCTCCCTATTCAGCCTAATTTGAGCTCCCCTTGGCACCCACATAGAAGATACTTCATTTTTCAGATTTCTCAAGTTTTAGGTCTCTCTAGAAACTCTCTCATTCCATACCCATTGGAATAACCATCTCCTCCACCAAAATACACCCATAATCACACATAAGGCCTAGAAATCTCCATCATCACCACAATACCTTCCACTGCACCACTATCTCTCTAGCCTTAGGTGAGTGACTCAACATCAAGGAGCTTTGGAGTAAGGAGGAAAGAATAGCTAGAAGACCTTGGAGCTTTTGGGGACTCTTGGTTATTTCTCATCCTATTTTGTCTTTAAATCATGTATCTAAGCTATATACTTATTATGGGTAGTGAGTAGTAGATTTTGGGAGGCTAGGGTTAGAACCCTAGCCATGAGATGTGATGGACATGTCTTAAATTATGTATATTTCATGGTTTTAGTGTATGTTATAAAGATTTATGTTGTGAATGAGTTTATTGTGTGATTGTGGTATGTTTTTATGCTTGAGCTTGTTGTAAAACTTCTTATATGCATATGCTGACTCTAGCTAGGTTGATGTATGTGTTAAAGAACTTAAAAATGACCCTTGAATGAATTAGCTACTCACATAAGGATAGTTGAGCATGTGAACATGATTAATGTATTATCTATGAGATTTATCTTAAGATTTGGTTCCCTAGCACTTAGCATGGATTAGAGCCTCTTGAGTCTCTTTAGACTTGAGAGACCCTAGTCAAGCACACATTGACTAAAATGGTTATTGTGGCACCTCGCAGAATCTCTTGGCTTGTAACTTATTAGGTACGAGTAGAGGGATTCAACCAGACGTCCTCTCGGATTCTCCAATCGATATTCGAGAGGATAACCTTTCCACATTTATCACACGATTTACTTGTTAGCTTCACAACGTGACATGCGGTTGAGGTATAAGCCCGTAATGACTGATGTCTTGATCTCGATTCACCAAACACTTCAATATAGGCCTTAAGTCTTCTAGTGTTCAAGGTGACCTAGGAATTTGAGTTCAAAACCAATCGTGACTCATAAGGTCACGATTTGGACAATACCTTGTGTGAACGGATTTAATCTATACATAAAGTGGGACATTGTTTGATGCATCATGTGGTTAGTGGAACTCCCCTAGCCGACCTACTTGCTTTATCTTGAATTTGTGTTATTTAGCTCTGTACTTAGTGTAAATAATCAATCAAACAATTAACTCTTGTTTAATCACTCACCGTAACTTAACTACCCCTTACAATGCTAAGTCTCCAAAGAATTTAGTAGTGTAAGATTCACCTCCATCTTTCCTTTATTTCCTTTAGTGTCAAGTAGTGTAGTGTCTAGTGAGTCGTAATCTTTGTGCTTTCATTTCCGAGCTAAGGAATCTAAGTGCTTAATCCTTGTGAGTTCAACATTCGATGTCCTTTTCTATACTATTACTTATCCCTGTATACTTGCAGGTGAAGATCGTTCTTGTACTTAAGAGTTAGCCAATAGCTTACTAAGTGTGGGGGTGTAATTCTTTCAACAAGTTTTTGGCGCCGTTGCTGGGAATTAAGTTATCTTAATTCCTTCACCGGTTAGCCTTTGATTGCGGATCATCTGGACATTATTGCTGGATGCTTGTTTATTTTGCTTTTGATTTCTTTCAATTTATCACTTAGAATCTTATTTTTCTTATCTTTGCTTCATAAAGATACTTTGGTAGGTCTGTTGAGGTAAAATGGTGTTAGGAATTGTGCTCTAACCTTGGTTGCAGGACACATTTTGATCCATCGAATTTAGGCTGCATCGAAAGTCTGAGGAGCTGCTTCGATCCATTGAAGAGTATTTTCGATCCATCGAAAGTTCTTCAGTCAGTGAAACCCGGGAGATTTCTTCGATCCATCGAATCTGGGCAGATTCTTGAGGTTGTTTCGCTCGATCTTTCATCCCTTTTCTTACATATCTATATCCATTTGAAGCACATTTCAATTGAGTCTTATTTTTACGTATTGTAACTAGTGTGTGTCTAGATTTAGCAACTTAATTTCTGCTACATCCTAGATTTTTAGGACTTTATTTGGCAATTTCGGTATATTGGGTCACACAAGCCTTTACCTCGGTTCACCTTGGTGTCCATAGTACAGTGAATGCCACTGCGCCACGTACCGGAATTCCATTTAAACTCTTAGAGTGCTCATTGATGTTTCCTTGAGGGGGGTGTCAAAGAAGCACCGTGGAAGGCCCTCAAGGCTTTGAGAGTTTAGGCCTAACATCTATTGGTTGCCTAGTGTGTTTTCAGGTTTATGCCATTTCTTCACACATGTCTATACACTTCATCTTCGAGTTTGTCACCCGTTTTGTGGAAGACTAATTTGGGTTTCGACAACGTGATTCATACAAGTGAGGGGACTAGTACAAGTAGTGAAGAAGGGGTTGGTGTACCAGTGTTGAGGGTTAGTAACTGGTAAGCACTTGGAACTTTGTTTGACCTTGCTCTAGAAGCTCAACGAGAAAATACATCTTGTGGAGGCCAAGTGTTCATAATCGAAGTTGAACCGCATCTTGAAGAAGAGGCTAGTGAGCATGAAGAAGGCTCCTCATCCGAAGAAGAAAGTGTATATTCCAAAGAACAAATAGCTATGTGAGACGGTGGAATCTATGAAGGAAGACCATTGAGAGAGTGTGCTCTTCCCTCTTTGGTGGCACATACCGGATGCATTGTCCTCCAACCGTTGGTGGGTGAATTTTTCGAAATCAAGCCAAGTTTCTTGCAAACTTTACCATTGCTTTTTGGCCACGCCAATTCAAATCCTTACTCGCACCTATTAGAGTTCGAGGAGGCGTGTGCCCAGCTAAATATTCGCAACATGGACCTGAGTCAATTGAGGTTGAGTCTATCAAGTTTGCATGATAAGGCAAATGAATGGATTAATAAGCTTCCTCCCAACTCCATCAATTCATGGGAGGCACTCCAAAGAAAGTTCATTACAAAATACTTTCCATCGGGGAAGATCAATGAGAGGAGGACAAGCTTGATGACCTTCTGAGAAGAGGATGGAGAGTTGTTTTGCAAAGCTTGGGAGAGGTTCAAAGACCTAGAGCTTGGTTTTCCCAACCATGGGCAATCTCAAGATATGCTAATCTCTTTATTCTATCAAGGGCTGAGCACGGAGACTAGAAGGAGGGTGGACAACACATCTGGTGGTGACTTCATGGACAAGACCGGGGAGGAAGCTCACATCTTATTAGAGAAATTGGCAGAGCGCTCGGAGTTATGGGATATTAAGCCTCATATGAAGAAGCCGGTGGTCTCCATGAGAGAAGCTACACAAACTAGCCGGGGTGGTATCTACGAAGTGAAGAAAAATCCTATTCAAGAAGATGCCATTAAGAAGCTCGAGGAATCCATGAACAAGAAGTTCGACTTATTAATGAGACAAAACTGAAGTGGTGGGCAAGTCAATCAAGTATCAGAAATAAGTGTGGAGCCGGTTACTTGTATGATTTGCGAGAGTACGGTGCACGAAACCTTGCAATGTCCTCACCAAGAGGATGATCCGGAGATTATCGAAGAGTGCAAGGGGGTCTTCTATGACCAACCTCAAAAGAATGATCCTTATGCCAACTCATATAACCCAGGGTGGAGGAACCACCCTAATTTCTCTTGGGGTGGACAAGGGCAAGGCAATCAAGGAGGATCCCCAAGGCAAATGGGAGGATATAAAAGTGGTTTTCAAAGACCAAATGGAGGGTTTAACAATCAAGGTGGAAGACAAGGTAGTTATGGTGCATTAGGAAGTGGAAACAAGATAGCATCTACCTATCAAGGAGCCCCCGGATTTGCATCAAGGCCTAGTGGAGGATTTACAAATGTCTCGATTGGTAATACTTATCAAGCGAGAGCACTTTTCGTGCCTAGAGCTCACCAAAACAACTACCAATGATTCAAGCACCTACTCATCCACTTCAATTGGAGGCACCTAAGGCTAATACAGATGAGCTTTTGGCGAGACTATTGAATCACCAAGAAGAGTTGGCGAAAACCCAATCAGAAGACAAGAAAACTTTTCTTGACATTTTCATGAGTATGAAGGGAGACAACCAAACCCTCCTAAATGGGAACCAAAGTGCTATCCACAACCTTAAGATGCAAGTGAGCCAATTGGCAAAGGCACACCAAAACCAACGGGAAGGTAAAGCCCACGAGTTTCCCTCTACTACAAAGAGGAATCCTAAACATCAAGTCAACATTGTGAAAGTGGTATTGAGATCCAGAAAGGGGTTTGACAACTATGGTGATGCTCCAATAGTAGAGAGCGATGATGAAGATGAAGATGACACACCTTTGGTGTCACGTTCAACCTTCCGGAGTGGAGTTGGTACTTTAAGCAAAGATAGAATGATGCACTTCAATGATAGAACCGAGATTATTTCTTTTGAGGATGTAGACATGTCGGATGACGAAGATGATGAAGAAGGGATTGATAATGTGGGTTCCAAGACCGGTTTGAGTCATCGGGGAAATTCTGGAAAGGGGCAAGAACGTAGGGAGAACAAATGAGAGCATTCCGGGTCAACCTTGAAGGAGAATTGAGAAAATTTCATAACTCCTTCGATGTGTTGAGAGCACCCTTCGACCCATCAAAAGAATCCCCCAAGTCTGCAGGACAGAATTTCTTCGATGGGTCGAGAAACATCTTCGACCCATCGAAGCAAAGCTTCAGGTGCAACTACTGGAAATTCTCAATGGGTCGAAAAGGAGCTTCAACCCATCGAAGGTAGCAAGCAGAAATCTTCTATGGGAGAACCTGAAGAGACTCAAAGTGATGTAGAAGTGTGCCTACCCTTTCCCCAAGTAAGAAACAAGGAGAGGCCACAAGTGAGCTGAGATCGAAAAACCAAGGAGTGCTTGGATGTCTTCAAGAAGGTCGAGATTAATATCCCCCTTATTGACTCCATCCAAACCATCCCAATGTCTTGAAGGATTTGTGTACTAACCGCCGGTTGAAGAACAAGCTTTGAAGGGAGGAAAAGAGCGAGAAGGTCAAGCTAAACGCCACAGTCTCGGCCATCATACAAAGGAAGGTGCCCAAGAAGTTGAAGGATCCAGGAAGCTTCACCGTACCGTGCACCATAGAAACAAAGTACTTTCTGAAAGCTTTGATGGACCTTGGAGCTTCCATTAACTTGATGCCATATTCGGTATACAAGTTATTGGCTTGGGAAAGTTGAAGTAGGTAGATATGTCCCTACAACTTGCGGATAGGATCATTGTCCATCCAAGGGGCATAGTTAAAGATGTGCTTGTTATGATTAAGGATCTCATAGTACCGGCTGATTTTGTTATTCTTGACATGGAAGAACCAAGAGGGTATGATAATCTCCCCTTGATCTTCGGAAGAGCTTTTATGGCCACGGCGGGTACCAAGATTGATGTTAAAGCCGGAGAACTCATCATGATTGTGTTTGAGGAGATAATGGCGTTCAAGATATTTAACAAGTCGACAAAGATCCCTTCTCTACAAGCCATGAGCATCAAAGTTGTGCATTGACAAATTAAATTATTCTCGGAGAAGAAAAGGTTTGAAGGACTTTGAAGTATACATGCACTTATCAGCATCCCAATTTTGATTTATCTTGAGACCTAGCCTGCACTTCACAGCACTTGAAATATTAACGACTCAATTTAAACTTTGGAAATATAATCAAGCTAGCATGCTTTATGGAATCGCATGAAGTTGGATGGACTAAACCGAATAAATCCATAATTAATGAGTGTAAAATCCAATAGATAAGTGATCGAGGTTATCTAGAATATCTAGAGTCAGAGATAATAACTCTGATACATGCATGAACAGCTTCTGATTAGCGATAACAACATCCTAGACTTCCATATGAATAAACCCTTCTAAGTTGTAACTCTTCTCAGTAGGCAGCAGAAGGTAAGCAAGTTTGATCGAGTGATGGAATAGGATAGAATTAGCAATTTACCAGATGCTATCACAGAAAAGATTGTCATGTCTGGGGCTTAAGGAGGCAACGACAACAAGTCTTTTATCCAGCAAGTGGAGGTACAAATCGAGTACGCTTCAAAGTTTAGTGTTCCCTCCCCCCCCCCCCCCCCCCCCCCCCCCCCCCCCCCCCCCCCGGGCACATTTAAAGGCTTCCGAAGCTTAAAATGCCTTGATCTTTGGTCTGTAATTTTGGCTCAAGAAGTGTTTGAAAAACTTATTGGGGGAAGTCCTCTGCTTGAGAAATTGAAAGTACACTGTTGTCATGGTTTCACCAATCTCCTGATTGCTACACCAAATATCCAACACATTGAGGTGGATGGGGTCTTTGAAGATTTTAGCCTAGAGAATGCCTCCAATCTTGTTGATGCTTCAATTGATTTTGAAATCAATGCTGACCAAAGACGAGGTTGCAGTTTCGGCAATTTGGTGAAGATGTTTGATCATCAGCTGCCTCATATTCAAACGCTAACAATAAAAGGGAACCTTTTCAAGGTAATGGTTATTGTTGTTCATAATTTGTGAGTCTGACCGTATTCATGTTGTTAATTTTCTGCTTCTATTTTGCTGCAGTATCTATCAATTGGTGCCTTGCCAAAAAAGCTGCCGAAACCATGTCAATACCTGAAATTATTTTCAGTCTGCATGTGCTTTGATGATCCGCATCAAGTTTCAGCTTTGCTAAGCCTTCTGAGAAGCTCCCTTGTTCTACAAGAACTAGAAATTAAGGTTGGTTTTCATTCTCCTGATTTACAAATTTATACTAACGTTTTACACATTTTACTTGCTTTAAAGCGACTTTGAATTAACTTTCCGAAGTTCATGCTAGGTTGACCTTGTAAAGGATCACAGTCTTGTGGGAGAAGTGGATTCGTGTTTATATGACAACTACAACTACGCAAACTGTCAACTGCGGCTTGTGAAAATAACCATGATCTCTGGCGTGAAATCTCAACTAGATTTCATCAAATTTCTTCTTTCAAGTTCACCTGTACTTGAGAGAATGACTGTTCAACCTGCTACCGTTGATGATTTCTCAAATCTAGTAAAAAAGTTGCTTCTGTTCAAGCGTGACTCAAAGCATCAGAGATGGTGCTTTTGGACGCATAACATGTTGATCAGAGTTGCAGCAGCGTGCTAAAAGGAACTTCTTGCAGAAATGAGTGTAGGCTAGCTTGATTTTGTTCAGTATGTATAGTGAAGTCTTTATCTGAGATGTATGTCTTTTGATTCAAATATTTCAATTTTTTTTATCACAATATCCACCCTTTGAATATGAAATTGATTTTCTGTGTTTAATTGTTAAAGTACATTGTTTTTCAGAAACAAATATACAAGTCTGTGTGTCACTACTCACTAGTTTAGGACATGATTTTTCTAAAGATCAGAGGAATGTCTATAGTCTAAGATGTGAAGTAAAGGATCCATGTGAAGTATGCTTCCACGTTGGTTGCTTTCTTACTTTGGCACATATGGAAGGCAAGGTGCAATGCTCTATTTTCCAATGTTTCGATTGATCCAATTGTTATTGCCAATAATGGGCTTTTCACGCAGCTCAGGAATTTTTGGCACATCAAGGGCATTTTCAGAGCTTAGATACGATGGCAGCCCCGGTTCAAGCAAATTCATGGATACCCCCACAGGAACAACAAATTAAAGTCAACACTGATGCATCATGGGCTGCAAATCTCTGCATTGTGGTCTTGCAGCGGTGGCTCGCAATTCGCAAGGTGATCTTGTTGGGGGAATAGCAAACAAAGGTTCAGTTGGCATCTTCTCCGGAAGCCGCTGAGGCTCAGGGAATTTTGTTAGGTCTTCAGCTAGCTTATCAGATGAAGGCCAAGTAGTTTATTCTGGAATCAGATTGTTTGAACCTCATTCGTGCTCTAACTCTACCGAAAGTTCTTCCAGATTGGACGGCAATTCCCTGGTTCCGTCCGATTTCAGGTCTGGCGTCTATGTTTACAAAAGTAAACTGGCATTAGGTTAGTACCATAATTCGAAAAAACGTTTCGTTCAGACCGTTTTGAACGGTGGAAAAGTTGAACATTTTTTGTCTGAACGGGATATTAAATAGTTGTACGTTTAGCCGTTTAAACGGTAATTAAACGGTCAACTTTCTAATTAAACAGTTTGATTTTTTTATTTACAGTCTCCAAGTCCCCCAGCTCTTCAGCGTCTTGCTCGAGCATCGTCGACGACAGAGATGAGCTGGGCCGACTTACTCAGCCCCTCAACTCAAGAACAATATATTTATCTTGGGCCAAACAAGAGGATCCTAATAGTCTTGTTAATTAAAATTTGTATAAACCCTCATGCATGCGGAGCACCTCCCACGTTAATTATTATACAATTAACTTGATTACTGATGGAATTAAGTCTAAGCTAGCGAGATCGTATTCATCCATAAATCTATAAATAATTAGGTGCATGTCATATAACAAATTCACAACACGTACGCAAGATTCTTATCTTCATACTATACCGTCTAGGTCAAAATTATCAACAATAAAAGTATATGGGACTTCATCTCTATCCCTATTCTCCTAATTCTCATCATGGAGTTCCATCTTCCGTATCTCAATTTTTCTTCCTCTACCCTACTTAGCTGGGCACTGTTAACTTTCTCATTCTTGCTATAGTTATGAAAACAATGAAGTTGCAAAGACAATGATAGCTAGAAATGGTATTGTATGTACAGTAGATGGTCATCTACCAGATGTGAGCCATGTTTGTTAGGCAAGATGCATAAACTTTCTTTTGCTAGTTCTCAATCAATCTTAATGGATTTTCTCCTTTCTTATGTGAACTTACATGTCACTCCCGGAGTATTCTTTGCAATAGCATCTGTCCTATGTATCTCTTACCTATCACAGAAATGGAGAGCATCCCATGAGCACAGATTATCCGTACCCAAACCCAAAGGAGCATGGCCTGTTTTTGGCCACCTTCACTTGCTAGGAGGATCCACGCCTGCCCAGATCGTTCTGGGAGCCATGGCCGACGAGTACGGTCCTCTCTTCACCGTACGCCTCGGCGTTTGTCCAACCTTGGTGGTGAGCAGTGCTGAGTTGGCCAAGGAACTCTTTACTGTCCATGACATGGCTGCGTTGGGGCGCCCGAAAATAGCCGCAGTCGAACACATAGGCTATAACCACGCCTTGTTCGGCATGGCACCGTCGGGACCATATTGGCGAGAAGTGCAAAAGATAGTCATTTTGAAGTTGCTCTCAAACCGCCGGGTTCAGTTGCTTAAAGACATTAGCGTCTCCGAAGTGACCACCTTCTTGAAAGATCTCTACAAAACTTGGAGTGCCAGCAGTGTTGATCATAACCATGCTACGTTGGTGGAGTTGAAACAATGGTTCGGGGACTTAACTCTCAACGTTATTCTAAGAATGGTTGCCGGAAAACGCTACTCCTTCGTCGGTCACGGCGCAAATGAGGATGAGAAGAGAGAAGCCGGTCGCATTCAAGATGCAGTGAGGAAGTTCTTTTACTATGCCGGAATGTTTGTGGTGGGTGACGTGGTTCCTTCCCTTCGATGGCTAGATATAGGCGGTCATGAAAAGGCCATGAAGAAAACCGCTAAAGAGATCGACGAAATTCTTGGGGAGTGGCTACAGGAGCATAAGCAAAGGAGAAGAGCAGGGGACGCCGGCGAGCATGACTTCATGGACGCCATGCTTACTGAGCTTGAAGACGCAGACCTTGAGGGTTACGATGCAGATACAGTCAACAAAGCAACATGCTTGGTACGTACGTGTATAAATTTTTCCAATAATTCCATCCTTCAATTTTTTTTGTTCGACGTACGTACATATCCATTATGCACCTCTTTTATTTGCTACTTGTCAACATAGGCATGCTTGATAAAATGGATACGTGGGTCTAGCTTATATGTTTTGTATCAGAGTGTGGAACATATGTAGGGGCGGCTATTAATGTGTTAACTTGCTCAATTACATGATGCTCTCTCTTGTGACGTGGTAAGATTATGATCGATAGCAATATCGACAATTTTACTCTCTTTTTGTTGTTGCATGCAGAGTATGATATTAGGAGGTAGTGATACCACTATGGTTACACTGACGTGGGCAATATCACTGTTGTTGAACAATCGTCGCGTACTGAAACAAGCTCAAGATGAATTGGATGCCAAAATTGGGAGAGACAGAATCGTTAGCGAGTCTGATACAAGCGATCTGGTGTATTTAAATGCCATAGTGAAAGAAACCCTGCGTCTATACCCCTAGAGGGCACCCGCTTGATCACGAATCTATGGAAGATTCAAACCCACCCGAGAGTTTGGCCCGACCCTTTAGAGTTCAAGCCGGAGAGATTCCTCACCACCCACAAGAATGTTGATTTGAGAGGTAAGCATTTTGAACTGATCCCTTTCGGAAGTGGCAGAAGATCGTGTCCGGGGCTATCCTTTGCCCTACAAATGGTGCAATTTACTTTGGCTAGTTTTCTTCATGCTTTTGAAATCTCTGCTCCCTCCGATGCCCTCGTTGATATGTCCGAGAGCTTTGGACTCACAAATGTAAAAGCCACTCCGCTTGAAGTTCTCATCAAGCCTCGCTCGTACGTGTACAAAACTTTACCTATAAATTAACGAGCTGAACAAACTTTGCGTCCTATCTTTCAAAGAAAACTTTGATATATTGGAGTAATTGATAGTATACATACCACTAGTTAGCTAGAGAATGCACGTATAAGAGGATCCTAATAGTCCTGTTAATTAAAACTTGTATAAGCCCTCATGCATGCGGAGCACCACGTTATTGCCCTACAAACGCCGTGCCTTGGATCGCTCAAAATCGCCTCCGTCGTCGATTCACTCAACCTTCGCCGCCGCCGTCACAACTATCTCTCTATCTGAAGAGGGAGCAGCACCGGCCCTTGACGAGGTTGAGACTGGGTTCGACCTCGTCGGCGCCGTCAATAGCGAGATCGAGGACGAGGTGGGAGTCGGGTCAAATTTTGTTGTGCGGGTACGAGTTTCAGTCGGGTTTCTGATCGACCCTTCCTTCCCTTGGTGGTCATGGAAAAGTTTTAGCAGTGAGCTTTATTCGATAATATGGCGAGTGAATTGGTAGATGAAGACAAGGAAAGAATGGTAACAATGGGATCCTACGGAGGAATGGTTCGACTTGTCAAGGTGGAAGCTGCTACCACAATTGAAGAAGAAGAAGAAGACTCATGTGCTGCTACAGCAGCTAAAGAGGAAATCATGTTGCTTTGGGGAATTCAACAGCCGGCGGATGCTAGTCTCTCTGATTCTTTTGTTTCAGAACTCGCTCCCAATCATCTCTCGACGTCGACAAGGGCCTATCTCCAGCGCAAGCTCATCCTCCAAAACCCATAAACCTGTTTCTTTGATCCGCAACTCTGGTATCTATAGGAATCGAAATTTCAAGTCTTCATTTCTCAATTTGTTTTGAAGGCTTTTAATTATGTGTGTATCATATCAGCTTGCTCAGTAGACGAGTCGGAGCTTGCTTGAAAGATAGTCTGATTTAGAGGGAGATGGTCGAAGCTGTCGCGTTATTTCAAGCCTTTATGTGTATAAATTGCCAAGCAAGTTATTTCAACCCTTTTTGTTGTGTTGGATTTTTTGTCTATGAATTATGCACCCCAGGTGTTTGTTAGAATACTTTAGTGTTTCTTGTGTTAGTGAAAACTGTATTAATTGCTCAATTGTGTGTTCTTCACTATTCAAATGGTTTGAGAATTGGGTTTATTGGTTGGTTAAAGAACCAATAAACGTTGTTAATGTACATTTGGGGGGGAGTGAATTGGCTTTTTATAAAAAAATTCGTTGGAATGTTAATTCGAGGATAACAGAGAGTGTTTCTATCCTCGAATAACCAGTAACAAACTTGATAAAATGTAATAATAAGGAAAGCGATAAATAACACCTGAATGTTTTTCTTTAACGCAGAAACCCTGCAATAGGAAAAAAACTGCGTGTCCCTAACTCTTGAGGGACAAACTTTTCCACTATGTAAAAACACTTTTTTTATAAGACAGCAGCTCTTAAGATACAAAGACGCTCTTCTATCCTTGCTAGTATTCGCACAACTAGACTAAGACCTATTTATCTTCTTGCCAGAACAAGTGCTTACAATCCCTATGTAACACACTTTTCTTTACAAGACAGTAGCTCTCAGGATACAAAGACACTCATCTATCCTTACTAGCATTCACGCAACTAGTTGAAGATCTAACTCTCTTCTTGCTAGAACAAGTGTTTACAATTTCAGTGGCAATGAAGCTTCTCCTAGAACTTAGTACTCGAACGACTAATTCTCTCTAGAGTGCTTCCAACGAAATTGCACCATCATTTCAACCTATGATATGCAATATGAAAATATGCAAGTTTGAAAGTGGTTTTATATGCTTTCCTATGGAGATGTAAAATCTCAAGAAAGAAAAATCTTGTTTTATAAACCTCCTAGCAATTGTAGGAGCAAAAGAGAGTTTGATACTAGTTTTGACAAACCGAAACACTCTTTGGAAAACAAGATAACTCTTAGCAAATGCAAGAGATAAAAGTGACTTGAAATGAAGAGAACAACACTCTAACTCTTCCTAAATGTTTCAAGTACTGAATGGCTTCAATTGATGTGGTATTTATAGCCACAAGGTGATGCAAGTGGAGACTCAAGAGTTAATCTTAGCCATTCATCAAAAAGATGAATCAAATGGTTCTTCTTGAATGGAGGAAATGCCATGCTGAATTTCACCAAACCGGGACAACAACAAGAAGAAAAGAGCATTGAAAAACCTTGACTCCATGACACAAGAGTGAGAGACACTTACCCTAAAGAGAGAAGGTATGACTTTTCTTTTGGTTTGGTTTTGTCCAACCGGGACATGCAAGGGAGTAGAGACTATTTGGAGACAGTGTTGCTCCATGAAAATAAGGAGGGACAACCTATTTCTTTCACCTACCGAAAAGTAGAGAGGAAAGAGTTTTGAAGAACAAAACTTGTAAGTCAAGATTTTAACAACTATTTTTATAAAAGTTTTGGATGAAGAAACAAGCAAGGCTTGTGATGATGCATGTTCTTACCTTTCTCAATGGTTAAGGAGATAAATGCCCATATTGGTTAGTTTGTTAATGTTGCTTATGCATGTCATCCATATTTTTTGAGAGAGTGCCAATATTGTAATGCCAATACATTGAGATTTTAATTTCAGTAGTATTGGCAGTCCCTCTTTTGGGCTGCCACTACCACATTTTTGGGCATTACCAACGAAATGGAAAACTAAGGCCGACGATTTAAAAAATCGTCGGCAATAGTTTTCCCTATTGCCAACGATTTGGGAAAAAATCGTCGGCAATAGTATTAGTGCCGATGATTTTCCCCCCAAATCGTTGGCAATAATGCGTCAGAATTAGCCAAAAAAAAAAAAACTATTGCCGGCGACTTGAGGAAAATCGCGGACAATAATATATAAATGCCGGAGATCAAGTCGATAGTGCCCTGAAGTAGTTGGATCGTGCTGAAGAGGCGATTGAGACGATTAAGTCCTTTAGGAATCTATGCCCATTTGATTTTCAGGAGTCTCTCAACAGGACATGGAGTTGTACAAGGTAAACTGCCTCCATTGTTATGTGAGATGGGTGTATGTCATTGTTATAAATTTAGCCGAGTTTTAAATGGTTTTATCTGAATAAACCAACAGTGGACTGCAACATTTTTTGTGTTGCAACATCTGTATAAGGGAATCTTCTTGGTTGATGATGATATCAGCCTTCAAGGAGCTGTGTATTATCAGGTATGTGTACTATTTTTAATTGACCTCTTCTTTTACTTATAATTTTGTTATAATTGTGTTAGTTTTGAGGAAGAATGATAACTAACTTGATTTTCTTGCAGTTTTGGTAGTAGATTTCATGCACTGGACTAGTTATTTGAACATGGTCTCTTCGAGGGAGCTGATAGTCTTGGTTGCATCTTTCTATTTTGGAAGTGTCATCTACATTTGCACATCTCATGTGCATCGATATCATTTTTTTTTCTACATAGAGTCTCACGCACATCATTTAATATTTACCTGGATACATCTCATACACATGATTGAATGGCAGCCTTTTGTTTGTTAATGACAGTGTGCTTTCTCAGGCATCTTCTCTTGTGTCTCATTATTACATTTCACAATGGTATGTATCTCTATTCTTTATGTTGGCTTCAATGTGAGTATGTGACTCATTGTTACAAATGCATGCATTTAGTTTCGATTAGCTTGCCACTACTTTTTTGTGTTGGTCTCCGTATATATTTGCAGGTCATACAACGACTATCATTTGAAGAAGGGCATTTTGTTCCTCTTGTTCATTATTCAACGCGTCCCAAGAGGATAGTGCACTGGTGTTGGGTGGTGATGAACTGATGATGCTCCTTACAAGAAGCTGCGGACCAAATTTAGAAGTAATCGACAAAAAATTATAATGCGAAATTTATTAGCTTGTTAGGTTTATAAAACTACAAGATATTGGAATGACTGTATGAATGAAAAGATTTTTTAGTTTGCAAATGAATGTGATTGGCATATTAATGTATTTTATGATAATTTCAATAACAATAGAAACCAAAGAAAACTGAGACATAAAAAAAAAATCAGACAACAATGAGTAAACATCAGAGTACTTATTATTTTTACTTTGGTCATCTAAATGCATCTTTAGTTACATTTTTCAATCGAATCTGTCATCTAAAGTGTAATTTTGATGACTATTTTTTGTTAAGGTGTCATCTAAACAATTTTACGTTCAAAAAATGACTATTAATTTTTTTATCAAGTTAGATGATAAATGTACGTTATTACCTGTCATTTAAGTTATGATTTGACAACAGAATTTAGTGAGGTGATGTCGATAGAGATTATTTCAGAAGACAATAAATTTCTTTCAGTCGTATAAATTAGACGACAAAGCATTTTTATCTGTCATATGAGTTAATGTATGATGACTAAATTTTTTGTTGTCTAAATTAATTTCAGATGACAAGCTTGTAAACGACAGATGAAAATGATTTCGATGACGCCGCCTGTATGTCGTCTGATGGACTTTTTATACTAGTACTTAATGATACAATTACCGACCTAATTACTAATGGGATTAAGTCTAAGCTAGCGAAACAACATATGATGAAATGTCTTTCTTTTTGGAATTAGTTGAAACTTCCTAGCTCTTCTCGATCATTCTCGTCCGCTAAAATTAGTCCCATATTATGTAAGCAATCATGTTGACACTTATGGGTATTTTGTGATTGGCGAATAAACTTTTCTCTCTAGAAAACTTAGCAGCCGCCGCCCCTTCTCCTCGTCAAACTCCACATCGATACCCAATTTTGGTTAGGATTCAATTATCTTGATCGATCTCTCCTCCTTTCTTCTTGATTTCAGTCCCATTATTTGGATCAATTTCCCCACATCATAGTCCTATAGGAAACCAAACCCAAAGTATGTCGAATTTGTGGCCATATGAAATTGATATCTCCCAAGGTGCACTGGAGCAAGAAAACGAGTTCGACTTCGCCATTATTCAAGTCTTCTGCTCGGATATTCTTTCAAAAGAAAAAGGAGAAAATCCCTCAAACACCGGTTGATTCACTTATGGTGTGGTTTTGTCAACACCAGTTCTTTGAGCTTCACACGCGAGACCCACGACAGGTTTGTGGTGAATTTAGGAACAAAGAGGTTTTTGGTCGAGCTATCTCGCGAGGCTCTTGATTTTTTTAGAATGCAACTATTGTGGTGGAGCAGTTTGATGGTTTCACACTAGTTCACATGGTCGAGGCTGCCAAGACGAAGGCCTAGGCGAGAGTGCAGGTTGTTGGAATTGACAGGTCCTATCATAGTTTCTAAGTGGTGGGTCAATCTAGGCAACTACTTAGGCACGTATGTTGACTACGATCAATATAATTTTAGTGTTTTTGGGTACATTTGCCTATTTGTCAAGGTTGATCTTCGGAGTAGGTTAGTGACAAAGGTTAGTCTGCGGCTGAGTCTGCAGGCTTGGATAGATTATGAGATTGAATATCTTACTCTGAAAGGCTATTGCAAGGGCTATGGTTGCTTTGATCATTCAATTAATGTTTGTCATGTGCACCATATTTATGCGGCCAAGCAGATCGAAATAACGTATGAAAACAGGATGGTGCTTGGTATATATAAGGGTATAGCTCGAGAGCCCCCGGATCCTTACATGTATTAATGGTGATGCCACTATTCGAGAGAAGGAAGTGGTTGAAAGTTGGTCAATGATAGTCGTCGTGAATCCTCCACCACCTCCTGGGGATATGGTCGGTGATATTTACTACCAGTGGAACTGGACCAATTTGAAGGTATAGATCCATAGATGGGCACTGCTAACTTTCTCATTCTTGTTATGGTTTCAAATCGATGAAGTTGTAAAAGCAATGTTAGCTAGAAATGGTATTGTATGTAAAGTACACAAGTCAATATACAGTATGCGAGCCATGTTTATTAGGCAAACTGCATATATAAACTCCATTCGCTAGTTCTCAGACAATTAGTAGAATTCCTTTTGTTGGATGTCAAAAGTGATTTTCTTTTCACTATGACAGTATCTCGGCATTGGCCTTGGCTAAAAATCTTATTTAATATTCAAAACTCAAACACATTGAAGTGGATATCCATTTTACAAGAAATTAAGTCGAGTAATGGTCCATCAGACTACAATTTGTCTATTCCAAAGAGCAACTCGCTGACATTTTCACAAAAGGCCTTTGCTCACCGAGTGGCGGAGACAAGATTAAAATGTTACTAGGGCCAATTGTAACCTGGCGTTATACTGTGTAACGCACAATTCTTTTTAAGTTTTTGTTACTTCACCATGTTTATTTAATTTTAAGCAACGGGGAAAAAATATATATAATTCTACGAACCATAACTCATCAAAGTTTGAAATTTTAAATTTGAAAGAGATAGATGACATAGAGAAAACACTAAAAATATGATCAAAATCAAAGATAGATGTTATAGCCAAAAATTAAGGGCATACTACTTTTGGAATTTTTTTTCAAATGAGGGCGACGCTACTAGGGTTGCTCTCAACTCTCACAAACGTTTCAACTCTCCTACTAATAATCTTGGTCCGGTTCAAATTAGTTATTCTTTCTTTGCCTTTGTGACAGCTTAATAGTGGCCTCCCTCCAGCTTAATAGTGGCCTCCCTCCATCAAGCTGAAGAAGGGTGTGAACTAAAGAGGAAGCCAATATTATAGAGCTTAATTTAGCAATTACTGAGCTTATGACAGCTCACTTAGTTGTCCAAAATATCTTAGCTTAACTACTTCCATTCATTCATTTTCCTTATCCTATTGTCTATAAAAGCCTAGAGCTTCGTCTTCTGTAATTAACCTTGGTCTTTATCAAATTATCTCTGAGGTTCTCTCTGGTTTTTTTTCTTCAAGCTCATCAGAAGCTTTCAAGCTGTATCAGCCAGCTCGATATTTTGAAAGCCAGTGTAGTACTTGATAGGTGCATAATTATGCAACGTTTCTATGTGTAATATTATCTTATATTTAGTTCTTTCGTTACGTTTTTAAGTAAATTAATTATGTTTATTTGTTTTATAGATTTTTGGAGAAAATAAAGAAAAAGAAATTTAAAAGAATTTTCCTAGAGCAACAAGGAGAAAAATTGGGCTAGCAATTGAAGAGAGAAGAAGACATGTACTTGGACTAAAAATCAAGAATTTGGAGAATTCTATTTGCAATAGAATTTGGTTGGCACGTGGGCTTGTTTAGATTGGAATATATGCATATATATATATATATATAGCTTGATATATAGCTAGAGGGGAGACGTGAGAGATAAAAGAGGAGAGAGACGTGATAGACAAAAGAGGAAAAGACGTGAGAGATATAAAGGAAGAAGACGAAAAGAAAAAGGGGGGGCGGCAGATATGAAAGAAGAAAAAGAGAGTTTCTGAAGAGAAAAAGAGGAGAAGACGGAAGGAGGAAAAAGAAGATGAGAAGTCAAGTTCTTCCATTTTTCCATCATCTCGTTTGTATCAATTTTTTTCATGAATTATTTTAGTTTAATTTCTGATTCTATGATGAGCTAAACTCCATTGTTAAGGGGCTGTTTTGAAGCCCCGTTCATGATATCTAGATTGTTTATGCACGTTAATTAAGTTTTGCTTTTGTTATTTGAATGAGGTTTCTTTGTTATTTATACCGTGATGATTCTTGATTATGTATGCTTTGAGAGCACGCTTAGTATGCATGTTTAGGAATCTAATTCTAAGAAAATTGATGGTTGTTGGTGATCATTACGTTCCTCAAGTTTCAATCGTAGAACCCATACATGCTTGGTATAAGAAACCCTAGGTCTAACAAGACACACGACCGTAGTGTACTTGTGAAGCCTTGTAGATTCTCAAACCCTTTCTAAATCTTATTGCTTTTCTCTTAGTAAATTCGAGTCCGTGACTTCGGGTTCTTTGAGGGATAGACAATATTGATAAGCAGACCTTCAATGTTGTAAACGTAAGGATTGAGTAATAGGTTGTGTTCACAGCTCGGGGCCTTCCTGAGAATCTTTCATTCATAACATCTGCATTGTTTAGTTAAGCATTTGTCGTTTAGATGGAGTGACGGTGGTAGATAACACTTCCCTTAACCTATTTTATTATTGAATTCTTGTTTTACTCTTACTCTGTTTTCTGTTTCAGTTTCGTAATTTAGTTTGTAGAATTTATTTCAATAACTAAACAAACTCTGATTGTATTGAAATTTTGTGTGGTAGTCCACCACTGTGTCTATAGTGTCCTGTATTAATTTCGTGATTTTAGGTTGAGTCTAGCTATTTTAATTAATTACGTTAGTACCCAGTGGTCGAGGCTATCAGGGTTCTGACTTCCGCGTCTGTTTGTAGTTTAGAATATTGAGTCTCATCTTTCCCTGCGGATTGACCCCTATACTATTGTACTGCATTGACAAGCATATTGAGTTTATTATAGGATATACAACCTGATGCATGCCCATTTCGGTCGATAAAAAAAAAAATTCACCCCGGCCAGAAATCAACCTTAATGGATTTTCTCCTTACTTATGTGAACTTACATGTCACGGCCGGAGTATTCTTTGCAATAGCATCTGTCATATGTATCTCACTATCTCTTACCTATCACAGAAGTGGAGAGCATCCCATGAGCACAGATTGTTAGTACCTGAAGCCAAGGGAGCATGGCCTGTTTTTGGTCACCTTCGGTTGCTAAGAGGATCCACATCTCCCCAGATCATTCTGGGAGCCATGGCCGACAAGTATGGTCCTCTTTTTACCATACGGCTCGGCGTTTATCCAACCTTGGTGCTGAGCAGTGCTGAGTTTGCTAAGGAATTCTTTTCTATCCGTGACATGGCTGCGCCGGGGCGCCCGAAATTGGCCGCAGTCGAACACATAGGATATAACCAAGCCATATTCGCGAGAAATGCGAAAGATAGCCATTTCGGAGTTGCCAGGAGGGCATCACATCCTACGCATCACATGCATGCGTCAATTTTTTTTTTTGTTGGACGTACGTACATATCCATTATTATTTGCTATTGTCAACATAGGCATGCTTGATAAAATGGGTACGTGGGTCTAGCTTATATGTTTTGTATCAGAGTGTGGAACATATGTAGGGGCGGCTATTAATGTGTAAACTTGCTCAATTACATGATGCTCTCTCTTGTGACGTGGTAAGATTATATATGATCGATAGCAATATCGACAATTTTACTCTCTTTTTGTTGTTGCATGCAGAATATGATATTAGGAGGTAGTGATACCACTATGGTTACACTGACGTGGGCAATATCACTGTTGTTGAACAATCGTCACGTATTGAAACAAGCTCAAGATGAATTGGATGCCAAAATTGGGAGAGACAGAATCGTTAGCGAGTCTGGTACGAGCGAGCTGGTGTACATCAATGCCATAGTGAAAGAAACCCTGCGCCTGTACCCCGTTTCACCATTAACACCACAACGTGAGTTCACAGTGGACTGCACCGTCAATGGCTATCGTGTCGAAAAGGGCACTCGCTTAATCATTAATCTTTGGAGGATTCAAGACCGTGGCCTAACCCTTTAGAGTTCAAACCGGAGAGATTTCTCACCACCCACAAGAATGTTGATTTGAGAGGTCAGCATTTTGACCTAATCCCTTTCGGAAGTGGTAGAAGATCGTGTCCGGGGTTATCATTTGCCCTACAAATGGTGCAATTTACTTTGGCCAGTTTTCTTCATGCTTTTGAAATCTCTACTCCCTCCGATTCCCCAGTTGATATGTGTCCCAGAGCTTTGGATTCACAAATGAAAAAGCCACTCCGCTTGAAGTACTTATCAAACCTCGTTTGTGTACTAAACTTTACCTATAAATTAACGAGCTGAGCAAATTAAGGCATAATGTCCTCCAGATGACCATTGTACTTTATTTTTAATAAATTAATCAAGCGTGGGGATGAACTCCTAGCATAACATCTGATTAGGTCACAAACCCCTTTAATTTTTTTTAACGAGTTGAGCAAACTTTGCATATCTTTCAGAGAAAACTTTTGATATACACTATCAGAGAAAACAGTATAGCCAACGACTTGCCGGAAAACAGGCCGACAACAACCTTTGTCGTCGGGTATAGTAGGGTATAGCCGACGAGGTTCTCCAGTCGTCGGTCATAGTACTATAGCCGACGACTTGATTCTAGTCGTCGGCTATAGTAGCCAGAAAATTGTCGAGTATAATTTGTAATTATTATCGACGAGTGTTTTTGACTATAACCGACGACTTTGTAGTATTGTCCGGTATATGTGTTTATAGATCCAATCTGGGCAGTAGCTCGGTCATTCAAAAAAAATTCTCCAGCAGAAACTGAAAACATTATGAAATCATTGGGTGTTGTCGAAAACTGTCTACAATGAGTTCGTGATTCATTATATAGGTACGTACGTACGTACTATATATATATGTATATATATGTGCATGTGTACGTGTTGATTGTGGTACATATATATATGTATGATGTATAGAGTTGAGATACATATTGTTAATTTTGAGTTGATTGTTGAGTTTGAATGATTGATGGTTGATTTGTAGTAATTGTTGTTGATTATTGTGAATATAGAGTGATTTATTTGATTATTGTGATTATTATAGGGTTAATTGTGATTATTATGGTTAATATATATTGTGATTATTGTGTGTTTCGGTTAATTGTGATTGTAGTGTGGTTATTATTTAGATTTTTGTGATTATAGTTAGGGTATGTATATTAAAATTATGGGAATTGTACGTGCAATCATATATATATATATATTAATTGATTAATTGTTGATTTAATTTGAATTAAATTAGACGAAAATAAATATATGATCGAATAATTAGAGATCAAGTAGAACATATAATTAGACAAAAAAAAGTTTTATATATGAATATAAATTAGACAATATATATATATATGTTCATTTGTAATTAGGGATCGATCGAGTAGAATAATTAAATTATGTAATTTATAGTTTAAATATCGATATATATATATATAATGATGAATTTTTAATTAATTAGATCATGGGTATATATACAGCTATAATTTTCAGAATGGACAAGAGTCGGATGTGTCTTCCAAGATGGGATGTAAGATATCACCATGGAATTAGGAGTTTTGTGAAATATGTGAAGGTTAATTATGGAGGGATGACAATTTATTATTGTCCGTGTATGAAATGTCAATGTCGCAGCTAGCGATATTGTTTTCACATCGATAAAGTATTGGAGCACTTAAAGAAAAACGGATTTTGGGATAAGTACACATGTTGGATGTATCACAGTGAGAGCTCATCAGTTGGACAGCATGATCAGGGACAATTTTTGAGAGTGCCAGTACATCCAATGATCCAACAACAAGGTTGATCAACGATATGTTTCTTCATGAGAACGGTGTATTTGTTCAAGCACCAGATATTCCTCCTGCCGTTGGGGGTTTCCCTCATATTGAGCAAGTCCAGCAATTACCTACAACTATCAATACTGTTGGTATGGACAAGTACAACAACATCATTATCTTCCAACAGATCCCGCTGTACAACGAGTGTAATAAGACTGTTCTTGAAAGTGTTATGGGAGTAATGAAGCTCAAAGTGGAGAACAAAATAAGTGTGAAGGCTGTTGATGATTGGCTGAAGTGGTCTGGTTCGTTGTTGCCCCCCGGTCATCGCCTTTCTACCACTCATTGTAAGGTGTGACAGATCAAGAAACATCTTGGCATTTCCTACATCAAAATTCATGCTTGTAGATATGATTGCGTTCTCTTCTGAGGTAAAGATACTTATGGGAATAATCTTGAATTCCTTAATGGTTGCCCGGTATGTGGTACATATAAGTATAAGTTGACTCCTGCCGGAAACAAGACAGCTGTGAAGATACTTCGGTATTTTCCACCGATAGATAGGCTATAACGGTTGTTCATGTGTGCACACACGGCTGAAGCTATGAGATGGTGGGCCGAGAGAAATTTGCCTGACAGTGATACCCGTATACACCCTACTAACGGAGAGGCTTGGAAACACATGGTGATAGAGTTTTCTTATTTTGCATCAGAGGTTCGAAATGTTTGGCTGATGCTTTCATTAGACGGATTAACCTTTTTGGCAACATAAGTCTTCAATATAGTATATGGCTAGTTATTTTGGTACCGTATAACCTTCCTCCATGGATGTGCATGAAGAGAAAATACAATATGCTCACTATGATAATTCCAGGGCCGGGTTATCCAGGAAAGTGTCTCGATGTGTATTTGAGACCCTTGATTGAGGAGCTTAAGTACCTGAGTGAGCAAGGTCATCCCACTTATGACAAGTTCAAAAATGAGATGTTCCAGATGCATGTCATGCTTGTTGGCACCATTAGCGATTTTCCTGCACGTGGGATGTTGCCGGGCAACGTTACCAGGGGATACAGGGCTTGTCCAGAGTGCATGACTGTTGAGTGTTGCAGACCTTATTGCAGGAAGATTATACAGATGCGTCATCGTTGTTGGCTTCCACATGATCACCAATTTCGGGAGGATATGGAGACATTTGATGAGACTGTGGAAACAGGTGAGCAACCGAGGAGATGGACGGGGGATAAAATATTGGAAGTGCTAAATGAATACGATTTTGGGCAGCTCAGCAATCATCCTGAGATAGTGGCTTCAATACCTGACAAACCCGACAGGTATAAATTCTGGACACACAAAAGTATTTTTTGGGAACTTTCGTATTGGTCCAAGTTGTTGATTAGACACTACTTAGATGTCATGCACATAGAGAAAAATGTGTGTGAGAGTGTGGTCGGCACAGTGTTGAATTGGGAGGGAAAAACTAAAGACGGTCCGAAGGCACGCACTGATCTGAAAAGAATGAGACTGCGAAAACATTTGTGGTTGAGAAATGGGAAGAAAAAAAATGCCTCAAGCTCCTTATACCGTCAAGCCTGCCCAGAAGAATGAAATTTTTGGCTGGATGGGTAATGTCAGGTATGCTTCCGGCTAAGCAGGAAATATAAGTCGGTGTGTTAACTTCAAAGGCAATAAGATGTACGGACTAAAGAGTCATGACTGTCATATACTGCTTCAACGCCTCTTCCCTGTTTTCATTCAAGGGTACCTGCCCAAAGAGGTGGTGGAGCCGTTAGTGGCTTTGTTAAGATTCTTTCAGAAGTTATGCACGAGAGAAGTGAAGAAATCGGACATGTGGGAAATGCAACAGAACATCATTTTTATCATGTGCAAATTGGAAATGATATTTCCTCTAAATGTTTTTGACATCATGCCTCACCTGATGCTCCATCTTCCGGAACAAATGTTGCTTACCGGTCCAGTACACAACACATGGATGTATCCCATGGAAAGGTACGTAAGACATCTCTGAATCTGGTTATGTCTTTAATATTATTTATTCACTTTATAACATGCTCTTTACCACTTTATAGACAATTAGTGGACTATAAAGACTATGTGATGAACAAATCCGCACCTGAAGGGTGTATCACTGAAGCATATCTTGCGTACGAGTGCGTAACGTACACCAAGTTATATTTGGGAGCGTTAGAGGAACCTCCACAACATATGCCGGTAGATGAACCGCAGTTCAAACTTTCGATCATCTCCAATGATGTTGAAGTTTATGGAAAGTTGCCCAACTCGTACAATTTGGAACCATATGAGCTAGTCATTACCCATTGGTCGGTATTGATTAACTGTCCAGAAGTTCAATATTAGAAAAATGTGCACATTTACTGCCATGCTATTGCCGATGATGTTGAGTACCACAGCAAGACGTTCACAAACTATTTTGGTAAATGGGTACGTATATAGATATATTTACTTGTATATGAATTTAAGTGTCTCGTATCCTATTTATAGTTAAGTTAATAAATGATTATTTTCAGATGAACCATGTTTCTACCAAACTCCATAGGAATTTGGGTAGAAGTATGGGTGGGGCTATTTCGGATGATCTAAGCTATCGCGCGCGTGTCTTCCTTTACGTGTTGTTAAGAATAATAAACCAAACGGACGTTAGGAGCCTTGACGGGGTGTTCCCGTCTTCGACTCTCCGACGCTCAAGTTAGTGTATGAAGTGTAACAGTAGTATTGGTAGAGTAACGGGCGTACCTTATATCTGTTATAGATGTGTTGCTTATATGGCTGATTGAGTGTGGAGTCTTTTGTTGTTCTTCGATGTGGGATCATGTTTTGTGCATAGCCAGTCCTGGCACCTTCCGTTTGCCGTACCGAACGCGTGGACGTTCGGATGGAGTAGTTTTCTTGTTTAGAGTTGGAGCCTGTGTTGTTGTCATGCGTTTGATCAGAGCTGTGCTGACCTGTTTTCTTAGTAACTAAGTGTGCGATAATAGTGTGTTGCGGGATCACACACTAACAAGTCCCCAAGTCAAGGGAATCAGCTCTTGATTGGGGAGTTACAAAGCTTTTTCTAGGTTTTGCACACGTGGTCACTCGAGGAAGGGTCCGCACCCTGGTAACCCCGAGTCCCCCAACTCTCCGATGAAGAGCTGGTTTTGAGGTCGAATGTCTAATGTTCGTGCCGTGAGGATACTTGTCTGTTTCACTCGCCCCATGATAGTGCGAACGTATGTTGCCGTTCCATCCCGAAACTTGATGTTGCTGTTTGGATCTGCTTATGTGGCCACAAGTGATGTTGCTACTCATCCCATGATAGGGCAAACATAATTGCGACTTGCCTATTCGGTGTTGCTCTATCGGGTGGATGCGTAACGGGAGGTCCCAGACCTCAGTCTGTTAGCCCCGATCAATGGCGTAGGTCATGATGGTATCAACCGTGCCCATGATGGCGCAAGCATAACTGTCACTTGCCTATCGGGTGGATGCGTAACTGGAGGTCCCAGACCTCAGTTCGTTAGCCCCGATCAATGGCGCAGGTCATGATGATATCAACCGTGCCCATGATAGCGCAAGTATAACTGCCACTTGCCTATCGGGTGTTGCTCTATCGGGTGGATGCATAACGGGAGGTCCCAGACCTCAGTCTGTTAGCCCCGATCAATGGTGCAGGTCATGATGGTATCAACTGTGCCCATGATAGCGCAAGCATAACTACCACTTGCCTATCGGGTGGACTCTGAAACGATGTTGCTGTTTTTGAAGTGGGCCCCTCTTGTCTTTTCGTATTCCAACCTTTTCATCTTCGTAACGGTTATTTGTCGCTTGAGGTGATCGTGTGTCAGACGGTTTATTTCAGTTTTTTACTGCATGCGTGACGCGTGGCGCGCCGAATTCAAAGCGGTAAGGTAATTAATTTTGGCGGGAGCGCGTAGGGCACGTGAGACACGTGTCGCAATCCTGCGGTCGGAAGTGCTGAAAATAAACTGTAGGCGTTTGCCTAGGGTTAGTTTTTCTGCCTATAAATAGTATGGTATTTTCACTTTCACCTTTTACACTTTTGATGCTCAAACTGAAACTCTGCGAAAACGTGCTCTCGAATCTGCTTGCTATCAGTTTGGAGTGTTTCTTGCTTGCTATCTCGTGAATCTTCCTCTTATCTCTTCAAAGGTAATTTCCTTGTTCTTGTTGCTTTTTGAAAACTGTTTGTGGTTTGTGTTGCTTTTGTACTCGTTTTGGTTACTGTTTGGGGTAAATTTCTGGGTTTTGTGCTTTTCCTTTGTGTTGGTACTTAAAAGAATTTCTGGGCTTTTCTGGGTGCGTGGCGAAGAGCAGCTTCGAGTTCTTGAGGTTTTGTTGTTTTTTGGGTTTTTTATCAGTTTTTAGGTATTGCGAAAAGCGGGTACTTGTTTTTGCTGGGGGATTGGGGTTGCGGCAGTCTATACGTTCACCGTTTGGCTTATGCCCCATTTGCTTTTCTCTTAGGACCATGGAATTAGTAGCTGTATCCAGCGATGAGTCTCCTCCGCGAACCCCTAGGTTCCGTATAGGGTCCCGTGGTTTATCCCATAGTGTTTCGGACTCTTCGTCTGATAGCGTATTGAGCGTCTCCCCACTATCCGTTAACGCCAGTAGTGCTTTGCGTAGGTCGTCAATGCTGAGTATGGAGCAAAGTGGATCAATGGTTGGGCGGTCCGAGCAGCCAGGTGCTTCGATGGTGCCGAGTGGTGAGGCGTCCTCTTCTTCTGGGGGATCGGATGGATACGTTGTTCTCCCATGAGGTGAACGGGCGTCTGGGGCTACTCTTCCTGTGCTTCCCCAGGGCGAACCCGTGTTATGGCGACTGGCGGACAACCAAGTCGTGTAGGAGCTGGAGGGGTCCCCATCGGTGCGCGAGATCGAGCAATGGTACCGCGACTACCATATCCCTCGTACGGTGAAGCTGTGGGCCCTCCGTCAGGGTGAGTCGTTCACACGCCCCTTGCATGGCTACGTGTGCGTAAGCGAGTTTCAGCTGAAGGCTGGGCTGAAGCTTCCCCTCCATCCATTCTTCCAGTATGCGCTCTCCCTTTTCAATATCACGTATGCGGGCCGATGTTGAAGCGCGTGCTGATCGCCTTCCAATACATCTGGAAGCTTAGTGGGTTGCAGTTCCCAACGCGTGCAGAGATCGGGCATTTCTTCCGTTTGAAGTATTCTCCTCGTATGAAGGACAAGGGTACGATGACAGTCAAGCCCCGAACGAAGTGGTGGTTAACGGAGCCCCCTTCCTCCTCTACAGCCTGGCGTAGGTATCATTGCCTTGTCGGAGGTGAGCGGGAGTTCGACAATCCGGATGGTGCTTTATCGTGTAGGCGCGATCAAATACACCGAGTCCCCAAGTCTTTTCAACCACTAGGTGTGGTGTTGTAGTGTCGGCTAACGACGTTTGCCCTCTTTGAAGTTTTGTATTCATTCTTGCTAATACGTTTGTGTTTTTGTAGACCAAAGTTCGTACCCTCTCACCCGTTTGGAGGAAAAGCGGTTGGCGCGTATCAAGTTTGCCTTCGACCCCCACCCGGACGCGCGAAACTTTTGGGCAGCCAATCACTGGGAGCTTGTCGAGCGTTGTGGTCTCTCGCGCCCCCTGGTATATATCTTTCCTGTTCCGTACGTTTGTTTGTTCCGTTTGTGTGGGTTGTCGAGCTAACCCTTGTGTGTTGTTTCAACTAACATGAAGAAGTCTAGATCCTTCACCAAGCAGGATGCGGCCCACCAGCGCATGTTAGTGCTCATGGAGAGGGCCCGGTTGGCCCGCATGGTCGTCGAGGATGCGAGCGGCCATCTGGTGCAGGGCGACACTCTTCAGGGCATGTTTCATCCTCCTGACTGCAATCAGTACCTGGTCCCGGTACCGGAGGGGGATGAGGAGGTCCAAGCTGTGAGCACGGCTATCAGAGTCCCCGCCGTCACTCCTGAGGGGCGGGCTAAAGAAGTTGCCCCTGACACACAAAGAGGGGAGGGCGAGCAGGCCCGAAGGGAGCGCCTCCGCCAGGAGAAGGAGACGCGCAGTAAAGATCGCGGCGAGCGTCGCGTCGAGCGCGTGGATAGGCGTGCGAGCCAGGGCAAGTCTTCCTCCACCCATACGGGCTCCTCCAGGAGTTCGTTCGAGATCTCCCTCATCCGTCAGCCTGGAGAAGCGGATGCGCGCCGTTCTCAGACCTCAGTAAGGAGGCCGGATAGCCAAGGCACTTCTAGCCATCCGTTGAAGCACTCCCGAGGTCCGTCCACCGAGGCCTCCCCTGCCATTACCGTTGCGGTGGTGGGCGAAACGACGCTCTCCTTGGAGTTTATTGCCCGTATCCAAAGCTCCATTGGTACGGGTATTGAGTCCCTCCAAAAGTGGCTTCAGCTGGGCGCCGATCCGAGCGAATTCCTCAGTGCTGCGTTTGACACATGCACGCAGCTCCAGCACCAGCTCTTCCTCATCAAAGGGATCGAGGGGTCGATGCTACAGACCATGATGCTATCGAAGGCGAAAGCCGAGAACAAGCGTCTGCAAGCCGACTTTGGAAAGCTGCAGCAGGCTCTGACCAAGTCCACCGACATAGCCAATCGGAATATCGCCTGAGTAAACGAGCTTGTGTGTGAGGCTAATGAGCTAAGGAAGGACCTGGGGGAAGCGCAATCCGGGGTCGCCATCATGGAGACTGACCCTGCCACCCTCTGGTCGTCCAGTGGTGTGCGCATAGCGGAGCTGGAGCGCGAGTTTGCAAAGGCCCGAGCCCACGCAGTGATGGAGGAGGTTCGTCAGAGGATTACGGAAGAAGCAGTGGCCGAGTACAAGGCATCTTCCGAGTTCGAGAATGTCAGGGCTGACGCGGTCCAGGACTTCAAGGATTCGGAAGAGTTTGAGGACTTGGTCGTTGCTGAGGCCAACGTCCAATGTGAGGACTTCTCCTTGCTCGTGCTTCTATTTGTGAAGGTGGACGAGTTTGAGGCATGGCAAGCCGCTGAGGCTGAGAAGCTGAAACGCTCACTTGAAGAGCCAAAAGTTGGGGCGCAAGTTGAGGGTGATGGGCCGGTGCTGGAGGAGGGTGGGGCTGATGCTACTGCTGGGGCCAGCTAGTTATCTTGTATTTTTGCTTTTTCCTTCTTTTTTTTCTTTGTACACGTGCGCCTACGTGCGTTTGCCGAATAAGCTGTGTACAACTATTTTTGGGAAATATATCTAAGTACCTTTTGTTTTGTTTACATTGCATGTCTGAATGTGTTTGATGTACACTTATATCGTTCCTGGCACAAAACAAAACGTGTGATCGTACATATGCAAAAGTTTCACTAGATGTATGCGCGTTAGGTTACAAAATGTGCAATCGTGCTTAAACGTAGGTAGATGAACACTTAGTGGAAATATTTCCTCAGGTGCTGTGTATTCCAGGGATTGCCTATCCTCCTCCCGAACATGTTCTTGATGTAAAATGTACCCGGGCCTACGACTGCGTCAATGACGTACAGACCTTCCCATGACGATCGTAAGCCTTTCGGCTTCGTTTGAATTGCTTTCATGACCCAGTCCCCAAGTTGAAGCGAGCGCTCCTTCACACGTTGGTTGAATAGTCGAGCAACTCGTTGCTTGTTTGCGGTGTTGTGAAGATGTGCCGTGTCGTGTTTTTCTTCTAGGAGATCGTTGTCGAGTCTAAGTCCTTCGCCATTGGTGTTGGGGTCGTAGCTTTCGATTCTTGGGCTCCAGTACGTGAGTTCCAGTGGTAGTACGATATCCGTTCCGAATGTGAGGCTGAACGGGGTTTCTCCTGTTGCTATCGTTGCGGTTGTTCGGATTGACCATAGTATTTTGGGGAGTAGTGTGGGCCATCGTCTATACCAAACGTCCCCTTTTTCGATAAGTTCGATCTTCTTCTTAATTCCTTCCTTGATGATTTTGTTTGCTGCTTCTACCTGTCCGTTTGTTTTGAGGGTGTGCTGGCGACGCAAATATTAGATTAGTGCCTTGCCTTTTGCAGAATGTCTTGAGCTCATCGTTGTGGAATTACGGCCCGTTATTGGTGATGATGTTGTGCGGGGTGCCATAGCGACAGTAGAGGAAACGCCATAAGAATCTCTTCACCTTTTCGGTAGTGATCTTGACCATCGGTTTCGCCTCGATAAACTTGGTGTGGTAGTCAATGAACACTATGATGTATCGATATTGGCCCTTGGATTTTGGAAGTTCTCCCATGAGATCAAGTCCCCATTGTACAAACGGAACAGGAGAAGTGAGGATCGATAGGGGAACCTCGGGCGCGTGATTTTTGTGTGTGTAGAGTTGGCACTGATGGCAGGTCATAGTGATCGCGGTTGAATCCGCGTGGATGGTGGGCCACCAGAATCCACAACGGAGTGCCTTCTGTGCGATGGATCGTGCTCCCGCGTGGTGGCCACATACGCCCGAATGGATTTCCCTGAGTATCTTGTCGCCTTGCTCCGGTATGACGCATTTGAGGTTGGCCCACGTCTTCCCTTGTCTATACAGGCTGTCGTGTCGGATGCTGAAGTTGACTGCTCTGGCTATGATTTTTCGCGCTTGGGCCCGGTCTGCTGGTAGTTCACCCCGTGTTTTGTATTTGATGATGGGGTCCATCCAGCTGGCAATGTGTGGCTCGACCGTGAAGATTTCTTCTGGTGTTTTCGTGATGCTTGGTCTCTTTAGAACTTCCACTACTCGTTGCCCTGGCTCTGTTTGTATGGGCGATGTTGCTAAACGGGCGAGTGCGTCTGCCTTGGTGTTTCTTCCCCTTGGGATGTGGTTGATGTTGAAGAACTTGAGCTTGCTTAACATTGTGCGTACATGGTCATGGTATGCGGTCATCGTATCGCCATTCGTCTTGAAGTCGCCTCGGATTTGGTTGACGACTAGTTGGGAGTCGCTGAATATGTTAATGCTTGGGGCTTCTGAGTTTCAGGACAGTTGTAGACCGGCGATAAGAGCTTCATACTCGGCTTCTTTGTTTGTTGCTTTGAATTCGAATCTTAGCGCGTATTTGACTCGTACGCCCCCAGGCCCGGTAAGGATGATCCCAGCCCCACTGGTGTTCTTGGTGCATGACCCGTCCACGTAAAGGTTCCATAGTGATTCGGGTTTTGGGGGTTCTTCCTTGGGAGGCTCTGTGCTAACGTGTGGCATGTCGAGGTCAGGCCGTGTCTCCCCTTTGGCTTCCGTGTACTCGGCTATAAAGTCTGCGATAGCCTGGCCCTTTATTGTTGTTCGGGGCGCATAGTGGATGTCGTATTCGCTTAGCTCGACGGCCCATTTCGCCAATCGACCACTGTGGTCGGGCGATTGTAATACCTGTCGTAATGAGACATTGGTAAGAACGTGGATGCTATGGGCCTGGAAGTATGGCCTGAGTCGCCTTGCTGCTGTAACGAGTGCAAGTGTCACCTTCTCGATTGTAAGGTAATGGGTCTCGGGAAGTGTCATGCCCTTTCCGGTAAAGAAAACTGGCAATTCGGTGTTTCTCTTTGGATCAGGGCCGAACTAACGGCCATTAGGGAAGCAGATAGGTACAGATATAGGGTTTCTCCCTTTATGGGTCTGGACAAGAGAGGGATTGAGGCGAGGTACTGCTTGATTGATGAAAATGCGGCTTCACAGTTGGTTGTCCAAACGACGCTTCGCTTGTTTGTCGTTCGGAAGGTTTTGAAGAACGGTGCACATTTGTCAGAGTAGCGGGAGATGAAGCGATTAAGGGATGAAAGTTTTCCCGTTAGGCTTTGGAGTTCGACCTTAGTCGTGGGGGTTGCATGTCTAGTATTGCCTCCCCCCTTTGTTGCTGAGGCCTTGATGCCCCGCTTGCTGATGATGTATCCGAGAAACATACTTGTTGTTACGCCGAACGTGCATTTGGCGGGGTTCAATCACATGCCATTTTATATCAGGAGTTCGAGTACTGTTCGTAGGTGTTCGGGATGATCCGTTGCCTTTGTTCTTTTGACTAGTATGTCATCGATGTAGACTTCTACAATTTCGCCTGTTAACCCGTCAAATATGATGTTCATTAATCTTTGGTATGTAGTGCCTGCATTCTTGAGGCCGAACGACATGACTATGTAACAGTAGAGCCCCTTATCTGTTGTGAAGCACATGGCCTCTTGGTCTTCAGGGTTCATGAGGATCTGGTTATACCCCAAGTATGCGTCCATCATGGACAGTAGTTCTTGCCCAGCAGTGGCGTCCACGAGCTGATCGATCCGGGGTAAAGGGAAACTATCTTTCGGACATGCCTTGTTCAAATTACTGTAATCTATGCACATGCGCCAAGATCCGTTGTGCTTCTTGACCATGACGGCGTTGGAGATCCATTTCGAGTAGTCAACTTTTCGGATGAAGCCAATTTTCTGCAGTCTATCAACCTCCGCATGCATAGCCGCATATCGTTCCTGGTCATACGCCCGCCTTTTCTGCTTTATCGGCTTTGCAAGTGAGCTAATACCGATTTTGTGGGAGATGATGCTTGAGGCAATTCCAGGCATACCCGCGTAGGACCATGCAAATACCTGCTGGCAGTCTGTTAGGACCTAGATCAGTCGAGCCGCTACGTCGGGCTCTAACTACGCACCGATGCGGATCGTGCGCTCTAGGTGTTCACGGGACAGTTGTGTCGTACGTTGCCCCTCTCGCTCATCGGCGGGCCGGATAGTGTTTAGTTCGTCACGCGGGTCATCAGGTTGCTGCTCTTTGAGAGGGCACTCCGCCACTGTGAGCACCTCCAGTCGCGTGTTGTCTCTGTCTGGTCGAACAATTTTTTCCACGAAATCGTACCCCTGACCATGCCGATTCCGTAGTCTGTCGGGAACTTTGCCAGGAGCATGTGGCTTGCAATGATCAACCCTAGCTTCGAGATACCTGGTCGCCCAAGGATTATGTTGTAGGATGTGCAGAGGTCTATGATAACGAAGTCTGTTCTGATCTCGCTCTGGGGTGTTCCTGGTGCTCCGATGCCGAATCGCATGTAGTCGCTACCGAGGGGGTAAGTGGTCTCCCCTGAGAAGCTGGCGATGCTCTCATGGTCCTGCGTCATCTTGCATTTTGGGCACTTGAGGCCTTTGTATGCCTCCCAAAAAATGATGTTGACGGAAGCTCCGTTGTCGATAAGGATGCGCTTGACTAAGTACTGGTCCACCACTCCGTCGATGACGAACGGGAGCATGCTGTTCCAGTTACTCTCTTCCTTGTAGATGAAGGTGATCAAAGGCCAGTCCTTCTTGACAGCCTTTGGCGGGTTTCCGAGATGTACCGCAAATACTTCCATAGGTCGGTGTTCTTCCCGTTCCTATGGGCATTCGACCTTCCGCTTCCCTCCCGAGATGTTGTTGATAGTGCCCCTCGTTCGTATGTCCGTAGCCGGGGGTTCAGCGTTCGTCGCTCGGAAGATCAGCGTTCCCTCCGTGTGCAGTCATTCGATTTCTCTGGCTAGGATTTCGCAGTCATTGGTGTTGTGGGTATTTGAATCATGATACATGCACCACGTTCCCCTGTTCTTCCGCATAAGGGCGATGCCGGGCGCCCTAGGCATAGGCAGGCGGATTTGTCGTTTATTCTGTTTGAGCACCTCCTCGTTTGTGCCCTGGGTGATGGAGAAGACTGTGCGTCGCTGGTGGAGATCTCTGGGTGGTGGGTTTCGAGGTGGTGAACGCTCGCGATGCGTTTACTGATACTGTTTATTGTTCTTGTGCTCGCGATAATGATCTTCGCGTTTGCGGGATGTGGTGGGCTGTGCCTTTGGCGGTGGATCTTTGGCTGTATGAGGGGATGGCGGGCAATCTTGTGTGTAGCCGTGTGTCTTCGAGGTCGGTGTTGTGCTTTGGCCTTGCGCTCCGTACACGTGGGTTTCCACTAGTGCCTTTTGGACGATTAGGTCGATGATCTCGTCGTACTCAAGGTGGTTCTTTCTAACCTGTTTTTCTACGAACGGGGTTCCCGTCAGGTTTTCCAGTAGCGCCGTTTTCGCTACGTTTTTGTCGAGGTTCCTGCATGTGTTCGCAAGAGCCCTCCACCGATTGATGAAGCCGGATAGATTTTCATTGTCCCCCTGACAGATCTTCAGAAGCGTACTAGCAGTGTTGTACTTGCCCTGTAGCCGGTATAGCTTGAGGAAACACTCAATGAGCTCTTCGAACGAGCAAATGGATCCCGTGCGCAACTCGTAGAACCAGTTCTGTGCTTCTTCCGTCAGTGTCTCTTGGAATAGGAAACAAATGGTTGCGTCCGAATACCGGGTACCTGCGGTGGCGGATTGATATTCGTCAATTTGTGTTCGCGGATCTCCCTTCCTGTTGAACCTGCTGATCTTGACGGTTTTGGAATACCGGTCCCTGCTCTGCGCCAGGATGTCGTCTGATAAAGGGCTCACACGGGGAGTGTACATTCCTTTTGGCTCGGTATGGGTGTTTTTTTTAGTGACGTGATTTCAGCCTACATTTCTGCCATTCGCCGGAGCATGGCATTGTCAGCTGTCGCGGTTGGTTCTTCGTCGTCGTACTCCCGTATTCTTTCGGGCGGTGGTTGAGGTCCTGGGAGTCGGTTGTTTCGCAATCCCCATGATGGGTCGACTCTGATGACTTGTCTACTCGTTCCTACTCCTCTGTTGGTCCTGATTCCTTTCGTTGGGTCTCCTGGCTCTGGATGAACGCGTCAAGTCGGTCCTCCAAACATTGTCGGGCTTGGCGTTTCTGGTCTCTTTCGGTTCGGGCCATTTGGAGTTCCTTTATGAGATGAGCTGCTACTTCATCCTCCGTTAGGTCGTTGATGCTGCTGATCGCGTCGACGGGCGCGTCTCTTGTCTTCCGGCATTCGGGTGTGATGTGGTCTGTTGCCATCTTTGCTGCTATGGTTTTGAGTGGTTTACGATTGCTCGGTTCCCACAGACGGCGCCAATTGTTTCTACCAAACTCCGTAGGAATTTGGGTAGAAGTATGGGTGGGGCTATTTCAGATTATCTAAGCTATCACGCGCGTGTCTTCCTTTACCTGCTGTTAAGAATAATACACCAAACGGATGTTAGGAGCCTTGATGGGGTGTTCCCGCCTTCGACTCTCCGACGCTCAAGTTAGTGTATGAAGTGTAACAGTAGTATTGGTAGAGTAACGGGCATACCTTGTATCTGTTGTAGATGTGTTGCTTATATGGCTGATTGAGTGTGGAGTCTTTTTTTGTTCTTCGATGTGGGATCCTATTTTGTGCATAGCCAGTCCTGGTACCTTCCGTTTTCTGTACCGAACGCATGGACGTTCGGATGGAGTAGTTTTCTTGTTTAGAGTTGGAGCCTATATTGTTGTCATGTGTTTGGTCAGAGCTGTGTTGACCCGCTTGCTTAGTGATTAAGTGTGCGATAATAGTGTGTAACGGGATCACACACTAACAAACCATGTACAAGATGACGGTATCCCTCAGTGGTCACACGAATTGAGGCTCTTGGTGTAGAAACCCGTAACTTCCAGAGTTTATCCTATGTGTAAGGTAAATGGCGTGCTATTTATTTGTGAACATAGAGACGTCAGACGAATAACATAGAATTCTAGGGTAATGGTGCATGGTGGGCAAAATGGAGTTGACTATTATGGTGTTCTCCATTCAGTTGTCAAATTAATTTATGGGGAAGGCATGACAGTGCACTTGTTTAAGTGTAGATGGTTTTATACTGACCCTGAGAACACAAGGACCGATCAATACGACATATTTTCGATAAATACTGCTACAAGCTGGTATGAAGATGATCCGTTGTTTTAGCCACGGCAGTGAAACAATTGTTCTATCTTGATGATCTTGTGCATAAAGGCGCGTGGAAAGTGGTTAACCATGTTCTTCCAAGAAACATATATAGTGCCTCGACACTTGGTGTGACCACAGATAATGAAGAAATTAGTCCATACCAAGAGCCGAACGCAACTGGTATTCCTGAATCCTCAACAATTCACCTTACTAATGTGATACAGGTTAGTGTGGTACAAATTCCTCGACCGGAACTTATTGATGTTAATCAAAATGAAGACAATGAGGACTCAAGTGACGAGGACTTACACATCTTACCTGAAATTAACTCAGAAATCGAGTCAGACTCAAGCGATGATTCTGACTATGCACTAAGTGTACGTATGTTAATTTGAGTATGAACGTGCAATGTAAAATGATGTGTATGACGATGACTTGAACGTGCAATTTGAGTATGAACGTGCAATGTAAAATGATGTGTAGGACGATGACTTGAAAGTGCAATTTGAGTATGAACGTGCAATGAATAATGTCGACATTCGTGATATGTAAAGTAGGAACTTTGTTTAATTAGCCTTTTTTATAAGTAACTAAAAAAAACTCCTAGCCTTTTTTACTAAATGAGAAAAAACAAAAGCAAAGTGAAAGAAAAAAAATATATATAACCGACGACATTCATAATAAATATCGTCGGCTATAGTCTCTTTTCTATATAAATTTTTAATATTTATATATATGCATTGCAGAGGTGGTTCCGCGTGGACAACGACATTAGACCCACGTGGGCGGATGAAGTGCAAGGGAGCAGGTTACGTGATTCATTTGTTTAGATTTTTTCGTTTGTTTTGATTATGTTCATAAAATGTTGTAAGTTACTAATATTTGTGTTTTATTAATATAGGTACAAGGAGTGGAAGGCCGAGTTGAAAAAATATTGGAAAAAGTACGACGACGATCGTTCAGGTACCCCTAGCGAGTTTTGTTATAGAGAGTACAAGTGGTGATGGCTTGTGGTTCACTTCAACAACCCGAGATTGAAGGTACGCAACCTTCGATCGATTAAATTTTTGTTTTATCGTACTTCCCCCAAACTATTTGGCTAATATTTTTTTGATGTTGGATTAATCGAGCAGGCTATTTCTGAAGTCAACACAAGGAACCGGACCAAAAACACAAAAAATCATCATGCCGGTTCCAGATCATACTCGGGTTGGATCGAGGAGGTAGCCAACCACCCAGAAGTCTCTCCGCTTGTCTATACGATGCAACACGTGTATCCACAGTCCCCCGAAGATGCTGTAAGTGCCCTTATAACAAAATAAACATATTTCTAAATTTTTTTGATTGTTTACATTAATTAACATTTTATTTTTCTTTGTCAATTAGGAGAGAGTTCATGAGGTGATTCCAGATGTGTTGATTCAAGTGGCGAGAGAGCGCTATCCCAACACCTCCGATGCGGAACTCCCGACTGATCAGATTGATCAATCTGATCCGATCATAGCGGCCAGGATCATGGCAGCCGCGATCCCTCTAAGGAAGAACACTCTCTACTGCAGGAGGCTCGAAAAGTGGGGTCAAAGGCTGCTGAAGAAGACTCCTGAATTCTCTCGCGGATCAGGATCTTCGAGGACTAATGACCTACAGGAGCAGCTTCAGAGGCAAGCGATGGAGATGGAATCTCAACGGCTACGGATGGAGGAGCTGGAGCGGGCGAGAGCCGCCGAGCCGTAGAGCAGAATCGGTTGGCCCAACAGCAGGAGATGATGAGGACATGGATGCAGCACTGTTATGCACAGTTGCAGGTGTCTGGAATCCAGATAGCTCCCCCGCCCATTTACAGTGCATCACATCCACAGTCACAGCCGCATCTGCTGCTAGAGCCACACCACCATACGCCGGACCAAGTCTAAGACCAAGACCAAGGAGACAATAGCGATCCGTTTGACCACATTTACTTAGGAAACCAGTAGTACGCATGCATATGTATATAGATTTGAAAGATTTTAGTTTTTTATTTTGTTTACGTGTATAGTTTCAAAATTTTTGGATTTTAAATGTGAACAATATTTGTGTTTTTTTTTTAGAAATACAGGTTCTGGGATGAAACCCAGAATCTGCAAAAAAAATTAAAATATCACACACTGTAGCCGACGACATACATATGTATCGTCGACTATAGTTCCCTCCATAGTCAACCAGTTTGACCAGGGGAGGAGGTATGGCCGACAACCGAATCTCATTGGCTATAGCTTCATACAATAACCGACGATAACCCTATCTTGTCGTCGGCTATAGTATTACCGACGGTCCATTACCGACGAGTCAATAGCCGACGACTTCTCTTCGACTATAGCCATAACCGACGAATTAAGGGGACAATCCGAGTCGGCTATAATGCTTGAGCTGGTAGTGATAATTGAAAAAATTGATACTATATGTACCACTAGCTACCTAGCCGTTTTATGTGGATGCATGTATAAGAGCATCCCCAACGTGCTAACTTGTTAATTAAATTTGTACAAGCCCTCATGTTGAGCACCACGTTAATTATGATACAAGTAATTAACCTAATTACTAATGGAATTAATATACGTATAAGAGCATCTCAATAGTCTTGTTAATGATTTATGGACGCCATGCTTACTGTGCTCGAAGACGCAGACCTTGAGGGTTACGATGCAGATACAGTCAACAAAGCCACATGCTTGGTACGTGTTTAAAGTGTTCCAAACTACTAATAATTCCATCCTTCAATTTCTTTGATCTTTTTTTTTACGTTCAACGTACGTATATATATCATATACGTACATTATCAAAATAGGTATATATCAAAATAAGTATATATATGTACACCCTATATATGCCCATTATGATTCTTATCATGCACTGTTCCACGAAATCTAGAAGAATGTCTATGTCTCGTTAGAGTCGCTTTGCCCTACTAATTAATTAAGGGCTGGAATGTTTCTCAATGTAGAAAGACGGGGTATTTTAATTTATAATACTTTGTAGTACTAAAAAATTTTAGATTTGAAACTTGGATCACTTCATTTTTTAAGAATTAAATACCCCATAAGTAATCAAACTCTCCAGAATTGTAGAATTGCAGAGTATTAAAATTACGAAGCTATAAATTTGTATAAGAGTGCGTGGCATTATTTAGAACATTGACATTGACATTGACATTATGAACCTTTTGCTATGTTGACAAGAAAAGGTACGTGGGTCCAATAGCGAAGCCAGATTTTACTTAGAAGAGGCCAAAACTTAAAGAAGAAAAACAAATTAAAAGAAGAGAAGATGGTCTCAAATAGAAGGAAAAATGATGGTGTGAAATGGAAATGAAGGAAAAAGTGAAAAATTGCATAAAATGGATTTCAAACCAATGATGTAGAGCTAAAAATACATGAGCCTACCACTGAATCATAAAAAAAAATTATATATGAAAAATTTCAAAAGAGCCAAGGCTTGAATTCGGCCTCTGAATGACTCACGCCCCCTGCGTGAGTCTGTCTATAGCTCATATGTTTTGTACAGAGTGGAACATATCTAGGGCGGCAATTAATGTGTTAATTGACTAGTTCAACTATACGACGCATGCATGTGATGCGTCTCTTGTATGTTTAGCACTCTTGTGACGTGCGTGGTGAGATTAGGATAGCAATTAATATTGACAATTTTACATATTTGACTCTCCTGTGTTTTATTTTTGTTGCATGCAGAATCTGATATTAGGAGGTAGTGACACCACTATGGTTACACTGACGTGGGCAATATCACTGTTGTTGAACAATCGTCACGTACTGAAACAAGCTCAAGATGAAGTTCTCATCAAGCCTCGCTCGTGTACAAAACTTTACCTATAATTAACGAGCTGAACAAAGTTTGCGTTCTATCTTTCAAAGAAAACTGACATATCGAATAATTGATAGTATATATACCATTAGCGAGCTAGCCGTTTTAGTCGATGCATCATGCACGTATAAATGCATGCATATATAAGAGCGTCCCAATAGCCTTAATAGTCTTGTTAATTAAAATTTGTATAAGCCCTCATGCATGCGGAGCACCACTTCAGTTATGATCCAAAGTAAATTAATTACTAATTCCAGTATAAGCTAGCCAGATCGTATTCATCCATAAATAATTTGGTGCATGTCATATCACAACATTCACAACATGTACGCATCCGCTTTTGTAGGTTCCTCACTTGTCGAATCACAAATTCACAACACTTACGCAATCTGACTGTCCATTAATCTTACTATACCGTCTAGGGTCAAGATATATTATCAACAATTAAAAAGTAGGTGAGGTTTCATCTCTCTCCATATTCTCGTAATTCTCATGAAGTTACATCTTCCATATCTCAGTTTTTCTCCCACCACGCTGCTTAGCTTGACACTGTTTACTTTCTCGTTCTTGCTATGGCTATCAAAAACCTCCATCTGGGCCACCAAAAAGAGAGGAGCGCCAGAGGCAGCCGGTGCATGGCCGTTAGTCGGGCACCTTCCCCTCTTGGGCGGGTCATTTCCGCCGCACATAACCTTAGGCAACATGGCTGACAAGTACGGACCGGTCTTCACGATCAAACTCGGCGTGCACCGAGCTCTTATTATCAGCAGATGGGATATGGTCAAAGAGTGCTTCACCACCAACGATAGAGTCTTCAATAATCGCCCCAAGCTCTTGGTCTCGGAGGTTATGGGCTACAACTACGCCATGTTTGGGCTAAGTCGGAACGGTTCCTATTGGCGCCAGATTCGCAGGGTTGCCACTTTAGAGCTTCTCTCGAACCACCGCTTGGAGTCTTTCGAGAACGTTCGTGAATCCGAGGTGAAATCTTGTATGAAGAACATATACGATTTGTGGGAGCTGAATAACAAGAACAAAGGCAGCGTCTTGGTGGACATGAAGAGGTTGTTCGGAGACATAACGGTGAACACTGTGGTACGGATGATTGTGGGGAAGCGATTATCACTTGAGGCTAGTAGTTCGGAGCGTGAGAAGGAAGAGAACGAGAAATGTCGAGAGGCGTTGAGGGAGTTTTTCAGATTGGCGGGTGAGTTTGTGATGGCGGATGCCGTGCCATTTCTCAGGGGGTTGGATTTGGGCGGGTATGAGAAGGCAATGAAGAAGACGGCAAAAGAAATAGATCGTGTGATGGAGAGATGGTTGGAAGAACATAAGCTTAAACGAAATAGTAGTACTTCTCATGAATCGGACAACTTCATGGCCATGATGCTTTCTCTTCTTGACGATTCTATACAAGGGTTTCGAGGGTACACAACAGCTGATACCATTAATAAAGCTACTTGCCAGGTATGTGTTATGCCCTTATTATGCATCTAGAAATAATTAGGCTACTAATTAATTCATGCATGCATTGTTCGGTCATATTAATTTGGTATACACATTTCAGTTGGTCCAAATTAAACATTGCCCATTTAGAAAATGAGAATCATATATAGAGTCAGATATAATAGGCCTTTGATGTCAGAGTATGCATGTAAGTCGTTGATGCATGTAGGTGGAAAAGAAAAAATTGGATTTGGCTAGGTGTGCACATGCATATATATGGCAGGCAACGAACGTAGCTTGATTGTGAATTAGGGTGTGACACATGACACATCACAATTGACTTATCGGGTAACATATAATTTAATATATTTACTTAATTAGTAGTTACGTTATGTGCTTCAATATCTATTGATCTGCAGGCTCTAATTCTAGCGGGAACGGACACCACAACAGTTACATTAATTAACGTGGGCACTTTCATTGCTAGTAAACAATCCTGATACCTTAAGGAAAGCTCAAGATGAATTAGATATTCATGTTGGCAAAGATAGACAAGTGAATGAATCAGACGTGAAGAACCTGGTCTATCTACAAGCCATTGTCAAAGAAACCTTGCGTTTATACCCTGCTGCTCCACTCCTCCTACCCCATGAATCCATCGAAGACTGTAACGTGGGCGATTACCATGTACCCGCAGGAACACGTTTACTGGTTAATGCTTGGAAGCTTCACCGGGATCCGAGTGTCTGGCAAGATCCGAGCTCATTCCGACCCGAAAGATTTCTTACGAGTCACAAGGATTTTGATCTTAGGGGCCAGAATTTCGAGTTCATACCGTTCGGAAGTGGGAGAAGAATTTGTCCAGGAATTTCTCTAGCTCTTCAAGTTATACAACTGACACTGGCTCATTTATTACATGGCTTTGAAGTTACAGCTCCATCGGACAAACCAGTCGACATGAGTGAGACTCATGGTTTAACCACCATGAAGGCCATTCCCTTAGAGGTCCTTCTCACCCCACTCCATCCTGCAAACACATATGAACATGTTTAAAGCTATGTATCAACGTACATATCATATATAAGAACCTTGGTCTCAGATGTATCTGAAATTCCACTGGCACAAAAAAGTCGAGAATTTTCATTTTAGATAGAGTTTCCCCCATCTTAGTATTATTTAGTCTCGATGCTATACAATTCAAGTATATATACATACATCAAATAAATCAATATAGCTGATTAAATTTTATTGAAAGTTGGTGAAATAATTTAGGTTTCGCCAGCCGTATACATTTAAAAAATTATAAAGTAACTCTGAGTACATAATTTATTTTTTTACGAAACGGTGATAGTAGTCTATTGATGAAATTGATAGGTTAAAAATGATTTATCGGTTTACCAGTCTGATCAAAGAAACATCATGTACAACCTATACTAAGACTTTTTCTAGTATATAAACATAGTTGAATGTGCTAAAAATAGGATAATAACTAAATAAAGATCCGAACCTCACATTCTATTCAACGATGTCACCCATCTACATAAGCGTCATACGCCTTGCTTTCTTCTCCTTCTCAGAAGTCACAGGCTCACATGCCCGCTTCTTAATTATGGGGAGACTCCTTTTTGTGTATACTAGGGAGGCGACGCTCTATCTGGATTTTTTCACCGGTCTTCCTGGTCTTCTCTCACAATTGCCCTACTTTGTTCCCACAACAAGTGTCGTATAAGGCACTGTTGAATGAACTTGCATGAACGCCACCGTTAGCTGAGAACCCGCAGTATATATACCTCTAGCTAAGCTATCATCTTTATCTCAATGCCTGTATGTTAAAGCCCTCGTGCATGCGGAGAACCACTTTAATTATGATACAATTAAATAACTTAATTACTAATGAAATTAAGTCCAAGCAATATCGTATTCATCCATAAACAATTAGGTGATCGTATTCAACGCAATTTGTTGTCCCATTTTTACAAATCATACCTCACTCCTTCCTTTGATTTTTGGTTGAAAATGTGGAGGGATGTGATTTGTAAAAAAAAGATTGTCAATTTCATTACCATAATCTTATCATCATACTATACCGACTATACCGTCTAGGGTCAAGATTATCAACAATAAAAGTAGATTTTGTTTAATCTCTTTTCTCTTACCTCTCATCATGGAGTTCCATCTTCCATATCCCAGTTTTCTCCCACTACCCTACTTAGCTTGGCACTGTTTACTTTCTCGTTCTTGCTATGGTTATCAAAAACCTCCATATTGGCCACCGAAAAGAGAGGAGCGCCGGAGGCAGCCGATGCATCTCTTGGACCTCTCTTTATTGGATAATCTTTTTCCCTCACCTCATATTTTTTTCTTGCATGTCCCTTCATCCATTGTGTTACCTATCTGTTTAATACTTAAATTACTTTTATCTAGGCCTCTATCATCCTCACAGCTACCATGGCTGGCCTCTATCATATAGCTTGCGAGGCTGAGGAGAGCGCTATCAAGGTGGAGGAGCAAACCAAGGAGTTTATTGTCAAGATCGTGGAGCTCGAGGGCGAGCTGAACAAGCTTGGAGATGCCCACGCATTGGCCTGCCGACTCCTTAACGAAAGAGAACGGGCCCTTGACTTCGAGTGCTCCCTACACGAGGCTAAGGTAAGGAGCCTGAAATCTGACCTGGATAAGGTCAAATCTGAGGTGAATGAGGCAGTTAGGGCAGCATAGACAAAACTTGAGGATGCCCTGGACGCTAAGGACATGGAGTGTGAGGCTCAGATCTCTGCCCTGGAGGATGCCCATGTCCTGCATCTTGAGTCTCAAAGGGTAGACTGGGAACATGAACGAAAGGAACTCATCAATGCTTACATCCCTCTTGCTGCCTTCTAAGATTGAGTCGGATTGAAGTCCTCTACCTATTTTCTGGGGTGTATTTTTGTTATAGCTTAAGACCCCAATTTCGTACAATATCGTATTTCACATCCTATCTTTCAAAGAAAACTTTGATATATTTGAATAATTGATAGTATACATACCACTAGCTAGCTAGCCGTGTTATGAATGCATGTATAAGAGGTGTTTGACACCAAAATTTTCTAAGTGTTGAGAAGCTTTCAAATTGTCTCTTTTGTGTGATCTTGTGCTGTGTGCGCTGACGTGCCACCGTCATACGACGAACTCGTTAGTTTGTAGGCCAACTGCTACTAACTTCTTAATAAGCGATTGAGACGAGAAGAGCACCAACCTCGCCTGAACGGATCCTTCTTGCCTAAATGAATTTAGGACTTGTGGTTTTCATATCTCTAGCTGAGCCACGAAGATCGATACCTTACACTCCTCCTGGTGTAAAGCAGAGGAATCTCCTTGACATAGTATCGGGAACACAGGGCTTTGGGTCCTTAGATCTTAAGACTCTCACACGATTCGGGTGACAAATCTCTTGATCGTTGGTTTTTTGCGGATTTTTTTCGAGATGAGAAGATAGATTGTCGTTGAGTAAAATATGTGTATGATCGAGGATCCTTTCTTCAATCCCTGCTCTCTTCTATATATAGGGAACCAAGTGCTTGTATTTCAGTTTAACTCAAGTTTTCCTCGTAGATAAACTTTCAAAACAACTCTACTTTTTTGACAATGCACGCCTTAGTATTTATCCTCAACTCTAAAACTGATTCTAGAGATAACCTTCGCCTCGCCAAGAACCCTTTTCCTGCAAAGGAAAGGATATTATTAATCATGGGCCGCAGGTACCGGCATAATAGAATTTTACAGTCTAGCCCAATTCTTTATGGACTCTTCGCATAAAGGAAGCAATATAATATGACCGAACTCCAAAACATACTTATCTACTATAGAAATCTCATTTCTATTTGTTATTGTCAATCAATCTTCTAATGATCACCAACATGAAATTCTGAAATAAGCTACCATCTACATTTGGCCTAAGGTAAGGGGTACAAGAAAATGTATTTCGGTAAGTAACTTGTCTTGCGAAAATTTAAGAACTACAAGTTCGTTGAGAATCTGACCATAACATGAGAGTTGCCAAAATAGTCATTGTAGCCGTTTCAACCCGTAGCCGATGTGGACCAAGACCAAGAGAGATGGCACCAGCTTCTATTACACTCCTTCACTTCTCTCTTAGTGAAATATGAAGATACACTACAATATAAATCCACATAAATAGAACTTTTCAGTAATCATAGGATTGAACACTAAAACAGAACATATATATCAACTCAGCTTCTACCAAGTTGTTGATATCTTTCTCAGTGTTTTGTGTATATTCTTTTAGAAAATATTAAGAATATCAGAAAGTAATAGTTCATGTCTCACCAGTTACACTTCTGTAGGATTCCATTAGCATGCCTATTTTGGATCTTTTACTTAATATTAATATTTAAGGCACAATTACCTAGTCTATTTCTCCTTTTCCAGGCTCCATCCTATTGACTCTTTATTACTCTTAAACATTTTTCACTTCTCAGCAATAAAATAGTTCTATTCTTATCAAGAATGGTTCATCAATTAAACCCAAACATAAGACCAATTTATTCCCTAAACTTAAACTCTTGAAGCAAACTTAATTGGCACAACTACTGTCACATCAATCCCTGACTATAAGTTTTCTCCCACATTAGATAGTAATGCAGGGTGTTTGACTCCAAAATCTCTCGAGCGAGGAGCGCGTAGAGAGTCTCTTGCAAACTGTCTCTTTTGCTGATTTTGGATAGTATAACCGCAGGTGTCGACTTATCCTGTTTGTACTTCGTGTGCTGACGTGTCACCGTTTCTCAACGAAATATGGAATGTAAGCTTCCTGACTTCTTGATTTAAGCGATTAAGACGAAGAGAGCACCAACCTCGTTCAAATGGGTCATTCTCACCTAGTGAACTAGGACTTTGGGTTTTTGCATCTCTAGTAGAGCTACAGAAATTGATACCTCACACTACCCTTTACGAGTGCAAAGCAGAGCAACTTCTTTGACGATGTGTCGAGAACACTACTTCTTTGGATATCCGAACTCTTACTCGATATGTGACAAGCCCTTCAATCTTCCAGTTTCGTTGCTTCCTTTGATCGTGATACTCTCACTCGATTGGTGACAAGCACTTTGATCGTCTGGTTGCAGGGATAGAATCTCTGACGAGATGTCTAAGTGTGTTTGCGTATAGCTAAGCTTTGTATTTGTTCGAGGACCCTTTCTCTATTGCTCTCGCTCTCCTTATATATTGCATAGTAGTCGTTTTTCAATTCTCTTGAATGTCTTAAACTCTTTAATTCTCAATATAACTCTGAGTCTTACCAGCACACGGGTCTTACCTTTATATAGTTTCAATGATCACAATTCCTTTCAAGAAGGAAACCTAACCGAAAGGACCACTCTGGATGGTAGAGCTCTAGTTGCGGATGTATTTTCCGTTCTTCCACCCTTCTAGAATCCCTTCCTTTGAAAAGGATAAACTTCGGGGTCAAACCTTAGCGACTGCGTCTTCTAGAACCAGAGCATGGTCTTATCTAGTCGGCTTCAACTACCTCTGCTCGCATAAAAACTTTCCCAATCGCATCAGTTGAAGTAATTTTGAATCATCGCCATCCTTGCATCCTCGTGAGTGGATTTATGCCATCGCCAGAGCAAAATGACTCTGCAAGGAACCTTTTATTTTAGAGTCACACCTGCAAGGACCTGCCAGTTCTTGATTCTTCGAGCCTCAGGTATGAGCTATATGCCTCGAATCATTTTTCAAGACAGCTCGGGCTAACCTAAGAGGCTCTCATCCCCCTCGCCTGTTCTTTGAACAGATACAGCCTTTGGCGAGGGTCCGGCCATCCTTCGACACATGATCTACAGGATGTCCATTTTGGTTTTCCAAACGTGATAATTCCTGATTTGTCGAAGCCACTTACCACTTCTCAATCTGTCACCGAGACATACTTGATATGACGTTCCCAGCTTTGGGAAAATATACGTCGAGTAGGACCGCTTGCTCTCTTCGCCACTATCTTCTACGGTTTCGATAAAAGATTCACAAATGAAGAAGATTTGGCGACAATTGGGAAGTTGTACAAAAACACTAACAACACTCCCTGGCCACATGTATATTTCTTTTATTAGTAGCGTTTGTAAAATTTTCCACATGTGTTAGCAACCTCTTCATAGCATTTGATCAATTTCCTCTTTCTTCTAATCAACAACATCTCCTTGAAACAGACATGGCCATTACCTCACAAGCCCCAAAGAAGAAAAGACCCAACACTTCTGGGCAGTCAGTAAGTGTTAAAATTATTTCCTATTATTCAGCGTGTTGTTGTCTTACTGAATTTGACTGACCCGCTTATTCTTTATCAATCTCACAAGCGCAGGTGGACTGATTCTTCTTCTGGAGAAACATCTAGGACCCGAGACTCCAAAGCCGCTCGCCAAGATATTTCCAAGCTTCCTTTGGCTTTGGAAGCTTCCCCAAGTGATAGCTGAGCAACAACAGAGATCGCGAGCAGAGACAGACATGCTAGGCTCCAAGCCAACGTCTTCTATACCTCCTTCGATCAACAAAGTGAAAAAGCACCCGGGGCAAGCGCATGTTCAGCATTGGTCTTCACCATCGCTCAATGGCTATGTTCAAATCCAAACGCCATGCCCATGGTATCTGAATTTGATGGCCTCATTGTTCAAGGTTCTTCAGAATGGTAGAAACTCTTCAAGGATGAAGCCCTCGCCAGCTCCTACCCTGATCAACATTTTGATCTTAACATGATCTTGAAGGCAAACATCAGACCTCTAAAGATTTGTTCTGATGACTCCTTCATTGGGTACTTCAACCCAGAGAAATTTGCACACCTGAAAGATCTTACATCCTTTGATGAAATCTGGAATAATATCTTCAAGAGCACCAAACCTCAAGTGTATCTGGTGAGCTAGAACGATCACTTCTTTGTCCTTAAAGCTGAAGCTGACGCTTATTACATTGTTGACTCGCTGGAAGAAAGGCTTTTTGAAGGATGTTGTAAAGCCTACATACTGAAGTTTGATGATTCCAGCATAATGCTTGGAAATGAGGACAATGAAACATGGCTAGAAATCATAAACAGCGGGAAAGAATACCACAAAGATTTCATTACGAGATTCCTAGCCGGAATCATACTAGGGGAACTTGAGGAAGAAGAAAAGAAAAAGGCAGTTGATCCTATTGTTCTCTTCCGCTGCCTACAGATTGAATTTCAATCTTACTTCCTTCCTTCCTCCTCTAGCGAGGACAACAGCTCCCAGAATGACCAAGTTATTCACCAAGTCATTCACCAAGTCATTCTGGAACAAGACGTTCAGATTCGGCCCTCGCTAGAGCTCCAAGTCTAAATAGTTGAAGAACCACAGCAATTGGTTACATCTAATGACTTGCCCCCTCGTCATGTAATACTTCACTTTATTTGCTCTGTCTATATATTAACTTCTTCTGATTGGACCTTGACACCTCTCACTTCCTTCTAGACTACGCCTACTTCTTTGAATAGCGACATAATTCTTCCTTAACCACATGCAAATTCAGAGGAAGAGGAAAACTCGCAAGGCCAACTTCAAACTCTAATCCTCCCTCAATCTCCTAAGCTCTCAACAATGGCCGCGGTAGACCAGCCTTCAAGCTCGCCAAATTTTATTGATGAAGAGCCAAGTACTTCCCATGGAGAAACTGCTACTCCGTCTTTATCAATGGGACCTTCCACTCAAGCACCTACTATTCAGGATGAAATTTTAGTCTTGCAAGAGCTTTCGACTAGGTTAAGTGTTATGAGTTCCCCTCTGGCAGTCACCATTGCTGTTTAAAAGCTCTTCTCTGCCAACCTGGACTCCCCTCAAGACATCAAACGAACTCAAGAACAAGTCAGAAATCTAAAGGCCACTGCCCTTGCTGAATTCCTTCAGACCATATCCGACCTTGAGGAAAAACTTCACCAGTTCCAACATCAATACGAAGCCCAACAACGCTTTAAACTCGAGGCTGATCGCAAGAATGAAGCGGTGGAGACATTGGCTCGCCAGACATAAGAAGAAAACAAGTGAATCTGAGCACTTCTGAAAAACGTTTTATCCCAAAAAGAAACTCTGGTAGCCAAGGAAGCTGAGTTAGCTGCCCTCCAAACTGAAGTGGACCGTCTGCGTACAAACACTCACTCAAATTAGACCTCCATTCGCCAGCTTCTGGACGAAGGAGAAAACCAGGCTCAACTGCTGTAGGATGCAAAAGAAAAAGCCGCGAGCACTCTACACCTGTATAGACAATCTTGGCGAGATTTTGAACTTTCCAAAATGTCTTTGAGGGAAAGAGCCTTATAATTACTGGGCCTCAGAGATTAAGCCCTTTCTCTGTATTGTGATACTCCAAAACATTCTACTATCTTAGGTATTTTCTTTGATGGATCATATTTTGGTATTTTTGTGTTTTATTTGGACCCTGAATATCCTGCTGGGCCTTGGACTGAGGCCTTTCGTGGATCATCCGAACGATGTTAGGCCTACTATAGAACCTAACCACTCGCCTAGTATTTTCGTTTGACTTAAATGGTCTTTTAATTTCAAGCTTGGAATCCGTAACGCATTGTTCCATCAGTCAAATCTTTAAGATACGTTTCACCTGCCCAAAAATCTTTCACTTATCACGCCTTCATCTCGGGGTAGATAAACCGTTCCGTGGTGCAATCTCCAGTAGACACGTGTCCTCTATTAATGGGTACATTTAATCTCGCAAAGCCTTATCGCTACGGTTCAGTGTAGCTTTTTCCTATAAAAGGTATTCTCATTCACTACTTGTGGTCATACTTTCCAGGCTTCTTCGCGAGATGAGACTCTTTTCTTCATGTTTGCTCTGGTTCTCTTATCTGGAAAATTCTTCAGATAAAAAATCCCATATTATAAACTTTAGATAGTAATATCCATGTCCAAACCTGGATTAAATAGTGATATCTATGTCCAGGTGTTGCTTGGGCAAAGTCACCCTAAGTATCTACAGGGTGATGAAGCCATAATCCCGAGGGAAACCTCGCCTCGTCTTCCTCACCAAAAACCGCTCAGTTTCCATATGCATTGAGGCTGCAGGCTCCAAGAACGCAGACATTCTGGAGAAGAGCGACATGGAGTTCAACCCTGGGTAAGGCAACGAACGTCAAGCTTGCTTCAAGTGGTCTTTTGGGCTGCTGAACTAGCTTCCTTGGAGTTTCAAATCCTTCTTTTGTCTCTTGAGGTCCCCTTTTCCATGTATGCATATTTGATATATGTACCCAAAGACCGGCTATCAATTGTTTGAGGATTTGGAAAAACAAACTGTATTTATCTTTCTGTTTTGTTGTTGTAGTCTATCTTCATATGGTATCAGAGCTTAAGGCCGCAAATCCTTTGTAATTTCCTGTTTTGGTGTGATCTATTTATATTCAAAGTAAAGAGTTCCCTTATGCAAAACGTCTTTTGTATTGATAACTTAAACGTTCTTTGTACATAAATTGGCCACAGCAGTTGGCGAGCATGAACTCTTGAATCCAAATTTTAGCCACAGGTATAGTCTGAAAATATTAAAAATTTAAAATTTCTAACCTCAAGTATAGGCTCACTACGTCTAAATAATCCTTATGTGTTGCCCATTTAGTTCAATCATGCGAGCGTCGCCAAGGAGTATAACTGAACTGAATTAAGCTATTGTTTGCGGGTCTTCATATTCCCAAACTAGCTGTATATACTTCTTAAGAAAACGACCATTGATAGGATTGGCATGAATTGTTCCATCTCGATCTCGTAAGCGAACAACTCCTTTACCTAAGAGTTTATCGATAATGTATGGGCTTTCCCACTTTTCTGACCACTTTCCACGGCTTTCAGTCTTCTCACCAACCGGCAATATCACTCGCCAAACCAATTCTCCTTCTGTGAAACTCATGCCCCTAGTACATTTTTCATAGGAACGAGCCACCTTCCGTTTCTCAGCACATAGACTGTCGTAAGCTTGTATTCTCTTTTCATCTAAGTCTTCGTGCTCCTGCCACATAACCTGCACATAATCTTCACCGATCAGATTGTTTTGCTCCATTACTCTTAAAGATTGTACGTTAATCTCCAAAGGCAGGACTGCATCGTGGCCAAACATTAACGCATAAGGAGTGGTGCATGTGGGGGTCTGTTTTCTTGTTCGATAAGCCCATAATGTGTTGAAAAGTTCTTCATGCCACAATCTGACATTGCTCGCAAGCATTCGTTTGAGGATATGTATGATGATTTTGTTACTTGCTTCTGCTTGACCGTTGGATTGGGCATAGTATGGAGAAGAATAGAGAAAGTGTATCCCAAAATCCTTCATAAGCTCATCGACTTCTCCAAACATGAATGTTGCCCCTCTGTCTGAAACAAAACTCTCAGGCATACCAAACCTACAAATGATATCTTCAAATAAAAACTGGCGAATGGCCTTCGCTGATGATACTCTGAAAGGTCTAGCTTCAACCCATTTTGTGAAGAAATCAATAGCCACTTTTATGTACTTGTGCTCGTCTGATGAATGAGGATGAATCATTCCAATTAAGTCCAAAGCCCATCCTCGAGCTGGCCAAGGCTTGATTATAGGCTGTAATGGTATTCTGGGCATGTGGCTGATTGGACCATGTTTCTGACAATCTTCACAACCTTTAGCGAACGTGATGCAATCTTTGAGCATACTTGGCCAATAATAACCATGTCATCGTATCAACCATCTCATCTTTGGACCGGCCTAGTGTGCCCCTAGATGAACTTCTCTAATCAATCGCTTAGCGTTACGTTCGAAGACACAACTCAAAAATATGCCTTCCTCTCATCTTCTATATAACTCATCATCCTTGAGTATATAATTAGGAGCTAAGAAACGAATCCGCTTATCTGCCGGATCATCAGGATTCTGGAGATAGGAAATAATAGGTTGTCTCCAATCCACTTTAATGTGATCGAGTGTGGCAACGTACCACTCATTATTTTCTTCTTGGCGAACAAAGAAAGATGGCAGGGTCCTTCGTTCAACCTTCAATATACGTTCCCGTACTTCATCTTGCAAGCTCACCCCCGTTGCTAGTTGTGCCAACTCATTTGCTGCATAATTCTCCTCGCAAGAGATATGGCTCAACTCCACTTCGGCGAACAACTTGAGCAACTCACATGCTCGTTTGGCATACGGTTCTAATACTGGTTCAGCCTTATATTTGGTCTCAAGTTGTCGAATTACTAACAGGGAATCTCCGTATACGTGCACATCTGTAACTTCCATATCTAGCAAAAGTTTCAAGCCTATGATAAGTGCCTCGTATTCCACTTGGTTATTTGTACACCGGAAATCCAACCTGAAAGAAAAAGAAAACGTTTGGCCATGTGGAGAGACTAATGCCACTCCTGCCCCAACCATAGTACTCATGCTTGACCCATCAAAATATAAACACCAAGGTGCTGGATCAATACGCGTTAAGTCTAACTCCGGCCCCTCTCGAACATCCTCCATTGGATGATGAACCAGAAAGTCAGCCACTGCTTGGTCTTTGATTGCTTTTTTGGGAACGTACTGTAAAGAAAACTCTGACAGTGCAAGAATCCACTTCCCAATCCTTCCCCTGAGTATGAGTCTCGAAAGCATATACTTCACTAAATTGGTTTGTGCTATTACACATGTGGTGAAGGATAACATGTAATGCCTCAACTTGCATCCTGAAAAATACAAGGCTAGGCACAATTTTTTCATTGGCGAGTATCTTGTTTCATAATCAATCAAAGTACGACTGAGATAGAAGATAACATGTTCTATTTGCGCTATTACAATCATCCAAATTGGTTTGCGCTATTACACATATGGTGAAGGATAACATGTCATGCCTCAACTTGCATCCTGAAAAATACAAGGCTAGGCACAATTTTTTCATTGGCGAGTATCTTGTTTCACAATCATTCAAAGTATGACTGAGATAGAAGATAACGCGTTCTATTTCTGCCGTATCATCTTGAGCTAATATATTCCCAGTAGAATGATTAGTAACTGATATATACAGCTTGAGAGGAACCTCTGGCCTTGGTGGAACCAAGACTGGCGGGTTCGCTAAGTATGCTTTGATGGTATCAAAAGCCTTTTGATGAGTAGGCTCCCATACAAAGTCTTTTTGATTCTGAGGCTTGAGTAAGAAGGAGAATGGTTGTGTTTTCCAGCCGTATTGGCAATAAAGCGCCTAAAGAAGTTAATTTTACCCAATAGGCGATGTAGTTCCTTCTTAGTCTTTGGCTGGACTGCATTGAGAACTGTTTCTTTCTTGTCGTCCGGTATCTCAATCCCTCGTTGATGAACCAGAAATCCCAGGAAATTCCCTGCTTGTACTCCGAATACACACTTAGCTGGATTCATCTTCAACTGATGCTGCCTCATACGGATAAACACTTGCCTCAAGGTGATCAGTTCTGCATTTCGTTTTAACTATCACATCATCGATGTACACCTCCATGGACTTGCCAATGAGGTTATGGAAGATAAAGTTCATTGCTCGCTGGTAGGTTGCCCCTGCATTCTTGAGTCCAAATAGTATGTCCACATACTCAAAAACTCCTGCCCAAAGTAACATCTGCTAATGAAGGGATGAATGTACACAGTAGCTCTTACGGATCTAGTCATGTCCAAGAATTACACTGTATGGAGCTGTGCACTCCGCTATAAAGAACGTGTATGTGCCGGTGGCTGGTCCAATGTGCACATGTAGAAAGATGATTCCTAAAGTCTTAGATATACTACCCAGAAAGTTTCTGACATTGAGGGTTGTCTCTTGGATAGCAAACTTGGGAACGCCTAGTAAAGCCATTACTTTTAAGGTGATGATGCTCACTACTGCTCTAGAATCCACTAAAAGCTTGTTAATTTGAATTCCCTGGATCATCCTTGTCACGTATAGGGGCCGCATGTGCATGGCCATGTTCAGGGTGCACTTCGCGAACATCAATTGTCCCTTGGTTGATGGTGAATCAGTCTCTGATTGTTTGGCGAGCGCTTGCTGTTCTGAATGTGTCACTTCATCTTCCGGCATCGCCGAGTTATTGACATCTCTCCTCAAGACTGGTTCAGCCACTATTGGCTTCTGTGAAGGTATTGCATACTTAGAGGATAAGATAAACACCATGTTTATATTAGTGTCGACCTCATCCGTATATTCTTCTATATCATCTTCTTCATTTTCACCATAGTCCAACAACTCTTCGTCATCCTCGTTGTTGTCATCGTCGGGCTTCCCTTCTTCGAGATCTATATTTGCGGTGACCTCTAGAGAAGTGACCTGCTGCATCTGAACCTCAGGTGCAGGTTCTATGGTTGTTGGCATAAATACTCCAGAACTTTGTTTCTAGAGTGGGGGAAAAGTCTTGTCCAGACTGGCCTTTTTCTTCTCTTCTTCGATCAAAGGCTTCGGTCTCCATTGTATGTCTTTAGTCTCGCTTGCAGTGACGTGCCCCTTGTCATGTTCCCTTTGTCTCTGTGGACTATTCAACCTCACTGCTTACATCACCTCATCGTCGAACCTAAGCTGTTGCTTTGATGATTTCCATTCTCAGACGTCACGATGAACCTCAGGAGTATGTTCTGGTGTTTTGTCTCTAGCCCATAATTCTGGGTTATGATCAAAGACACTTGGTCGCTGTGCTTGCACTTTAGGCTCGCGAGACTTCTTCCCAAAAACTACTAAAGGGTTTACTGCAAGAGCATTCAGTCATTTTTGCAACTTTTTTGGGGAATATACGAGTTCTTCTTCTTTGAGAATGCCTATTTTATAAGCTTCCAATGCCCTCTTAGCTTCTCCAAATCGTCGTTGGAGGTTATGTCTCCTACTTGGAGTCACTTTGATGGTTTTCCCCTTCTCTTTCACATACCACACGTTTTCCTTAGTGATGTTTCTTGAAGCTAGTGGAACGTATGGCTTGGAATGCGTCTCAGCTATCTCTGATTTGGACTTTTTTGCTTCACTAACCTGCTCTGTTGCTCGCGAACGTTTGGGTGCTGGGGACTCCCTTTGTCTTGATTCCCTTGGGCTATGCGGCTGACGATGTTCTGGATTTGAAAATAATTCTAGAAAAACCTTGGCCGCTTCTGCCAATTCTTCGTAAGAAATCTTCAGCCTGCACTTAAGCTTACAATGAGCACAAAGAGTCACTGGCGACTCTGCTTTTGGATCCACTTTCTCTTTTCCTTTAGCTGATCTTGTCGGTTGTTTCTTCGATGGACTCTCGCCAGTGGTATGGGTATCGATGGTCTGCTTTCTCTTACTTGGGTTGCCCCTACTCAACTCTAACATTCCAACCATCAATGTTTCTTCGGTCGCTAGACTTGGCGAGGGTTCCTATATCAGTATTTCTCCCTCGTAAATCCATTGCTAAATTTTATACATTAAATTAATGCACTCACTCGTGGAATGGTGCCCCTATTTTATTGTGGTACTGGCAATGCGGTAGACCCTTTACATCTTTAGGATTTGGGTATGGAGTTCCCTAGTTATCGGGAGCCACTATTATCCTTGCCTAGAGTAGCTCTTCAAATATCTCTTTTCGCCTAAATGCATCATATGTGATCTTAGCTCGCCTAGGTCAGACAAACGCGATATTGCGTTTAGACCTTCGCCTTGATCATTTTCTTCTTTGTGTGGGCTCAGATGCATCGCGAGAAAGAGATGTTTCTGGGGAAGGAGATGGTGTTTAAGGATACCATGCTACCATTCCTTCCTGATTAACTATAACCACTTCCCATTTGATCAAACCTTGAATTTTATCTTTCAAAGTTGAACACATTGCTGTTCGGTTTCCGAACTTGTTGTGGAATCTACAGAAATGTTGGCCTGGCCGTTCATACCTTAGTTGTTTCAGTTTAAATACTGGCAAGTAGACGATAATCTCCATTTCGTGCAGCCTATCCAAGATTTCTTCCACCTTATCCGGTGGAAAGGTATAACGTGGAAGGATCAATATGTCTTCTTCCTCAGCTCCTCATGCATGGCTAACGGCTGGCAACCAACCGATATCGATCATATTAACTTGAGGTACTAGGAAAGGTTGAGAGTCTACTAATGTCGCTGCCTCGGATGTTCCCTCCAACTCTAGTTGTTCGTCGTTGATCCACTTCTGGATCTGATCATTCAACTTGATGCAGTCTTTCGTGATATGATTTCATGCTCCATGAAATTTGTAATACTTTTTACCTTTTAACTGCTCGGCTGTGGGGAGATGTCCGAAGTCTGCTTTGACAGCTCGCATGTTGTAAAGCTCATCCAGGATCTCATGAGCCATATTGGCATCATATGTGTACGTTTCAAACTCTGGCTTAGTAAAAGCCACAATTGAAAGCTTAATGGGGCCCTTACTCTTCTGAAACTTACAAGGTTTCAAAACCTTGGTCGTTGATAAATCTACTGTCGCCACCTGATCTCCATCAGAGTCTAAATCTTATACGTTTTCTATTTCTTCTATATAAGCCACAATTTTTGGCTTTGGTCTATTGTAAGCCCTAGCAGTGTATGTTCCCTTGGACACATTCATTTTGTTGTCTCGTTCTTGCATGGTACTGTAAGCTTTAGTTACAGCCGTAATAAGCTTGTTCAAGGAAAATTACTTGCTATTCAAGAATAGTTGGTGGTATGTATCCTCCAAACCATTATTGGCCATCTCTACTACCTCTTCTTTACCTAATGAAGTCTTGCATAGATTATATTCTGACTGAAAACGATGCAGGAAGGTAACTGGACTTTCTGTCGTCGATTGGCTCAAGGAAGCTAGCTTTCCAACACTAGTTTCAGGTCTTGCCGTTCTGAAGTGATCTATAAACAAGGCTTCCATGCCCTTCCACTCGTTGATCGAATCCTTTTCCAATCCTGTATACCAAATGAGGGCTAATCCTGACAAAGATGATCCAAAGACTCACAACTTGAGTCCATCATTATCAGCGAACTTCCCCAGTTGGAGAGTAAAGTACGCTAAGTGAGCCGCCACGTTATAATCATCGTCGCCAGAGAAAGTCTGGAAGGTCTGATGTCGGTAATATTTTGGCCATTGCCAAGCATCTGGATCGTCTTTCTGCATGGGAGGGAATGAAGTTTCGTATAAATCATACATCTTGGCGAGATGTATGTCACAATCGTTCATAAATCTATTTAACCTTTTTTCCCATGCAGGTGGGAAAGACTCTGTTTGTCTAGTATTTTTGGCGAGGTCAGAAACGAATTTTGTTAGAGACGCAATGTCTCTGTCTGTCCTTTGAGACAGTGTCGCCGTGTGTCGGCAGTATTCATCCAAACTTGTTCCCAAGGTTTGCATGATGTCGATCCACAATTTATCCTAACCTTCTGCAAGACTTGCTACTTGGGCTCCAATTTCCTCTCGTTCCTCCTAATCCCTATGGAGTTCTACCCTTAGCGCTTGGATTTCGGCCAACGTCGAGTCTACTTTCTCGCCTTGAGTAGTGAGGAGATCTGCTTGTTGTTCGATTCTTTCACCAATAGCCGTGTAGTAGTTTGTCTGATATTCGCCGCGCCTAGCCGTGTAGGCTAGACATTCTTGGAACGTGAGTTCCATAATCTTCGCTTCACTTAAAGATTTGAACGACATGTTTGAGTGAAATTCTTTAGCGAAGATAATTTCAACCACTTGATTACTTAATGAACGACATCGAGTAGAAGTGTGTTCGCGGTATGTCGATTGTAGATATTTGCGACACTGAGGGTATTTCCTTCTGTAAGGATCCCTTATTGTCACTTAGAGACACGAAAAGATTGTTCCACTGGGCGTGCCAAAATGTTTGACTCCAAAATCTCTCTGGCGATGAGCCAATAGAGAGTCTCTTGCAAACTGTCTCTTTTGCTGATTTCGGATATTATAACCGCAGGTGTCGGCTTATCTTGTTTGTGTTTCGTGTGCTGGCGTGTCACCATTTCTCAACGTAATATAGAATGTAAGGTGCCTGACTTCTTGATTTAAGCGATTAAGACGAGGAGAGCACCAACCTCGTCCGAATGGGTCTTTCTCGCCTACTGAACTAGAACTTTGGGGTTTTTGCGTCTCTAGCATAGCCACAAAAATCGATACCTCACACTACCCTTTAAGAGTTCAAAGCAGAGCAACTTCTTCGACGATGTGTCAAGAACACTACTTCCTTGGATATCCTAACTCTCACTCGATATGTGACAAACCCTTCAATCTTCTAGTTGCGTTGCTTCCTTTGATCGCGATACTCTCACTTGATTGGTGACAATCACTTTAATCGTCTGGTTGCAGGGATAGAATCTCTGACGAGATGTCTAGATGTGTTTGCATATAGCAAAGCTTTGTATTTGATCGGGGACCCTTTCTCTATTGCTCTCGCTCTCCTTATATACTGCACAGTAGTCGTCTTTCAATTCTCTTAAACGTCTTAAACTCTTTGATTCTCAATATAACTATAAGTCTTACCAGCACACGGGTCTTATCTTTATGTAGTTTCAATGTTATCACAATTCCTTTCAAGAATGAAACTTGATAGAAGCAGAAAATGTTCGATAAACATTAAGCTGCATAGATCAGCTTATCTGAACTTACAGTCATAAATTGATATGAAGACGAACTCATTCATACTACTTGACCGCTCGCCAAGCTTCGTTCCAAACTGGGCTGCTCGCCAAGACTTCGGCTTCGACTCATTTGAGCCGCTCGTCAAGATTTCATCGTTCCAAACTCAATATAAAATATTTATTTCAAGCCTAAATATAGGGTTCACTGGTCAGCGGGTTCCTAATTTGCACGTATGTGCCTGACAAGGTGACATGACTAAACGTGTAAAGCAAGAATTTAGGGTTGAATATTTACCGCCTCCTGGTCCAATCACGAGCAGTCGACTGGTCTCTCTTTCTGATGACGTTAATGCAGTAACAAGAGGAGTAGCTTCTGCAGCTGCGAGAAAAGACAGCTTGTACTGGCCAACCTACCAGATAAGCCACATGGAGAAAGTCAAGAAGAGAAAGACACTATCAAAATCCGATTACAAAAAAGATACCTGGAGCCAGAAAATGGCACATAACTTCTTAAGAACGAACAAATTAAGCTTAGTTCCAAGAATAAGAAAGAGCTTACTCCTGAGGTATAGTATAAAACAAGTCAACCTTCTCATGAATCCAGAACCAAATACTTGTCCAAACTTGAAAATAAAATAATTGGGAAAGAATGAACTCACCAGAGGTCGAAGTCCATCAAATTTCATTGGGGGTTTCAACATCATTTCGTGAAGTCGTTCACCTGTCACAGAAAGAGTCATGGTCAAACTATGAAAAAGGAGTGAAAATGAATCTATTCTGACAGGTTAACAATTTGAGGAGCTCAACTTATTAGCTATCTAATTTATTTGCTCAGATGAAATAACTTCAATAGGACAAATGTTGCGGAATGAAAATATTCCTAGAGTTAACTCATTACTTTGTTTAGCTGCTGCCATATTGACTCCCTGCAATCTATCCAACCGGTTTTCTGAGATAGTAGGTGATCGTTCTGTCAGCAGGGGAGTTACACTACTAGCCCCCAGCTCCTAAGACAACAAAGGCAAAAGCGAGACTATTAGCAGCAATGACAACAATGAAACTACCCATCTTTTGAATATGAATTATACCGTGCATTTCTCAACGAGCCAATCAGCTCGACCTCCCTTTAAGGTACCTAAATAGAGTAAGCATTTAACATGTTATTTGACACACCCTAAGCCTTAACTACACTGCATAAAAATTGGATAAGAACTAACCAAAAGGGGCAAGTACATGCCACTGTGTGCTCTTTGGTAGAACTAACTTTGGATCCTCCAATGCCTCAAAATTGAGACCAGAACGGTCCAGTCTGTATTCTACCTTCTACGAGACCTCCTTTCCCATTGAACAGCTCTACCCTTGCACACATTCATAAGAACTATCACTATATACATAACTGTAACAGGAAACCAAAAAAAAAATTTATACAAAATTGAAGCTCCTGATCTTCAACACTGGTTCACAATTCAGCACAACCCAAATCAAATCTAGCTACTAGATAAAAGGAAAGTCAAATCACAGTGAAGTACCTATCGTCTGCGCGCAATCTCAACACTTCAGTCATGTGCCAGAACTCATCGTCTGTACACGAACAACGTCACCCTATTTCACCATTCAAACAAGTAGCATTACACTTAAATGTAAAACCACAACAACCACAACAACCACATGTACAAGCTTAACATCCTCATGTCCCCGTATATAATACATTGATTCAGCAGCTTGTATATAACCAAAATCTCAACCGTCAAGACAATTTAAGTATGATTTACGACAAGATTCTAAGAGATAAAACAAGATGAAAAATGTGACTCAAAAATCCACAACTCATTACATGCCTTCAAAAATCAAAACTATCTATGCAACAAGACTATTAATTCAGTTCAACCCAAGCTCTCAACTTCTTCTCCCAGAGAATTTCACATACAACACAAAAACTACCAAGCCTGAAACAATGCGCACTGAAAGATTCAAACTTTAAGCTAATAGAGTTATCAGAGTAGTCTAAAGAAAAAGAAGAAGAGCGATGAATATTGAAACGACAGTCGTACAAGGTCAAACGACATCAGCACTAGATATTCAGAGCTGACTTTTAAAGACAGAACCGACTCTTTTAAACTACACAAACTCATCATGCTGACTTTTCGATTCTGAACTAGTTAATTATGTTCTTTTGGCCACATTGATTTGATCGATCATCTCTGGTCTGGTCTCATCCTGCTTCAGCTTCTGCTTATTTACAAAGCGCTTTTTCTAAAGTCTACGCAGAGTCAAATCCAATTATTTATAATCTGGTAATTCGCTAAATCCCTTTACCTGATTCGAGGTCTAATCGATTCGAGTTATATTAGCCTCTGTTGTTGTGGTGTGGCTTTCGGGTTTTGTGGGTTTTCCATGTTTCTAGTGAAGCTTTGAGTTTGTATGATCGTTAATTTATGAGAATTGAATTAGAATCGATTGTTTTATTGTTCAGCATTGTTATAAGTAGCTATGCCCACGAATAATGAAAGACATTGTTGATTGAGCTCTATCGAGATTTCCAGCAATAAAAACTGTATTTTTATTTGAGATCCTTATGCGATGTTTTGCATTTGTGCATGAGTTACCGAATCTACCAAACTCTATGAGCTACTTCTTGTTTTGGTCACAGGGGCAAGCAAGTGATGGGTGGTGATGTTGATTGCTCAGACGCCGACCAACATTGTCGTGATCAAGTACTTTGTACTGATTATATTGAGCATAACATCAATCAAGATAAATTTTCTAAACCGTCAATCTTAGATCAAAGATTAAAACTTACTTTCTGCAACACCCTAGATCTAGGATTGTGATATTGATGTATGATTATTGAATAATTGTACCCTAGTTCTTATGGATCTATATTTATAGAGTATAAGTGAAGGTCTTTGGGGATTCACGGATTCACGGTTTAGAAAAGAAATGAAAAGAAAGGAAAATCGATACTATGTGACGGTTTGTCACGATTGTTGGGTGTGAGTTTTGAACTGCCGTTTGTTTATAATCGATTTTTGGGACCATAAATCATGGGTCACGTTCTTATGCAATTAAAACTTAATATTAGTGATCGTAATTCTTTGATCGATATTAATCAAATCTCTTTGTATTTTGTAGATGAGTTCAAACGAGCCGGTTATGCCAAAATTTGACGTCCTTGATCTTCAAGGAAATGAATATCACTGTTGAAGTTTCTGATGTGGAAAATACATTCATCGGCAAGAGACTTACCAACACCATCAAACCCTCTGGGCCTGGACAAAATCTCTTATTTCACCCACAGATGAATCAAAAGCTCAAGCTCTCATGTTTTTGAGGCGTCATATTCATCCAACTATCGAGAAGCAATATTTCAAAAAGACTGATCCCCTAGAATTAATCGTGGGATGTTCTGAAGCAACGATTCAATAATGTGTATGATGCACAACTTCCTGAGTTGACTGCGAGATGGGAAAATCTCAAACTTCTAGATTTTCCAAATATCTAATATTAGAATCAAGCGATGTTGGATCTGCAGTCGGAGTTAATTTTCTGTAGGGTGGAGAAGTCCGCGAACGACATGATTAAAATGTAGTTGAACACCTTCCCAGCATCCATGAGCATCCTTGCTCATCCGTACCGGATCGAGTACGAACATGGGAGAATTCTTGCCTTCGGTGATCTCATCAATAGCCTTGCTAAAAAAGAGAGGCATCATGAGATCATCCTGAATAATAACTCAGGACCAGTTGGTACTAAAATGCCTAAGAGTTACCAAACTAGAGGAAATGCTCGTAAAGATAAAAAGAACGTTTGTTCGAAACTTTAAGTGCATGGAGGACATGCTCCACGCGGTGGGAGATGAGGGTATGGGCATGGCCAAGGCCGCACCCAAAATCTGATTTGACATAGAGATCAGAACGCCAACTCCAATAAGAACCAAGTTGGTTCGGTTAATGATAGACAAAGGTATTCAAATTATGGAAAATACACTTGTTTCAAGTGTGGTTCAAATAAGCATATGCACAAACAGTGCCGTGCTAGCAAAGAAATCTAGAACATCTACAAGAGACACAAACAGTACTTGGCTCAAGAGTCAAACTATGCTAGAAATGTAGAGTTGGAGGTTGACACAAATCTCATTCTTGCAGAGGACAATGAGAATGAAATAGCTACTCCAGATTTTGAGTAGCCTATGTAAAAGACGGTTATCTCAAGGAGAAGGAACTAGCTACTTCGGATTTTAAATAGCATATGTCAAAGGCGGTTATCTCTGTTATGTATTCAAGTTTTGGTTTATTTTTGGCTTATTTTTCAGTCATTTTTAGTAGACTCTTTGTCTTGATTTTTTGATAAGAACTTTTATGATGTATTTTTATTTGTTGGCAGTATTAAAATTTTCTCTATTTTTTGGTATATGAAAGTGTGGAGAATGTTATTTTCATACCAATTCAGTGTATGGTTTGATATTTACAAATATATATATAGTATAATGACACAAAGATACAGTAAAAACGAGACATAAAAGAGGAAGATTTGATCGTAGAACTTTTTCAACCTGTCGAGATTTTTCTCGACCCGTCGAAGGTTATGTTCTGGATCGGTTTTTGTACCCTTTGACCCGTCGAGGATATCTTCGACCCGTCAAAGGAAAGCTTCTATCTCTAAAAATGTCTAACTTTGACCCGTCGAGGTCCATTATCGACCCGTCAAAACATTGATAACGGAAAATCGATATCGTTTTACGTTTTTCTTGAACCCGTCGAAAAATATCTCGACCAGTCGAAGATGTGCTTCTGGAAAACTTTTTCGACCCGTCGAAGCTTGTCTTCGACCTGTCCAAAATCGGTATCAGAAAATTAAAATTCTATTTTGGGTTTTCTTTGACTCGTCGAGGGTGTTTCTCGACCCGTTGAAGACTGTACCCAGATGTGGTATTTTTAGATGAGTTTTACATCGATTGTATTAGAAAATAATGAAAAAAAATTCGACCAACCTGGATTTTAGCACCATATGTGATTTTACATCAGTTTATGTCATGCCATATCAGCAATAAACAAGAGTCACACCGTTATTCAAATCTTTAAATGTCTAATTAAAGTATATGTCTGGTCTTTAGTTCAAAGACTTACTTATTTGCATTGATTTTGTAGATGTCTCAAGGCGAGATTGATTTTCTTGTAAATAGTGATACTACCCATACCATTATGCAGAATAGGCAACTGTTTGTGGATCTTTTTCCATACAAATCTTCAGTGACTGCCATGATTGGTTTGCGGAAATGAACTGTTGTGTATCACCTCTATTGAATGTGGCCGCAAGCGCACTGTATAGAAGTTTTCAGCTATTCATAGTGGTGAAAGATGTTGAGGAAGAGCTCATCAGAAATGATTCTTTAGAAGTCGAGCAATCTTGTCGAATTGGGAGATTCTTTGAGCGTATGTGACACAAGGTTCACGAACAATGGATCAACGATGTCGTAGAAAGCCGATTGTGGCCGAAAAAAAGGGATCACGTGGAGAGGAAGGAACCAACCTTGGTGGAGATCGGCCATGGAGCTTGTATTTTAGGGGTTAGCTTTTTTTTCTTCTCTTTTTGTGGTGATGGTTGGCTATCTACTCAAATCGTGTCTGATAACGTGTTTGAGAGGAAATATACGTAAACTGAAAACTATAACTATTTCATTGATAGAATGCCTTAAATATTGGCCGATACAATCTGTTACAATAACTATCGCTATAAAACAGGGATTCTATGTATCTCTATCTTACTAATCTGTATCTAACTAGGACACGACACACACCAGGAATTACGGAGAATAAATCTCCTTAAACATATATAATATATTACAAAATATCTAAAACGATGTTGTTTTATACATACTTCAAATTTTTTAGTTCGGTTCAGTTTTTATAATTCAAAAATCGAAACCAAACCAAATATTTTGGTTTTTTTTTCTTTTCATTTTCGGTTATTTCCAGTTTGGTTTGTATCAGGTGCAATTTTTTTCAGTCGTAGATTAATTTCGGCTCGGTTTTTTTTTCTTTTCGATTTTTAGTTGCAATGTCCCACCCCTAAAAATAAATTAAAACGAATTTATAGTACAGTCTCACTCAAAGATGCACTAGTATTACTTAATATTCATACACTCTCCGCCAATTCCCCTAATCTCTTGAAACATTAGTACAATATCATGTACTCATCCTTGAAATGTCATTTGGGACTATGTTGCACTTGTCGAAATTCATTTGAGCAGTGTCAGATAAGAGTTCACTCAACTGATGAATCCAAGTAGCACAAAACTAGACCACATACCAATTCCATGAATCAAGCAATAAAGATGTCAGTTTGGAAGGAGATTACCAATGAGGTACTAAGATAAGGTACTAAGATGAGATACATCTCGCTGCTCCTCCGTGATGTCACACACCAAATAGTTCAAACCAAAACATCAATTCACCAAATCACTCTCCGAAATGACGCAAATCTGAAACCACCACTCCATGAACAACTAAACTGCACCATCGTATCCCTCCTCCACTACGGGCTCAGGTTTTTGTTTTCCTCGGCTCAGTTGGGTTGGGAATGGCTTGGATGACATCAGCGTCATCGATCTCCAATATTGCATCGCGGTTCACCTCCTCCGCTGCCGGCTATTTTTGGCTTGGTCTAGTCGGGGATGGCAACGACGACGTCAACGGTTGCAGATTGAAGATGTCGTTGACTCGTTGTTGTTCGAGGATGCTGGTGTGGATCGGTGCGCGGTTGATTCGCTTTTGTTTTTCACTGAGAATGACGATGATGGTGGTGGCAAGAGCACGAATCAGAGTATCTGAGGATGACACAACCAGTTATGCTCGAAGCTAAAATGCAATGGAAGTTGGGGGTTAGGGTTTGAATTTGGTGGAGGTGTTTTCTTTCTGAAAATAGCATTTGAAAATAGCGATAGGAAATTAAGATAGAAGATTGGCAATTTTTTGCCAAACATGAATCTCAGTTGGCAATGTTCATGTTAGAGTTCCAGTTCTACTTTTATCAAATTTTCGAATGAAGTCAAATTTGCAGAGTTGCAGAATGTTTCTATTTTTTTGTGGACTGGTGATTCTAGCTTTACAAGTTGGATTAAAAGAAACCGGCCGGAAAGATCATGTTGGTTCCTTAAGGTGATGACATTGACTTCATGTTGGTTCTAGCCTCTAGGATTTGGAACAACTTTGCTAGGAAGTGTACTGGGTTCTCTTGCTGACATTTGTTGGTGAAGTTGATTCACTTGTTTCTCTACGAGCTCAAATGCCTTGCTGGAGTTCTTATTGAATACCTTAATTCCCTCAAGCTTTGCCATTATGGCTAGGAGAGCGGGATCAATGGTTAGTGCTGCAGCTGGCTGTTGCACTTGTTGGTTCTCAGGTCTTGGCTTGAATCCAAGAGGTGAATTGAGGACATTGGTGCTATTTTCATAGCTGAAGTTTGGATGGTTCCTCCATCCTGGATTGTAGGTGCGAGAGAATGGATCATTTCTCGCCTTTTATTGTTGCACAAAGTTCACATGTTCATCTTCTGGAACAAAATGACAATTCTCTTGATTATGATCAGTGAGCAAACAAACAGAGCATACGTGAGCTAGAGAAGTCGAAGGTGTTGTTTAACTTTTAATGGTACTAGATAGTATCTAACTTCTTCTCCATGACACTCATTCTCTTTTACATACCTGGGTATGTAGAGACCTGAAATACAACATATTTTCTACTAGCCAAAGTGCGCTCTCTAGTGTAGAACTCTTTAGAATTCTCATATAACTTTTCAATGATGTCTTGAGCTTGCTCACCGGTTTGGTACATGAATATTCCTCCATAGGCTGAATCTAATTTTTTCTTGTATACTGGTTCCAAACCCTCATAGAAAAATGTCATTCTATCTTCCAAATCATACCCATGGTGTGGACATTTTCTCAACAACTCTTTAAAGTGAGCTCATGCCTCGTGAAGCATATCTCTTCCTTTCTGAACAAAGCTATGGATCTCTTTCTACAGCTATTTAGTGCGTTGTGCTGAGAAATATTCCTTCAAGAATGTTGCCTTCATCTCTGCCCAAGAATTGATCGACCTAGGAGCTAAGGAATTGAACCATATCTTTGCTCATTCTTTCGAAGAGAAGGGGAACAATATCAGCTTCAATACATTAGATTAAACGTTATGCAGATTCTGTGTCAAGGCTAACTCCTCAAGCTTAGCCAGGTAATATTGAGGATCCTCAGAATATACCCCCCTGGAGTGAGTAATGACTGCAAATAATGAAGGTGGCACTGAATAATTTCCCAATGCTGGGATCACAAAGGGTGATGAAGTTCCTATTACACTAGGCACAAAAGAGTTCATAAGCTTCTTTGGTTGCTCTCTCATTGTTGCTAGTGGTGATTGTGGCACTTCTTCTTCAAACTCATAATTGGTTTCAATTGTTACCTCAAGGTAAGGCAACCCATTAGTGTTTCCAACCTCTAGTTTCGCTTGCCTTTTCTGCTTTCGATTTTGTCTTGCTGAGCGTTCGATTTCAGGATCAAGTAGTAAAGACTCAGTTCCTCTAGAAATTCGAGTATACATGCACTAAGTACCTGCACACAAAAGACACGTTAGACTTTAAAAACAAATACTAAACAACACAAAACTAAAACAAAAGACACTTTAAAGTACAAAGAGTTAATCTTTGCCCGGTGACTCGGTGCCAAAATTTGCTAGGTGTTTTACACCACACAACAATACCTTATTCCTTACACAAGTTTTATCGATATAGTAGAATAGAAGTAGGGGTCATTGCCCGCTGAAGAAAGATAAGACTAAGTACTTTAGACACAAACAGACACGAATGTCAGAAAACTGACAAACTTGACCATATAATAGAGAATTAATTTAATAAAATAGTTAAACTCGATCTAAATTTACACAAAAATACAAACATAGAAGACTCAGTGGCTGACTATTATGTAAACTTTTAGATGATTCAAAGATAGTTTGGTTGGTGAATAAATTAGCAAACACAGAATATGAAATGAAAACAGAAATAAAAATTGTAGGGAACCAAATGGATTAAAGCGTTTCCTAACTTCTTTCCACCCTAGATAGTTTCGATCTACCGCAAACCCAATTCACACAACAATGAATAAATGTTTCACATGCATGAGCTATGATTAAGTCACATACATATTACATTATCTTACTTGGCATGTTATCCGGATTGATAAACCTGGCTTAATATGATCTTAATCTAGGAGATATGGTACTATGATAGGTCCCAATCTACCTAACCTAAGAATTTAAGATTTTTAGAATGTTTGAGAAAAAACAAGGCTTGTAGAGCTACTATGATGGGTGCTCTTGCATGACCTAGGAATTACTTCACACAGCTAATCGTGGTGCTTTTATCTCTATAGAATATGCAATGATAAGATGGTCATATATACATTCAAGACAATAGATCCTACCACATGCATCTAAATTGGCCACCAAAGAAACATACAATAAAGATCATCGATGATTAAATAGTGAAGTAAAACTCATTCAAAAGTTGTATAAATCACAAGGGGTTCAAAATCGAAATATATCTAGGGCTTCAATTAGCCCCTAACAAGGAAATTTAGCTACTCATAATGTAAAATAAATAATCAAAGAAATTCATAGAGGTTTGATACAAATGAGATGAAGAAGAATTCTGCCAGACGCGACTTCGACTCGTCGAGCTAATGTTCTCGAACCATCGAAGTATAACGACATATCTCCTCTTGCGACTCCTTGCTCTCTTGCTCGATCTCCTCTCTACCAAATGTCGATTAGCTCTCTAAAAAAAACTAAAAAGAGTTATATACTAGTTTGATTGGGCTAGTCCTTTCTACCTGAGTTTTAACTTTATTTATTTGCAAGAGCCTCCTTTATTCTTTTCTTTATCGCATTAGAACTCCTCTAATTAATTCATTTTTCTTTATTTTCTCTACAAACCTAATAAAACAAATAAATATTAATAAATATACCAAAAATATTACAACAAGATAAATATTGAGTTACATTAAGCACAGATAAGTTGCATATTTATGCAACTATCACGGAGACAGAAGCTCAAGAACAGTGTGCTCGTCCAGCTCTTCACATTTTCTCAACCTTGTAATCTAGTCCACCATGGGAACTTCCCGAACTTGTAGTGTTGATAACGTTAGTGTGATTGAAAACTCTCCTTGAAGAGTAGTTATTTTTTTCTAACTTTACTAATGATTTTGAATGAAATCGACAAGTAAGTAGATCATACATTCAATCATGTGCGAAAGAGCAAAGTCATATCTAGAATGTATTTGAATGTTTTGAAAATACTAAGAACAAAAAATTTGGATATCGTGCATGCACTCTCTCGATTCTTGATATTTCTTAGGGTAAGATTTAATGATTTTGGACTTGCCATTCTCGACAATGACTTATATCTTGTAAGCTAAGCAACTAGGTAATAGAGATGCTAATGGATTAAGATTGATATCGGGGTTCATATATTTACGATTGTTCCACGAAAGATAATCTTAGTATCTCGGTGTGTGTCTTGTCTTAATTAGAGTAGAAATATATATTCTCTCAATCTCTGATTTATAAGGATAAGGATATTAATTATAACAGATTGTAATGCATATATTTAATGTCATCTAACAATGAATAAAGTACAATTTCAGTTTACATTTATTGCGTATCTATTTTCTCTTTCAACAAACGTTATCAATAGCTCTTGAGTTTATGGTCATCACCCCAAATTTTAAACAACAAAAACCCTAAAACAACTCATCCTCCACTGCCGGCCTTCCTCCTTGTCGGACTCACCACTGTCGGCCAACCACCGCTGGAAGTTCCACCACTGCTAGCCACTCCTACTGCACGACGTTTTTTCTTCCTTTGTTTCAACTTATTTTTCATACCGAGCATAACACCCTCAAGATAAATTTTCTAAATTTCTTCGATTTACAAATTATGTAGTAAAACTTGATTACCGCAACACATTAGATCTAGGTTTATTACCATAATTTTTATTTCAATTATATGCCCCAGTTCCTATGGATTAATACAGGTTATGAGAGAAGGTGATTTCATCACCTCTTCACTCAAAAGTTGAATATTACTGACGGTCCTGAGGGAGTCATGATTATAAGTGAATATCGCAATTATTTGTAATTTCACATCGAAAAAAAAGGAAATCGACATTTGTGATGGATTTTGACAGTCACGATTTATGGGTGTGGTATGAAGCCACCATTTTTGCATCAATTTTTGTGACCAAACATCATTCATCATAGTTCTTATTCCCAAAACTTGATATTAGTGATTATAGTTTTTCGATCGATACTAATTACATATTTTGTCTCTCTTGTATATGGCTTCAACTGAGCCGACTAGGCCTGAGTTTGACATCCTTAATCCTAAAGGAGCATAATATCATCGGTGGGTTTCGAATGTAGAGAATACACTTCTTGGTAGAGACCTTATTGGTACGATTCACCCACCATCACCTGGTGAAAACGTCATACAACTAACTGCAGCTCACAAAGCTCTAACCCTCATGTTTTTAAGGTGGCATATCCATCCAGTTTTGAAGAAGCTGTATTTGCTAAAGAATGATCCCAATGATTTATGAGAGATTTTAAAGGAAAGATTCAATAATAGGCATGATGCACAACTTCCAGAACTGCAAGAAAGATGGGATTCAATCCAGTTATTAGATTATCCAAAGATTGATACATTCAATCAAGTTATGTTAGAGCTACAATCAGAATTGAGGTTTAGTGGCGTTGTCAAGACTGATTAGGTTATGATTGAGAAGTCTTTGAGCAACTTTCCTACTTCTATGGACATGCTTTCTCATCAATATCATATTGATTTTGAGCAAGGTAGAATAAAGTCTTTTTGTGATCTCATGAACATTCTAGCAAAAAAACAAAGACATCATGAGATTCTTCTCAACAACAATGCCAGGCCTGCTGGAATAAAGAAAATTCTTGAGAATTATAACACTGGTGGGTAGGCACGTAAGAATAAGAAGAACAATCATTATGAGACTTACAACAATCGTGGTGGTAGAGGAGAACGTGGCAGAGGTCGTGGTAGAGGAGGACAAAGTCGAAATTTGACTTAGATTTGCCAAGACAATAGCCAAGACAAGAATAATTCTAGTCCCAGGAATGATGGAAGTTCTTCGTGCTCTTCTTCTTTTGGCTTGTCACCTTGCTATAGGTGTGGTTCTATAAAGTATATACACAAACAATGTTGTGCACCCAAGGATTTTCAGAATGCCTACAAGACGTGCAAACAATATCTGACACATGAGACTAATTTCACTGAAGACTATGAGATGGAAGATTGTGATAAAGCCAATCTTATTGTAACAAATGACACAAAAACAAGTCTAGAGACTGCAAATTTTGAGTAGTCTATATATTAGGCTCATATTTTCTGCGATGTAATCAAGTTTAACTTTATTTTTGGCATGAGACTTTGTTTTAGTCACTTTGTAATAAGACAATTTTTGATGTAAGTTTTTTTGTTGGCAAAGTAATAAAAGTTACTTTTTTGGTATATGAAAGTGTTGAGAATAGTTATTACACTTCATAATGTATGAATGGTTCAAAATATACAATATTCTATAAAAATATGACACCAAAATACCAGAAAAATAAGACAAAAGAGAGGATGGTTTGATCTAGGAAATTTTTGACATGTCGAGATTTTTTTTTCCGACCCGTTGAAGACAACCTTCTGAATCAGTTTTGGCACATTTTCAACCAGTCAAAATTTTTTGCTTGGTTCCTTTCGACCCGTCGATTTTTCGTCCTCCGGTCATATATTTGCACCTTCGACCCCGTCGAATGACAGCTACTGTCTTGAAATTGTACAATTTTTGACCCGTCTAATATCAATATCGAAAATCATATTGGTTTTTAGGTTTTCTTCGACTCGTCGAAGATGTTGTTCTGGACACGATTTGAACTAGTTTTTGACCTGTCCAGTGGTTTATCTCGTCCTGTCGAGGTTCAAAATCGGATTTGGTGTTTTTGATGTTATTTGTTCATCGATTTTGTCGAGAATACCTTTCGATATCTCGAAATAAAGGTTCAGAGCTTCTCCTACTTCTGCACCTGGTACTCTATATCAGATGTGGTTATACATTGAGTTTTGGTTATTTACATGATCAACACTCTAAACGAACCTTACTAAGTTTTGAAAATATTTGTGCCAACAGTTTTCAATTGGAACAATATTGTGAGAATAAAATAGAATACTTATGTGTTAACTCTGAAGTTTATGAGGATTTATAGTGGTTTATTATTACGGTTCAGATCATTGAATCCAATGCAGTCACTCATACTACTATATGTGGCGTGGCCTCATGTAAGCTTTAGCATTATGATGATCAAAATATTGAGAAATTCTCATGGTCTTCGGTTCTTAAGAGCAAAAAAATATGTGGGAATACACAAAACTCAGGGGACTGAGATTACTGCATTCAGTCTAGGCTCGGTCTCCAAAAAGAGTACAACACCTTCCCGAAGACATATTGTTGAGATGTTATGCATTTTTCTCACCAGATATCTTTATGGCAAAGTGCAATGCACATTGCTCATTTTGTAAAACTTGTTTATCAATAAAGTTATAGACATGACCTTCTTTTGTTGTAGACACAATCTCCATTCATTCACAAATTCTAAGAATATATTTATGGACCAATCAAATCGGTATGCAAACTGTTTATATATGTTATGATTTTGGTTGCTGTATTGACGCATTAGTCACACATCGATTTGTTATCCACATGGTATGCTGCATTTGCCAAACTCATAGCACAGATTATTAAGCTTCAGACTCACCACCCGGATAATCCAATCAGGTCTATTAGATTGGATAATGTAGGAGAGTTTACATCAAAATCTTTTGTTGATTACTACATGTCGATATGGGATTAAAGTTGAACATCCCAGATTCCCTAGGCTCATTCATTGAACGATCTAGCAGTGGCAAAAATCAAGCGGTTATAGCTTATGAAATGTGAGGAGTTGAAGAGTGCACGAAAGGTGTTCGACGAAATGCGTGAGAGAGATTTGGTGTCTTATAATTCGATTCTAGGGGATCATGCGACAGACGGGTTGGATATGGAGACTCCGTCAGTTTTGTTTTAGGGAATGTTGTGGAGTAGTCTGATATCGTGGAATGTGATGATTGTGGATTATGTAAATAATGGGGATGTTGCCTCGGCTCGGGCTGTGTTTGATAGGATGAAGGAGAGGAATGATGTGAAGTGAACTGTATACATCAGTGATTCATGAATCGTGGGTTTGTTCTGGAGCAATGTGTATAATCTGGAGATCCGGTCGGGGCAATGGTTCCAGATGTTGAAGAGACGAGAGAATCACAATGGCGCCAGAAGACTAGGAGATGCACCGTTGTTGAAAATCGCAGAGCTTGGTCGAGGCAGAGGTGACGGTTGTGGACATCGAGACAGAGGCGGAGGTTGTAGACGAGGCGACATGGCTTGATCTCGAGGCCGTTGTGAATGGCGTCGATTGATGCAACAGGACTGTGGTCGACGGCGAGCAGTAAGGGTGAACCGCAGACAGCGGTGTTGTCGGGTGTGGCGGCGGAGAAAGGCTGCTATTGTATTTTTTTTCTTCGTGTGGAGAGAGAGTGAGAATATACATATACATATAATGAAATTAGAAGGGCATTAATGTTATTTTACAGGTTTTTGGGTACAAAAAATGACACGTTAGCAAATTTAATTGAGGATTGACGAAAATTGTCTATAGGCATCATGTTGATACAATTTCGGGAGTTTGGACATTACATTGATAGGATTTAAAAGTTGGACATCACATTGATACATTTGAAAATGTTCAAGCACCGTGGATGAATTTTTTTCTAAACTTAATTCGAACAATTGTAATAAGGATCTTAGTAAATGGCTGAATATCCGTAAACATCTATAATGTATCTCAGTACACAGAAGCTCCAGACCAGTGTGCTCGTCCTGCTCTCCACATTTTCTCAACCCTGTAATCTACTGTTGTCGTCTACCATGAGAACTTCCCGTACGTGTAGTGTTGATAAAGTTAATGTGACTGCAATATCTTTTTAGAGTCATGGAAAGTGCCATGGAATGGTGCTATCTTGCCTTCTGAGACCATCCACAGCTCATCCACACTTCCAGAGATCAGATGCTCGTCATGACTAACCTGTAAGCAACAAAACGCACCAACTTTAAACCACAAAGTAGTACAGTACATGTTGATCATAGTTGTACAAGATCCCTAAATAACTCTGATGTCGCAAATGGGATAATGAAGGGAAAATGGATGAATTACCATGAGAAAGCCTCCTTGGAAGAAAACAAGACCTTTTGTATCAATGCCTCCACAGCATCAAGATCCTACATGTCTAAAGCTATTTCAAAGTAAGAAACAATAAGTCAAATCGGTGTGATTTTGTTCATTTCAAACAAGCAATTTGAAATCCAGATACTCGTAGCTTATGTTGAGTAATAACAACAAGGACTGTGACTTGTCAAATGATTGGACGGCTCATCAAGCAAGATTATGTGTGGCTTCTTGAAAGTAATGCTACTCTCCACCTGATAAATAAACATATTTCCAACATAAGTATTCGAAGAAAAAAAAATAGTTGAAATGATGTTTCAATTTTGTCATAATCGATAATTTAATTATTAAATTTTAAAAAATATTTAAAAAGTTATTGAACTTTAATTTTATGTATCAATTCGATCATTTTGTCTATTAATTTGATCAATTTGTTTATTTGGCATAATGACTAAATTGATAGTAAAAGTTAAAGTTCAATGACTTTTTTGATATTTTCTAAACTTCAGTAATTAAATTGTCGATTGTGACAAAATTGAGTGATCATTGTAACTATTTTTCTTTCGAAGAATTAGTAAAAACTACAGTTCACTCTCTCCGGGAGTAAATGACACACTTGTCCAAAATTCACGAGGATGAAGTCAAATAATAGTTTTAAATCTTCAATTATACATTTTGAATCATTCACAATATGGATTATGGACAACAGGCAGTGTACATTGGCGGCAGTGCGAGATTTTGAGTCACTCCAAAAGAACCCAAATGAGAACGGAGCTTCTGTTCAGGCTCCCTGCAAAAGAAGAGTGGTCATGAAAGAGCTAAAATGGCGTGTTTTTTAAAATAGCTCAGATCCACGAATATTATTTAGAATTCTTGGGGTTTTGACGGCTATATATACTCGGCAAGCTCTTAGGTTCTAATAGCTAATTACATTCTCACCCTTAACCTCCGGACAAATTGTTTGAAAATAACTACACTTTTAGTGTATGATGATATTCGAATACATGATTCAGATAAATATTTGAACACATTTTACGAAGACAAATACTTCATATAAGCCATTTCATTTGTTATAAACACTTCCATTGATACATAATACTACAATTTCTTAGTTTTCCTAGTTCGTTTACAAATCTAAACCATAACAAAACAAAGTAACTATCAACATGGATCCTCCCTATACATAACTTGGGGATGGTTAACCACCATGTGACGTCGGTCCACAATGCGAGCACGTATGCCATAAGAGTGTGTTAGCTCTCGGATTATTTGCGCCACCAAATCCAAGATTGAAGATTTGAAGTCACATATTGTATTGCATACGCCCTCTTTGAAGAGCAATAGTTCTGAACAATCTTAAGGCAACGTACGCTTTGTTCTTCGAGACCACCTTGTTCGGACACTTTATCGGTCCTCTCAAGTTCACAGGCTCTAGATCAGATTGTAACACATTATCTATCGAAGTAATCTATCTAGCGTTGTAATCTTTGCACTTTAGTCTTGAAACTAGTAAAACATTATCTCGTTGAAACCCTTCATGAGTGCCACAAAGTTGTTGCAAAGAGCTCCAATAGAAGTACACTCATCTAGTCCTTTAATTTCTATTACTCTTCTTTTTGTCCACACTTTGTTGTTGTAGTCTTCCATAACACATAGTTCATGCAACTCCTCTCCTTCCTCGCATATCCATGCTAGGTGACTTGGTATTCCACCAGCTGATGATTCCTATTGCTTGTCGAGAAAGGTAACTCAAATATCTCCCAAGTCTCCTTATCTCCATGAAAAGCAAATCTCGATTATCCGACAAAAGCCAAAAGCCAGTGTGACGCACCGCATGCCAACACTGTAGGTTTAAAGTCGAAGAAAACACAATGTGGTAAACTGACATCGTTCAGCTCTTTCCATACTCGAGGTTCCGAATCGTATACCTCGCATCGAAGGTTGTTGATCGAGCACTTGGGCTGTGAGAATCGAACAATCTTGTACCTAAGAGGTTTGGATCTTAACACCAATATGGAAATCGCTACGGTCATTTACTTTGTTTTTGGGTTACGTATCTGTCCCCAGTCTCTAGTCGTAGGCTTGCAAACATAATACTGCGGAGGCCTGTGTAGTCGTCGTCGTTCTGGCTCACACAGATAAGTATGCCTCGGCGAGACGCTTCAATGCTAACAGGTTTAGGTAAGAAACTCATAGACAATTTTTTATCGAAACAACTGGACACGAAGATGGATGAGTACTTGTTTTGTTGTAGGCTTTGTAGGAAAACTCCGGATGTTGTTTTGGTTCTCTCACATAATGGATTTAGGAACGTTGAATCGTATGTAGTGCAATTCCATTCTTTTGAAACGAGCCTGCAACGGCCTAAGGTGTCTAAGGATGCTCTGGTTAGGATTTCGAAAGTAAGATCAGAAGGGAGGGCTGGCGCTAGAGAGATTTGATCGATATTACTACACACTACATAGAGAGAGTTTTAAGACCACAGATTGAGTATAGTACAAGCACACAAATGCCCCAATTCCTATTTCCTATATATAGGCTCGTAATTGAACAAAACCTAATCCACAGAGGAATCCTAAATCCAAAAACAACATAAATGAAACCAAGTAAAAGCCCAAGTGGGGATTTCTAAATCCAAAGCCCAAGTGGGGATTTCTGATCAAGCCCATAAGTAATAAAGCCCATATTTCAGCTCACTTGGGCTTCTTACCCCACAAAAACCAATAAAGAAACACTCTTGAAGGTCTGTCTTTCTTCTTCTTCACTTGTTCACCTTGTCGAAATTCTACAGGAGTTTGTCATGGCGAACTCCATTATCACCACCGAGAAACCCTCCACCTCGTCCCCGCTGGACCCTCCTTCCCGTATCGTCTGCCACGTGTACTCTCTTCTTCTCTTCAAAGCTCTGCAGCTCTCTGCAAATTTTCCCCCCCAATTTTCTTACCTCGTTTTGTTTTAATTTTTTGCTGCTTTATCTGAGTGCAGTTGCCAGAAGCAGTTTTCACAGTACACGTGTCCTCGGTGCAACTCGCGCTACTGCTCTCTTCACTGCTACAAGGTATGTTGGCGAACCCAATTGTGTAGTGTATTTTCGTGAGTGAGAAATATGAATAATGATTGGTTTATTTTGTGAATTGTAATGTGAACAGACTCATAATGTGAGATGTACGGAGTCGTTTATGAGAGACAATGTGGTTGGGGAGCTTGGGCAGTTGCGGTCCAATGAAGAAACTAAGCTGAAGATGATGGACATTTTGAAACGGTTTCATTCTGCAGAAGAAGAAGAAACCGATGCCGTAGATGAGGATATGGATGGTAGTTTATATGTTTATTCTCATTTCTGCTGGCTTGGAAAGTTAATTCTATTGGGAATTAAGGTTGAGTGAAGAATTGGATGCTTTTGAAGGTTTGATTACAATTGAAAACGGTGTGTTAATGCGTCATTTAGAAGCGGAAGGCGGCTGTTGGAACATATGTCTGTCTAGTATGATTAGTATCCTTGACTGATTAAGCTCTGAAAAGAGAGATTTGTTGTAGTTGGTCTATGGAAGATTGTAGCCTTATGTTGGCTACTGACTAGTTTTCACTGTTTGTTGATTTGCCTTGAACATATTTGTGTTTAACTTATACTCTTATAGTCCATGAAAATTTTTAAGCAGATTGAATTTCTGACAAGAACCTCGTCTTATTTTCTTGGCAGATTTGACACTGTCGGAAGAGACTATTCAAAAAGTACTATCTGGTACATCCCTGCCGATCGTTCATTCATTCTGATTTTTCTGTTTTATGCTACTGTGATCAATCCCTTGTTTATACTTGTTAGTTTTAAGTTTTAGATGTTGACTATGGATTATCTGTTCTTTGAGTTCCTTGCCATTTTCCATAGCTTACAAGAGATAATCATATTTACTCTTTGCAGGAGGTGAAGTTTGTTTTGATGATCTATCTCCAGAAGAAAAGAAGCTATTCCAGAGAGCTGTTGCATCTGGGGAACTGAGCAAGATGATCAAGCCTTGGGATCCTTGGTGGTTGAAGCCTTCTGCGAGAACAGTATCATTCAGTAAAGAAGGAACACAACTTATCCTGCCGCTTGGCAAAGAAGATGAATTAACAGCATCGGAAAATGAAGCAAGTGAGATTCCACCAGGTCCAGACACACCACTGCCTCCCCTCAGCTGGCTTAGTTCCACAAAGCCGTCGCCATTCTTAGCTGTTCATCTGGTTGACATTATTTACAGCTACTGCTTTGCACTTCGTCTCTACAATGGTGATTGGCAATCAGACGCTATGGGCTCAGCCATGGTCGTGCTTTCCATGTCATCTGTCTTGGGTCAAGGAGGTCAACCGGAGTCTGTCCTGGAAGCTCTATCTTATTGCTTGGAGCAGACTTGCTCTCCAGCTTTCACACACATGGGAGGCTTGAAATTTGGACTAGGCCTTGTAGACGACGTAATTAGCCTATTAACCTCGGGAACCCCTGCATTGTTGTGCTTGCTCTGTGATATGCAGAGGATGGTCCAGGCTGGGGAGAACGAGCTGAAATCAGAGAAACCGAGGAAGTCAAGAAGAGTTGAAATTAGGAGTAAGCTGAAGCTGGCCGAGAGGAAGATCTTTTTTCTCATGTGTTGGGTCCATGAGCAACCTGGGGAAGCTTGGTCCTCCTTAGCAGCAATTGTAACGGTCGAGAAGAGTTCCGCAATGAACTACGAAGCTGTCTCAAGGCCCCGGAAAGCAGAGCACAAAGCTGAATCCAGAAGCAAAGTCTTGATTGAGGAGATCAACGATATGTAGACAATCTGACAATTTCTATTTTTGAGATAATGAGAGTGTTTAGATCGTTTTCTATCTAAAGCATTCGACAGAAATGAATTGTCTGCGAGAACAAAAATACTATTGCCCCTGTTTAATGTTTTTCTGAAGTGTAACGAAACGGCGTCGTTGCTGTCCTCTTTAATGTCGGTTACTCACCCGCCAAGGGACGCGTACAATTGGCAATCGTTTAAAAACAATTCCCGACGTGATGGCATTTATGAAATTATTATGATAATCAGGGGCTATTATCCAAAACTATATGAGCCGTGGTCAGGTCTCATTCTCTTCTCTTGGTTGCGATAAACCTCACAGTCGTCGTCCCACAGAGAGAGAGAGAGCACAAACATTTTCAACAACTCATCGAAAACGTCGTCGTTTTACCACGTCTCCAATTTCACGGCGGAGAGAGCTTAGTCTCGTGCAACAATCTCCGATCAGCCATGAGTGATCCGAGTGACAAAGTAGCCTATTTCCAAGCGATCACTGGTCTCGAAGACTCGGATTTGTGCGTCGAGATCCTCACCGCCCATGGCTGGGACCTCGAGCTCGCGATCTCATCCTTCACCACCACCGCCGCCGCCGCCGAAGACCACCACAACCACGCGCCTCCGCCTCCGGAGGAGAATCACTTCACTCCCGACGCCGCCGTTGTCTCGCAGTTCGTTCCGGAACCGTCGCACCCCTCCATCGGATCGCCTCCGAACGCCGTCGCGGCTCCCGGTTTGGTCTGGAGGGTCATAACTCTGCCGATTTCGGTCATTTCTGGCAGCCTAGGGCTTATTTCCGGCGCGATTGGGCTCGGCGTGTGGGCCGCGGGAGGCGTGCTGTCGTACTCGCTCGGAATGATTGGGTTGGGCTCGGGCTCGGGCTCGGGCCGGGTCGGCGGCGGAGGTGAGTCGTCTTCGCGGCTGGTGTCTGTTTCGGCCGTGGCGACGGAGGCGATGGAGTTCGTGGCGAGTTTCGAGAGGGAGTACGGGACGACGGGGCCGGATTTCGTCGGCGAAGGATTTTCGGAGGCTTTACAGAGGTCAAGGAGCGAGTTCAAGCTGTTGTTCGTGTATTTACACTCGCCGGAACACCCTGATACGCCGTCGTTCTGTGAGAGGACTCTGTGCTCCGAGGCACTGGCGGCATATATCAACGAGAACTTTGTGTCGTGGGGAGGGAGTATTCGAGCCAGTGAGGGTTTCAAAATGAGTAACAGCTTGAAGGCCTCGAGGTTTCCGTTCTGTGCTGTTGTTATGGCCGCCACGAACCAGAGGATTGTGCTGCTTCAGCAGGTATGAGATCATCGAAAAGCTTTAATTGGTTGACTGAGTATAGTAAATTCGTTATTCTATCATTGATGTTGCTATCTTATCATTGAAGAGTAGTGGCGCATTTTTGTTGCTTGTAAATTATTGGGCTGACTTGTTGGTATTAGTAATTGTTGGGGTTGATTGGAAATGGTACATTTATCATTCGTATCATTCAGTGTCTCAAGGGTAAAGAGGTTCTTGGATTTTTCCAGTATAGAATGGTGCAAGATTCCTTTTTTGCATGCAGTTTGTTCAATGTGGAAGTTGGAATTTGTTAATTTCATTGCATGGGTTAGTGTTTGGACGAGGCGGTGAGTAGTGGTGGCCGTACTCTTTGAATTATCAGATCAATGATGGAAATGCTCCTCACAACCATATTTAGTTTAGCTTGTGAATCCTTTTTTCCTCATCTGTAGTTGAGTTCATTTTTAGAAGTTCGTTTGGATTTTTTTTTTCTTTGTTTGTTTTCATAACGGTTTCTGTACTGTTTTAAATTCTGTTTCTATAGTTTTTTCTTGTTATTAGCAGTGTAAATGATTGATGCAAGTTGTCCTAAACTTGAAGATAGAACACATTTTATTTCAGGTATTAGAGGCCAACATAAAAACTTGATGCTTAATTACTTGAAATAGAAATCTGTTATTTTTGTTATATTGTATTATTTAGTAAAACTTTGTGTAGTTGTGCTGAAGCTTCTGTTGAGAATTGCTGCTATGTTCTGAGACAATGTTGCCTGAACTTAAGTTCTCTTGGGATTTTGATAACCTTAAGCTCATTAACATCTCTTTTTGATTGCCCACAAAGATTGAATTATGTCCAAAATATGTCAGTATATTTGACAGGAGCTAGGTTATATATGTTACTCTTGGGAGACTTGTATACGTGTAATGAACTGTTTGAGTTTAACTTGATTCCTCCTTGAGTAAATTATACTAATTTTATTTCTTGGTTGATACCTTTGAGATTTTCTCTCAGTAAATTGATGCATCATGCTGAAAGTAGGTTGGTGTTCTTCCATTTGGAGTGTGTGATCAACTGTGGTTTCTTCCCCCCCCCCCCCCCCCCCCCCCATATTTTCTATTTCTTTTACACTTTTCTTCACTGATAGTTGATCTAAAGTTGTAGTTTGACTGTTGATGTAACATTCTCATGTTTTGCAGGTTGAGGGGCCAAGATCTCCTGAAGAAATGCTTTCATTACTGAACAGAGTGGTTGAAGAGAGTGCTTCTGTTCTTGTCACAGCAAGGCTTGATGCAGAAGAAAGGAGAAACAATGTTCGTTTGAGAGAGGAACAGGATGCAGCTTATAGAGCAGCACTTGAAGCTGATCAAGTATGCTTATAGCTAAGCTAGGTTTCTTGTTTTATTGTCCATCCAAAAATGAAGTTAGTTCTTCCTTTTCTCTAATGTCATTTAAGTTTTTCTTCAGGCCAGAGAAATACAGAGGAGAGAAGAGCAAGAACGCCTGGAAAGAGAAGCTGCAGAAGCTGAGAGGAAGCTTAAGGAGGAAGAAGAGGCTCGCGAAAGAGAAGCACGAGAGGCTGCAGAGAGAGCGGCTGAAAGAGCTAGGATAAGACAGGAGAAAGCACTGTCACTCGGTGTTGAACCAGAGAAAGGACCTAATGTTACACAAGTAAGCCCGCTTGCGTTAAAACTTAAGCTTTCTATTGTTACTATTGCAGCATTTTCACTTTGCCTGCATCGGTGTTATCAACTTATTGAAAATTTAATTTACTTCTTCTTGACCTTCAAGTTTTCAACTGCAATTCTACATGTGCACATAATGTAGTGGTTGCATAAAAATTCTTTGTGCAATTGATAATAGTACTTCCACCTAACGTATGTTAATATGACGCATTAGGTTCTGGTAAGGTTCCCAGCCGGAGAACGCAAGGAAAGGAGGTTCCACAGTACCGCCACAATCCAGTCTCTGTATGACTATGTCGATTCTTTGGGCTGTTTAGACGTAGAGGACTACAGTCTTGTCTCCAGCTTCCCGCGGGTGGTATATGGTTCAGATAAGGCATCCATGACCTTGATAGAAGCTAAATTGCACCCTCAGGCCAGTTTTTTCGTGGAGCTAAATTCTTGAATACTACTTAGACACAGGATTGAAATCAAAATGGTAGAGAGATTAAGACCCACAATCTCATAGTCTGCCAGTAGGATACTTTGTTTTTGCTTTGCTATAGTACCATGATGGTCCAATATGTTAGAACGATATGATGAGGTAAGATAGATACCATTTGTCTCTAATGTGGATATGTAGTTTTTTCTTCAATGCTAATTCTTTCAAGCAAGAGCGACTTTAGAATCTGGGATTCAAAACGAATAATAATACTATCACTTGAAGCTCATGCATGAAAAATATCCTTCTTCAAGTGGCCGATTATCCCCATATTATTTTTATAAGTTGAGTGAGAGGTGAGGAGTTTAATTTCTCGATCTGACATTTATATATAAGCGGATACAAAAATATATCATGATAAAATTGAATTATGAGTATATTTTTATCAAGTCATAGACATAAATAAGAAACCGTTGATATCAACGAGCAGATGGGTGATCAACCGTTGATATCAACAGCAAAAACAATTAACTATACACATTAATATTTGTGATCAGATTGCTAAATTATCTATAACGAATAATTACATACTAATGCATATATTCTTTTCTACGAACTAACTCTCCAAACTTCTCTCTAAAAATTTCTTCTATATTCTCCAATAGCTAACAAATCATGATTCCCATAGAACATTTATAACAATCCACTCAATTTGTTACATCATTTATAGGAATATTGATTATAATATATTGTAATGCATATTTAAGGTCATCTATCAATGAATAAAATAGAGTTTCAGATCTATCTCTTGCCTATCTTTATTTCTTCTTCAACACGTTATCAGTAGCTCTTGAGTTGTTAGTTACGGTTATGGGGGAGTCACGATTTTATGGGGAGTGGTATAAATTCACCGATTTTTGCATCGATTTTTATGACCATATATCATGGATCATGTTTATTATTCCCTAAACTAGATATTAGTGATCGTGGTTCTTTCGATCAGTAAACTAATTACTTCTCTTGTCTTTTGTAGATGGCTGAGTCGGCAATGCCAGAGTTTGACATCTTTGATATTCAAGGAGTAGAATACCACAGATGGGTCTTAGATGTGAGGAATACTCTCATCGGTAAAAGACTCATGGATACTATCCAACCAATACTAGCGGGTCAAGAAGTCAGCAATGACACCACAGCTAGAAAAGATCAAGCTCTCATGTTTCTCATTAGACATATTCATCTTACTCTGAGAAAACAGTACTTGTTAAAGGATGACCCCGCGGATTTGTGGGTAACTTTGCAAGAACGATTCAACAATGTGCATGATGCACATCTTCCAGAGCTCATAGAAAGATGGGATATAATTCAGTTATTGGATTATCCTAAGATCAACGATTTTTATTAGGATATGCTAGAGCTACAATCAGATCTCGTCATTTGTGGCGTTGTAAAGACTGACTAAGCCATGGTTGAGGAGTCTTTGAGCACCTTTCCTACCTCAATGGACACCCTTGAACATCAGTATCACATTGATTATGAGCAAGGAAGACTTTGATTATTCGGTGATCTTATGATTGTGTTGGCCAAGAAAAAGAGGCATCACGAGATCATTCTCCAAAACAATGTTAAGCTAGTCAGTACAGAGAGTCCATGAGACTTATAACACTGGTTGAAAAACTCGGAAGGATAAGAGGAAGCAGCGTTCTGCACCTTATCAAAATAATCTTGGTAGATGAGGTAATGACAGAGGTCGTGGTCAAGGAGGACACAGTCAGAATTTGACTTGGACTCGCCAAGATAATGGCCATAACAACTCCAACAAGAATCCATCAAGTTCTGGTTCTAGAAACAATGAAGATTCTTGAAGGTCTGCTCTTTCAAGGTCTAGCTTGACACCTTGCTTATAGGTATGGTTCTAACAAGCTAGCATATGCACAAGCAATGTCGTGCAACTAAAGATGTCCAGAATGCCTACAAGAGATGCAAGCAGTACCTGACACATGAGACCAACTACACTGTGGATCAAGAGATGGATGATGTTGGTGAATCCAACCTTCACCAACCTTATAGTAGTAGATGTCAACAAAGCAAGTCTAGAGACTGGGGATTTTGATTAGTCTATGTATTAGACCCATATCTCTACTATGTAAACAAGTTTATCCTTGTTTTTGACTTTATTTTTTAGTCATGGTTATTGAATAAGAACAATCTTTTGATGTAAGTTTTGATGTTGGCAAAGTAATAAAATTTTCTTCATTTCGGTATTTAAAAGTGTTAAGAATGGTTATGTTAATACATATTGCTTACAGGGTTCAAATTCTACAAAAATCTATGGCATTATGACACCAAAGTATCATAAAAACGAGACAAAAAGAGGATGGTTTTGATCTTGGGTATCTTTCGACCCGTCGAATGGCACACACTGGATCAGGGTTTTTGGCATTTTTCGTCCTGTAAATTTTTTTTCCTGGTTTTCATTCAACCCGTCGAATATAATCCTCAGATTACTTAAAGTGGTTTTACATCGGTTTACTTATGCCATATCAACACTCTTTAAGGGTCACAACCCTCTGGTAAATCTTTAAGTCTTTACTTAAAGTGTTTGACAAGTTTTTAAGACTAATTAATTCAAATTCTTTTGTAGATATTTGAAGGAGAGATCAAATGTCTAGCATATAATGGTACTACTCATACTATACTGCAGAATAGACAATTGTTTATTGATCTTGTGCTATATACATCATCAGTGACAACCATGATTGGTTCAGCACTGGTTATATAATGGTGTGGTATAGTACAATTTTTACTACCACATAGTACAAAAATTTACGTCACTGATGCATTGTACGTGCCTAAGGCCAACAGAATATTGTTAAGTTTTAAAGACATTAGAGCCAACGGTTTACACTAGGGAACTCATTGTGAGAATGATAAAGAATTCTTATCCATAACTTATGAGAAATGCAGTAGAAAACATGTCTTAACAATTTTAGTGGCAATTCAAAGTGGTGTATATCTTACTACAATTCGGATTATTGAATCAAATGTAGTCACTTTATCTATTGTGTGTGACTCGAAATCTTATCAGCTTTGGCATTACTGACTAGGACGTACATCCAAGTCGTGATATGATGATCAAAATATTGAAAAACTTTCATGGCCATCCATTTTTCAAGGCAAAGAAACATGTACCGATTCCCATCGGTTTTGATGGAATTAATGAGATTAACATTGTTAATCTGGTTACGACTACTAAGTCGACTACAACACCTAGTGTTGATTTATAAGATTCCTTTATGACAATCTATGATGCTCATCGCTCATTTTGCAAAACTTGTTCATTAGTAAAATTGCAAGCTAGGCTTTCATTTGTGGTTGAGAACACTTAAAATATATCATTCTTACAGAGAATCTATGAAGATATTTGTGGACCTATCAAACTGGAATACGGACCATTTAAGTATTTTATGGTTTTGGTAGATGCATCAACGTGATGGTTACACGTTGCTTTGCTATCCATAAGGAATGCTGCATTTGCAAAACTCCTAGCACAAATTATTAAACTTTTGGTTCACCATCCGGATAACCCAATCAGGTCAATTAGATTGGATAATGCAGGAGACTTCACAACAAAGAATTTTGATGACTAATGCATGTCGATTGAGATTGAAGTTTAACATCTAATCCCTCATGTTCATTCACATAATGGTTTAGCAGAGACACAAATTAAGTGGTTACAACTTGCGGCTAGAGCAATGGTTATGGACACTAATTTGTCGGTATCTTCTTGGAGATATACAGTATTACATACATCAATGCTTCTTCGCTTGAGACCTGTAGTACGCCAACCATTCACTGTGTACCAGTTGGTAACTGGATATGAGTATGATATTTCACACTTACACATATTTGGTTATATAGTGCATGTGAAAATTGCGCCTCTACAGCGCACTAAAATGGATCGTCAATGTCGATTATGCATATATGTTGGTTATGAATCTCTAACGATTGTCTGTTACTTCAACATGAGATCTCTTTACTGCAAGATTTACAGATTGTCACTTTGAAGAAACATACTTCCCGACATTGGGGGAGATAAGAATGCCTCCATTCCGGTTGAACGTCAGGAAAATTGACGCCGAAAACTCCTCCCACTATGTTTCAAGAAGATTCATGCACATCTCAGAGTGAGATTGAAGTGCGACGAATCCTTGATCTTCAGAAGGTAGTAGACTCGATGTCTGACTCCTTTACTAATATTGCCAAAGTGATGAGATTATACATTCCTGTTACAAATGTTCTTGCAAGGTTGGAAGTCTCCAAGAAGAGGCAGTATAACGCAACTTCAAGGCATAGTAACGAGCCTCTTGCCCATGTGGATGGAGTAGCGTCTGCCTCAGCTCCCACCAGGAAGAGAGGGAGACCAAGAAAATCCATAGATGAGTTGTCGGAAAAAAGGCAGGCCATTCAAGCACAAAATGATCATTTCATCATCAATGTTGTGAATCCTTCACATGAGATTGTTCATGACTACAGTTATGTCCTAGAATCACAAATAGCTTCTCTGGATGCCGCTTTAGAACCATATGTGATGTCAGAGAACAGTGAAATCTCACTAACTAACAATGATGCGCACATTGTTATGGATAGACCATCCAAAATAGTTGATGATGTTTTTGCTTATTCCGTCGCTCACGAGATTATTGACGATGATGAAATGGAATCTTGCTCAGTTGCTAAATGTCAGCGGAGAGCGGATTGGCCGAAATGGAAAGAAGCAATGCATGCCAAACTAGATTCTTTGAAGAAAAGGCAAGTTTTTGGTCTGGTAATGCTATGCCCACCAAATGTAAAGCCGGTTGGACATAAATGGGTCTTTGTTCGAAAGCGTAATGAGAAGAATGAAGTCATGCAGTATAAAGCTAAACTTGTGGCACAAGGATTCTCTCAACGCCCTGACATTGATTATGAGGAGACATACTCTTCAGTTATGAACATTATTACTTTCCGCTACCTTGTCAATTTGGTAGTGTCCAAAAAAATGAGTATGCAGCTAATGGATGTGGTGACTGCATATCTCTATGAAAAACTTGATTCAGAGATATACATGAAATTGTCGGAAGACGTGGTTATACCTAATTCAAGTAACTCTACACCACAGAGTGCCTATGTGATTAGGTTGAAATGTTCACTATATGGATTGAAATAATGTGGTAGGATGTGGTACACATGTCTAAGTGACTACTTGATTGGAAAAAGATACAAGAACGATGATTTATGCCCATGTGTGTTCATTAAGAAAACAAGTTCATGATTTGTCATTGTAGCGGTCTATGTTGATGATATGAATATCATTGGGTCTCTTGACGAAATCAATGAGAATGTTGGCTACTTGAAATCCGAGTTTGAGATGAAAGACCTTGGTAGGACTCGATTTTTTCTTGGTTTGGAATTAAAACATCGTGTTGGTGGAATATTTATTCACCAGTTTGCTTATGTCCAAAAGATGGTCAGGCGATTCAACATGGACAAAACACACCCTCTTAGCACACTAATGGTCGTACGCAGTTTGAAACCCAATAAGGATTTGTGCCGTCTGAAAGATGAAGATGAGGAATTATTAAGAGATGAGGTACCATACCTTAGTGCTATTGGAGCTTTATTTTATTTAGCTTGATGCACAAGACCATACATTGCTTTCTCTGTGAGCTTATTAGCTCGGTTTAGTTCTGCACAAACACAACATCATTTAAATGGTATAAAACACATCTTCAGGTACTTGAAGGGTTCCATAGACTTGTGTTTGTTCCTTCCCTTCAAAGAATACATAGATAAACTTGAAATTTCCAAAAAATAGATGGTTGAATCGCAACATGCAGGTTCCAGGGTCTTTGACCTGTTGAGTGAATCACTCAAGCCATTAAAGGTTGCACCCTGGACAGACCAAAACCATACCTTCGACCCGTTGAAGTAATTGTTCGACCCATTGAACACTAATCCGGCTGCAAGCACTATTCCTCAATTTAGTGTAGTCTCCTGTTTAGAGACACCTTGTGAAGTCTTGGTTGATTTTGCTAATGCTGGGTACCTCTCTAACCCACACAAATGACGTTCCCAGACAGGTTATGTATATATTCACCATGGGAAACACAACGAGTTCCTGGAGATCAACTAAGCGTACATTTATTGCTACTTCCTCGAATCATTCTGAGATTATAGCTTTACATGAAACGGTTAAGGAGTGTATTTGGCTTAGGTTAATCATACATCATATTCGAGGATCTAGTGGATTATCATCCATTACTACAGCACCAACTTGTATCTTTGAGGACAATGCGGCTTGCATTGAACAAATGAAGTTGGGATACATCAAGGGTGATCATACCAAGCACATATCGCAGACGTTTTTCTTCAATCAGCAACAACAACAACTATTGAACATTCATGTGAATCAAGTATGTTCAGCTGATAATGGTGCAAACTTGTTTACCAAATCATTGCCAAAATTTACATTTGCAAAGCTTGTGAAACGCATTGGTATGAGTAGATTATCTGAACTCCAAGATTGAGTTACTGATCAGGAGGAGTTCATTTTGTAGACATCAGGAAGAGTCCATATCACATGTGGTCGCTTTTATACTTGATGCGTTGTACTTTTTTTTTCCTTAGACCAAATTTTTGTTTTTATCTGAGAGGTTTTTTGTTTGCTTGCAAATTGACAAATTTTTTAATGAGATAACAAGTTATGCATCATCCATTAAGATCGCGACACAAATGAGGTGTTTAAGAAAATAATATTCTTAGTATCTCAATGTGTGTTTTGTCCTAATTAAAGTAAAAATATATATTCTCATAATCTTTAATTTATAAGAATATTACTCGTAACAAATTATAACACATTTAAAATTATTTATCAAAAAATAAAATTCTGATCTATCCCAATCTTTATTTCTCCTCCGACGGCTATAGGAAAAAGAAAATAAAAACCAGAATACAAAAAAGTAGATTCCAGCTCCACAAAAACGCAAGGGTGAATCTTTCATTCTTTCTGATCATCGAACTCCCTAACCCTCTCCAAACTTCTCTTTGCTTTCCTCGAACCATATCCGAAACCTCAATTCACAATCCTCTAGGGTTTTCAATTGTGCTCTAAATCGGCGATCCAAAAGATGCAGAGAGCACCATGGCTGAGCCTCGGATAGGTTCGACAAGGTGGAGAAGCTCAATTCCGAACTGGATTTCGGATATGGAACCGTGCTCGTGCGACACGTCGTTCATCATCGTCGGCTGCCGGTACCGTCTCCGATCGGCGTTCGACTCCTATTCCGTTGCCTGCGAGGCGTTTTCTGAACCATGCTCGCGCGACAAGTTGTTCATCAAACAGCTCTAATAGTTTGTGCTTTTCGTTTTTTCGTCTGAAGATTGTTGCTTTGGTGTGGAAATTTCGCTTGTCAGCGTTTCGAGAATGGATTACTGTGCTGGTTTGATCGATTTGAAATCTGATTTCGTGGAGGAAGATCCCACTGGGAGATTTTTTAGGGTAATATTTTGATTTTCAATTCGGAATTTGATTTATTTGATTATAAATATGTGGACTATTTAGCATTTGAAATATGTGACGATGTGATTGGATTTGAAATGAGACAATTTGTGATTGTGTTTTGTGTTTTATTTCTCAGTCTGATGAAATCTTGGGGAGGGGGGCATTCAAGACTGTGTATGCTTCTCTAACCATATCTTGTTGGATCGGGTTTATAATTTTGTAGCTAAGATTATAGCTCTGTGAGAGTTTCCAATTTTTTTTCGTTGTCTTATTCTGCGTGGTGGTTTGAATGTGTAGATATAAGGCTTTTGATGAAGTTGAAGGATTAGAGGTGGCGTGGAGCCAGGTGTGTGTTGAGGATGTGTTGCAGATGCCGGAACAGCTTCAGAGATTGTATTCGGAGGTTCATCTGCTGAAGTCGTTGAAGCACGAAAATATCATCAAGTTCTGTAATTGGTGGGTGGATGATAAGAAAAAGACTATCAACATTATTACTGAGCTATTCACTTCCGGGAGCTTGAGGCAGTGAGTAATTTTAAATCTCTTTTTTGAACTGTTTCATATTTTGTTGCTTTACTTTGATTCCACTCACAAGGTTTATTCATTGGTTCATTGGATATAGGTATCGAAGGAAGCATAAGTGTGTTGAAATGAAGGCCATCAAGAAGTGGGCAAGGCAGATTCTTCGAGGCTTGCACTATCTGCATACACACGATCCTCCTATCATTCATAGAGATTTGAAATGCGACAACATATTCGTCAATGGAAATCTAGGAGAAATTAAAATTGGAGATCTTGGAATGGCTATAATCATGCAGCAGCCAACTGCCCATAGTGTGATTGGCACTCCGGAATTCATGGCACCCGAGCTTTATGACGAGGAATATAATGAATTAGTCGACATCTATTCTTTCGGCATGTGTGTGTTAGAATTGGTGACTTGTGAATACCCTTATAATGAATGTAGAAATCCCGCACAGATTTACAAAAAGGTGACCAATGTAAGTTGCTAATCCCATGCTTGATTTTCCTCCATATGTAGATTTACAAAAGTATGAAGCCTAACTAATGTTTTTCATTAATTCATTTGCTGCAGGGTATAAAGCCTGCTTCACTCGGTAAAGTGAGTGATCCTGAGGTCAAGCAGTTCATCGAGAAGTGTCTGGTACCTGCATCAATGAGATTGCCTGCTGCGGAGCTCTTGAAAGATCCATTCCTTGTAGTTGAAAATTTGAATGAGATCAGTTGTGATCCTTTGAGACCACACGATATGGTACCTAGATTAGTGAACATTCCCCAGCCTGATGCTCATCCGATTGATGTAGATGCTGACTACCAGAAGACTTCTGCTGGGTCTTGTAGAAAAGCTGTCAGTGCAACCAACTCATCCAACCTCTCAGTTATGGAGTTGCAAAGATTCACAGAGAATAATGAGTTCAGTTTAAGAGGAAAGAAAAATGCTGACAATACCATCGCATTAACTTTGCGTATAGTTTATCGCCGTGGTAAGTGCATCTGTGATGCTAAAAGGCTCACTTGTTTCCGTTCTTTTCATGAGCTGAAACTGAATAGTATCTGTGCATACAGGTCATGGGAAGACTATCCATTTCGAGTTCTATCTCGACTCTGATACTGCAATTTCAATTTCTGGGGAGATGGCTGAGCAACTTGGTCTTTCAAATGAAGATGTCTCCGTCACAGCGGAGTTAATTGATAGCTTGATTATGAAGATTGTACCCAGCTGGAAACCTACATCTGAAAGTTCATCATGTGGTGGAAATAGTTCATATGGTAATAATCATCTAGATGGAAACTTATTTGGGTGCCCTTGGGGTTTAGGGTTGGTCAAAGGTGCATCAGTGGTTTCAGATATATCAGCTGAGTATGGCATCAATACTGTCCTTGATGTCACTAGTGTCAAAGGTCTGGAATCAGACAAGTACAGTTATGATGAATTCTATATTGGTTCCGATGGGTACAGTTCGAGTCCTGATTTTGTGGTTCTAGGTGAGATTATGGAGAAGAACTATGAAGCTAATTTTGGTGATTCTGTCGGGATGAATGACACGGCAATGAACTCTACTATCTCGAGCCGTAATAGTTTATCAAGCAATTGTTCATTGTCTGGGTTGTCTTTAATGGACAAACATCCATATGATAAGCTTCAAGTGGAACTGGATTCAATTGATGTGCAGTTTCATGAATGCCTGCTTGAGCTCTTGAAGATGAAGGAAGAGGCAATTAAAATAGCGAAGAAGAAATGGCTGGCAAAGAGGAGGTAAATGATTGTTTCTTTTCCTATACCAGTTTTTGAGTCCATTATGTTTTTTTCTTATGGGAAATTCATTGTCATAGCTGTTATTATTTTATATCATTTGTTGACACATTTGACAGTATTCATCCGGTAAATTTATTGAACATGTATATTTTTGGCCCTCATTGAGACTACATCAGAAAATGGTTTACTTGTACGTAAACTATTAGTAGTATGTTACGTACACGGTACATCCAGATCAATTCTCACCGGTCACATCTCTCCCAGTGGAGAGGGATGGCTTTGAACTTGTCGAGTACAACCGTGGAGGGAAACTTGGGCCAAACAAATTGGATCAGAAACTTGGGCGTAAGTGCGTAGGAGACCCGCGGGAATAAGTTTATAACAATAATTTGATAATATATGAACATAATTTTTTTGTTTCTTTCTAATTGAGGTAATAATAATAGTAGTAATGTCACAAGAAATGCGTTTGTCACCCACAAAAAACACAAATTAAGCAAGAAGAGCCAAGGCCGAAGCCGAAAAAACAAGAAGAGAAGGGAAATAATTATTGATGTTGGAGGCCTTCTTGGATGCGGGTCTTCTGTATTTATTAAAATATGCGGATTTTTTTGATTTAGTCAATATTTTGGTCATATAATCACATATTTATTGTTTAGTTTATAGATATATATTTATAAATCAATTCTGTAAGGTTTTATTCAATTTGATGATAATTTGGATTCTCATAATAATCGTCATTTACCACTTATATACATGAACGGTTCCAATATTATTGATTTTTGTCCGTTCATTAATTTGATCTAGTTAGGTAATTTAACCATCACCAAATTGGATGAAACTTTGTAGAAGTAATCTATACACTAATACCTAAAATCTGAATGATGAAAATGTGAATATATAACCTAAAACTTAGCCAAATTAAGAAATCCGCATATATAAATATAAGCAAACTCAGATTTAAGTACAAATCTGATTTCAGTTGCATAAAAGAGAGGAAGGAGCGAACTCAGATTTGCTACAAGAACTATTTTATCAGTATTTCACGTTATGATGCGTCTATTCACACCTCTCAAATTGATCACCACACCTCTCATCATTTTTCAACATTTTTAGTGCCATCTTTACCCTTTAACAAGGAAAAAAAGGGAGAACAAAAAACAGAGAAGAAGTAAGCATCGTAGAGAGAAGTAAACTATCAATTGAGAATGAAATTGGGTTTCTTTGTCATCATATAGCTAGCTTTTGTATGCGTGGGAAGTTTGGTCTTCCTACTCCTGGTCTACTAACTATACTCTTCCAGGCGTAAATTGATGTTCATAAAACCATAATTCTTTGATTTCTCTCTTATTTGGCATGTCGCAAATTTGATTTATAACGGGAGCAAGATTCAGAAACACTGAAATCCGAAAAATTCCGAGTGATCAACTTGCTGCTCCATATAGCATCAAGAAACCATTCAAATGTTTCATTTTACAACTTCTAAAGGTAGAGCTGCTATGTTGGAGGATCATGTTTGATGACATTTACTTCCGTCTTTTCTGGTGCGTTTAAAGGCTCAAAATCTAAGCTTTCTTCTATCCTGTCGTTTTCGCTTATCTTTGTGGTTTCCTTTCTTATTTGGGATTTTGCAAGTTCATTATATTGTTTCTTGAGATGGTTTTGGTTGTAGTCCCCTGTCCTTTGTTCTGATTTTTTAGTCTTTCAATAAACTTTCAGGAATGGACATTGAGTGAGCCCATCTCTCGCTTAAAAAAAAACTAGTTGTGTTTTAGGAATTATAAATGTAGAAAAAATAGTGTGAAGCAATGAACTGTGTAACTTTATTAATGAAGAAGCAACTCCTTTATATAGGAGAGTACAAGAGGTATAAACAGGAAAGTAATCTTATTACATCTCTGGATAAGATACACTGCCATATCATGTGATCTCCACCATAACTAGGAACATCAAATATCCTACAACACTCCTCCTTGTGCCGGTGTATGGTGGTGACGCTTCTTCATTTGCTTCATTGATGCCTCAATAAAAACCTTGCAGAGCCAAAAACTTTTGTAGGAAAAAATTGGTCTCGCCAAGTAAAAAGAGTGCAAATCGTCGTAGACGATGATATGACACATAACTATGTTGCCTCATTAAAACTTTTGCTAAGTAATAAAAAAATCCAGTGGGATAAAAACAACCTTAGTCAAGGAAAAATAGTATAACGTGTCATTCACATCCAGAAACGCTCATGTGCATGCCAGACTCCCCTTAAAGTCTGCATCTCCCTCTGATATCAACATCAAGGGTAGCTTGAATAAGATGAGCAACCCTATGCTCTACACATGCTTCTCAAATGTGGAATTTGGCCAATGACTTATAAAGTTTGCCACATTATCCTCAAATCAAACTTGGTCAACCATAACCTTGAGGAATTGCTATTGTTTGCTGACTATAGAATAACTTATGCGATATATGTTTGGTGTTGTCGCCCTACATGTAATCTAGCTTCATCACCTTAATGCAAGCAACATTATCCTCATAATGCATGTAGGTTCATAAGTGGTGATACATAAACCACTTGATCTTCAATATGTGCACTAATGGACCTCAACCATATGCACCCAATAATAACTTCATGTTAGATCAATAATCTCAACATGGTTTGAAGATGTAGTGACAAGAGTCTACTCTCTAGACTTCAAGATATCGCGGTGTTACCCATGGTAAAGACATAACCAACGTGGGAACAAATTTTGTGTAGATCAGAGAGATATCCAGCTTCAGCAAAACTTGCCAACACATCACAACGATTATTGGTGTAGGGAGTAAAGGGAAATCAACGCCACTCTCTTTATGGTGCCCTTACTTCCAACGCCACTCTCTTTATGGCCTCTCTGTAGGGATAGATTAAGCCCATATCTTTCATACTCTTTGATATTAAAAGATTGTCTTTTAAATCATTCCAATGGCATTGCGTGGGCGCATGACTTCATCTAGCTATCAAGTTCAATAATGATGAGGAGCTAAATCTTGTGTATTATGCTAAGTACACTCTTGCACTTAGATTAGGCACTTTAGCCTCTAACACGTCTTCGTCATCATTCCTTGGACGAAAACGGATCTCTCTAAGGTTCAAGACTATAGCAGATCATGGGAGTACTCATAGACTTCACTTTATCATCATAAAGTGCAATATATCTTAGTTTATAAGCCGATGATGGAGAATCTCATCATTACGGTACTCGAGTTCCCGTCACTAGCTGTGACTCCTTTATTCGAGACAAAACCATGTCTTTCCAAGATATTTCATCTCAAATTCGGATTTTAAACACTTTGCAAATCCTGAACTTGTCCTATAAATGAACATGCATGGGCATATCTCTTTCCAATCAAGTAGTCACTTGGTGTACGTTTCGATCTCATTGCAAATGCGCTCTGTGGTCTAGAGCTACTTGATTTGGGTAAATAAAGTCCATATGAGACATTCATATCTATCTCTTATTCTAGATCCCCATAGAGATACGTCATGACCACGTTTATAAGCTACATGTCAAGTTTTTTGGAAACTACCAAACTGACAAGGTAGTTGAGTGCAATGAAATTCATTATGAGAGAATTTATCTCATTGTAGTCGATTCCAGAGGGTTGTGAGAATCCTTGCGCCATGAGGCGAGTATAATCTCTTTATTCTCATCACGCTTTCTAATAAAGACTCATTTTGATAGGCTTTATACTTGGGTGTGTCGGCATGACCAACACAACGACTTTTCTCTTTGTTAGTGAACATAATTCAATCTGGATCGCTTCGTTCTATGTAGGCCAATGGCTACTACGTTCGGGAGTTTCAACGTAGATTTGTTCGATAAGTCTCAAAATTCCATAATCTCATGTACACTAGTGTAGTTTTTAGAGATCTCTATATTTTAAGAAATTGGTTTTAGCATTAAGGCGTCCCTCAATGATAACCATAATCCAAATATATTCTCATGAGATGGAATAGAGTATCAATGATCAATTGATCATATTGTGCCAAACTCGCTCCATTCCTTGGACGAGTATTTATCGAACATTTTGGTCCCCTAGGCTCTCCAGCGGAACTCATGGCTTTTGACGACACTATGCCACTTTGTGACATCACCATGCCATATTCTATGGTGGCAGCGCCATAACTAACTCCTTTTGGTGGCGCCATCTCCTCTCAAAGAGACATAAATCCTAACAGGCATGTTTGCAGCAAGTATATGTGATCTCGTCACTTTCACGATACTAAAAAACGTATCAGACATCGAATCTGTTACGTTCTATCGTTTGGAGATCATGATGAGACATATTGAGGACACAACCCTTTATGTCGTTCATATTTGAACATGCTTGTTCTTATCTCCCCCTAACGACGAGGAGACTGTCTCATCAAAGTAACATCCGCAAAACTAGCGGTAAAGAGATCACATGTCAAGGTTCTCATAGCGGATTCTAGTTGAAGACTCGTGCCCAACATATGTATTCATCCGTCTCGATTGACCCATCATAATGTGTTGTGACAGAGTAATTTTGGCACATGTATGCGTAAGTGCGAGATATTATCTTCGCACACAGTCACTAGCTGCGCAGAACAAGATTAAGTGATGGTGTATCGTAGACGATGTAGTGTAGCTGCACTGCGATATTGCATAACCCTAAGCAAAAATTATTAGTGTGCATTACCAATGCTCAAACTACTATCGTAGTCACTAAATAGTAGTTTTCTGCAAAACCATTTGGGTTTATTCATGAGAGTATGATACCAATATCAAATCTCAATGATGTGTAATATAAGTTATCGAAACTCTTTGATGTAAACTTTCTAGCATTATTAAGTCGAATAGACTATCAATGGGATGATTCGGGTAGTAAGCCCGCAGTCATATGATCTAAGCTAGAAGTTTGAGCAACATTACAAGTGGACGATGGCACGACACGTGACCAGTGTGTCTGCATTATAACCAACACCACAAAATATCGTAGTGGTCTGCTAGTTGGTTGAATCGTTCCATAGAATCACCTTAAATTCTATATAGTGAGAACATATGTGTCCTTTGCATAGGATGGTCTCAATCATAATCTCTTGAATGAGTGGGCTTTGCAATAACAAGTGATAAGCCTTTGAAAATAACCAATGAGGATTTTGGTTGAGGCTTGGAGTTTCCATGAACTCGGAAAGCAGGATACGAGATCTAGACTAGCACGCCATCCTCAGCATTTAGTTTTCTCCTCTTAGGGAAAAAGGCGTCGATCACTAATCGACGTTTGGATGATGGAGCCACCACTGAATGGTACCTAACTCCAATCTCTTATGAACCATCTCTAGTTCTTGCTTCCTTTCACTCGAAAGAAGGGATGTCCGATTGACTTTCAAATCCGGATCATCATATCATGACTTGGGTATCCCAATTTTTCGTATCAAAGCATATATGTGTCTGAATCCCTTAAGTCATCTCACATGACATTATTTAATTCTACAACTCTTTTTTAGTTGTCTTACATAGCCCATCTAGCTGGCACATAAGTTTCTCTAATATTCAGATCATACCGCAATTATTAGAGACAATATAAAGGAACTCATGTTCATTCTCACTTGAAAATTGTTGGCATAAATTATGAGAAGACCCATGTCCATTCTCATAATATAGAAACATAATCGACAAGGCACAACGTCGATGTAAGTTGTCTATGTCATAACATAGTATATGTAATTCCCGCTTCAGTGAGACATTCAAAGTTTTCGGGGAAAATACTTGCAAAGAAACAAGTCTTGCATGAGAAAAAATTGAAAAATAACTCGAAAGTTTGGTTTTCTAGAGATATGCCTTCGATCCATCGAAGCACCCCCTCGGGTTGATCCCTCGATCCATCGAGAACACCTTCGATCCATTGAAGGGTTTTCTCAGGTAATTTTTTCGATCCATCGAAGGGCCTCCTCGGGTTTCCTCAGGTTTTAGCCTTCCTCGGGTCAAGCTGACCTCTGTGTACTTAAACAGACATAACTTTGTCTAGAAAATAGATTTTGACGTTCCGGATGAAGTTATAGAAACTAGATATCCGTAGCTTTTTGAGCATATATTACTCATATGCTATATATTTCTGAATCAATCCCAGATTCATGTCAAAGCTAAGTAATCTGCACAGCCAATTGTGTTATGTCGGTTTCAGACCTCTGTCTAGTGAAATGAGTATAACCTTTTCTAGAAAATAGATATCGACGAGCCATACATAGTTATAAAAACTAGAGGTCCGTATATTTTCAACCATATACCATTCATATGTTGGTTTATTTTGGAAAAATCTCAGTTTATCATCGAAGTTGACTGATCTGCATAGCAGATTTTGTTATGCCTTGTTGCTGACCTTTGTCCAGTTAAACGGGCATAACTTTTTCTAGAAATTAGCTATCGATAATCCGGAGGTATTTCTGAAATTTAGACATCCGTATATTTTTAGCCATATATAACTCATATACTGATTATATCTGGACAATTTCCAATTTGTTGTTGAAGCTGGCTGTTAGTGCGGCAGATTCTGTTTTCTGCGTTTTATGAGATTTAGAGCACTCTTAGCTATCCCAATTGATACATGGACGAATTTGCAAATTTTTTAGGGCATATAAAGTCATTTGGGTAGCTATTTTTACTTATGACTAGGTGAAGAGAGATCAATGTAGGTGGGACATAAAGTCCGCTCAAATACCTTTATCGAAAATCTCTTGTTCTAGACATCACAAATTACTAAGGTGAGTCCTAGTAGACGATAGGTTTGTAACAACCACAAAACATGTATATCATACAGAAAATGTAGATAAGCATGTTATTAATAAGCCAAAATAATATCTTTATTAATAATGCCAACATCATACATCAAAGTTTGTTAATCCAAAGTAATTGACCAACATTGTCAAACATAATACTTAGGCACACAAGCCTTTTTACATGGAAAACATAAAGATCTAATCAAAATCCGATGTCTCAGAAATTGAGTCTCTGCCAATTTTGAAGTTTGCCTTAATGAGGTTAGCCTCTACTTCATCTCTATCTTCTGCTTCGTTATTTATCTAATCCTTGAAATTCGCAAAATCTGAGCACACTTGCTTTTTGATTTTCTTCCGAATTATTGGTGTGTCGGAATACAATGAATTTTTGTATACCCAAACTAGACACGTATGTGAACACTTATGAAAATTTTCATAATTTTTCGATATATGTAGCTAGATCTAATAATTTGTACAATAGAATACAGAAAACAGTTCCGAAAACTGGTGTGTTCAAGGATCAAGTAGATTCAGATTGGGTGATTTCAATATAATGATGATGATCTTGGCAATCCATAGATCCCTCACATTTATTTTCTATTAATGGTATTCAATACCTATTGACCCAAAACTTCTAAAATCTATCTTCTCAAACATCTTGAGAATAAACAACTAATTTGATTCGAGAAACATCATGTGTCTTATCTTGGCCTCTCTTGGCATTGGTACCTTAGCCTCCATGGATTCCTTGGTCACTACGGCCTCTATGGCCAATGCTTCGTCTATCATGGTCATCAATCATGACTTTTATGCGCCAACTTATGGCGTCCTTCCTTGTGTGGGCGGTTGTAGAGACCAAAAACTGTCTCATCAAAATCCCCTTAACTTAAGGGTTCCGCTCCTTGCGCCATTTTCTTAATACGCTTTCATAATTCACATAGTGAACACTCTTGGTTCCAACTTACCTTGAATTATGATTATGTAGAGGATTTTCTCAATCAAATTTTGCTCTTCAATTGCTTTCCGCATAATTGGAGCATGGATCTAAGCTTAAGCATCTCATAGTTGATTAATGTAATTTGCTTGAAGTCGGAAAACAACATGTTATTCCACTTCTCTTTTAGATCCGGGAGCATCGTGTCAATGCACTTTTGCATGTCAAACACCATGAAAAAACATAAGATGTATTAGTTTCACAGTCGTAAGAGACTTCCTCAACAACTAATTTGTTTCCAATATAATATTTGGATTAGGCATTTACTTTGATGTATATGGTCTTACGAACTCTCATTGTTCATTTTAATCGATACTTTTCTAAACACTATTTGTTCAATCGATTTTGTGAACTCTTTTTGTTCATGATGAACGCTCTTAGTTCATCTAGGAACTCTTTTTGTTCCAAATTCCCACATTCAAGAAAGGTGCGGTGTAGAAAGGAGGGATGAGATGTTATCCCGAAATCCCTACGGAAAAATCCAAATTTCTCAAAAGAGTGGGTTATTTTGAATTTGAATTGAAGTTGTGTTCATAGAAAACTTACTTGAGATTATTACAGAACAATCTTCTTCTTCTTTGAGATCCGCGCACAGGGTAAGAGTCTCGTGCTAATAACGTGTTTTAGGAATTATAAATGTAGAGAGATTAGTGTGAAGCAATGGACTTTGTAACTTTATTAATGAAGAAGCAACTCATTTATATATGAGAGTACAAGAGGTACAAACAGGAAAGTAATACTATTATATACACTGTCATATCCTGTGATCTCCACCATGTCATATCCTGTGATCTCCACCATAACTAGGAACATCAAATATCCTATAACAAGTTATACTTTCTCCATGTAAACAACGCAAACCAAACGAATCAAGAATGATGTTGCTGATATCAAGAAAAATCACCTTGGCAAGTTTGGTTTCGGCGAAACTCTGCCAAAAGCATCACATGAAAATTTTCACTTGAAAACCAATTGCAAACTCTTTAATTGCAGATAGATTAGGTTTGTCGTTGTTGTTGTTTGATTTCAATTGCAGAGACTCGTTGCACCATTTTCAACTCTGGTCATGGAAGTGAGAACTTGAGAATAAAGATCTACGAAACTAAAAAGAGAGGCAAAAAAAGATGTTTTAGTGTCAAAAAATATTAAATAAGCTGTATTGATCAATTTGGGAGGTGTGAATAAAGGATGTCCATTATCTGAGTGGTCAAAAACCATCGATCTGTGTCGTCCAACTCAATTAGGACGCAAGTTTTTTCCAAACCAAAATGCGTAGAAAGCGGGCGCTTAAACCCAACCCCTCTTCAGGTTAGAGGTCTCTTCTGTAAGTTCCGACGATGGAACTGTTCAACACCACACATATTAGAATATGACTGCGAGACTAAGATTGATTAACATTATTCTTGATTTCTTGTCTTGGTCGGCACAATAATCCATCTATTGTGTACGTAAGTTAAATATCGATCAGAGTTAGCTGGGGATTGACGTGCTCTCTAACGCTCTCTCTCTCTCTGTAATGATCCTAAGTTCCTAACCAGTAACCACTAGCTAGCTAGGAAAACTGACCGATGAGAAATTTTTCAAGATTTTTTTTATTTTTTTCGACGCCACAGCATATGTCCCAACTCAACTGCTGACACGTGCTGTTTCCAATAAAACAGAATCAACGGAGTTCACGCCGTTTTGTCATTCACTTCTTCTTCAACCATATCCTGCAATTCATCAAAACTCAGATCTAACATCATCCTTCTGCACAATGCTACATATTACTTCTTCTTCGTTTATATCAATTCTCCAAAAGCAACAACTTTCTTTAATTATTTTAATCAATATTTTATTTCTTCTTTGAATAATGATTCCGGATTCGATAATCTTCTGTGAGTCGACTCAGTAAGATCGAGTATTTCTTTTCAAGAACAAACCAGTATTAAGTAATATGTACTATTAAGTAAAGGCCTTTACATATTCCATGAATAAATTTCCTTGAACTCAAGTACAATTGTATAAATATATGTATATGTACCCAGACACCTAGTTTAATAAACTCGACCTTCCTCCAAATTGCTCTCTGTTTCCATCGATATTTGGACTTTGATGCTATCAGGACGACCGCGTAAATCTACCGTCTTAAAATAGTCGCCGATTGTAGCATCAGAGATGACGGAGGCCATCGGAAGCATCTATTTTCCTGTCTTGTTCTGTGACGGCCAGAACGAGACGGAAATTGGAAAATCGACCATGGAATTCAAGCGGGAAAAATATTAAACAAGAAAAGCCTGAAAAGGCGTATTATTTTTGGTCTCAGGTCAAACCCGGAGTTATCAAGTTTGGAATGAATTTGAGCTATGACTAAGTCTGATGACGTTAACTACAGAACTCGGAACAGATATGCGTGTCATTTTCACAGTTACCGACTCCTTTTTGTTGCTACCATCACCGTGTCTCGATCACTGGCATTTAAAGGAAATTGGAAATTAAGGGAGGGAGACCATCGGAACGTAACTGCAACAATTTTCAAATACAAGCTAGCTAATCAATAAATCATGCCGGCCCAGCTAATCGAAGAGACGACGACACTTCTTAAGTTGCTCCTTGATGGTGTTCAGGAAGCAATAGGCAGAAGTAAAAGGTTTGCTTCCCTCCTTGAAGATCTCAGATTCACGCTGGTCTCTCTACGGCCACAAATCCTCCGAAAAATAGGAGAGCATGACATGGAAATTTGTCTACCATATGATCTTCAGAGACGGATGGAGGAGGGTGTGAAGCTGGTTGCCAAGCTCCCGAGTCTTGGCATATGGGACTACTACTGCATGAAAAGGCAGAGCTACTCCGACAAACTCGCAGATTTGTATAGGTCTCTTAGAAGAGAGCTCTACTTGTTGAAGCTGAAGGAAAAAAGAGACACGAATGAGCTCTTGCTTGTCGCCAGGAAGATACACGACAGACAAACTGTCCTGGACGGAAGACTAACTAGTTTACTGAACCAACCGCCGCAAGAAGCAATCAAAGGCTATGATGACAACAGGGAAGCCAATCAACACCAGGACAAGGGAGGAGGAGGAGGAGGAGGAGCTGGTCGGGATTTGGAGCATGTACTTTCCCGTCTGCTTGAGGTCTTGGATTCCCAAGTTGATGATGTACATGTGAATGGCAAAAGGAGAGTAATCAAACCCGTCTTGGTAGATCTCAAGTCTACTGTAAGCTCCTTTCAACCACTCATGGTAGAGATATCAGAGTACAACAAGGTCTTGGAATTACCAAAAGTGGAACTAGAAAATTTGAGAAAGCAATTACAGAGAGGAACCGAGCTCGTTGACAAGTGCTCCAAGCTACCTCAAGAAGCGGGCTACAAAAGATTCGAGTACTTGGACCAACTTCTCGAGTTGGATGAGTATCTTCGGAGACTCTTGTGTATGATGAGGATGCGGGTAACCAAGGATATGAAGGCGACGTTGGATTCTGTATGCAACATGGAGCTAATGTGTACGAGAATTGAAGAGCTTAGTCTTTCACAAATCCAAACTGATCAACTTGCTGCCTTGTAGAGGTTTTTTCCTTTTCCATGTTTCTGATAGGGAGTAGAACACTACAATCCACAAAGATTCTATGCATAGATTTACGCACACATGCATATATGCACTGAATTCCTCCCCAGAACTTTCTTATTCCTAGCAGTCTTAAATAATATTATTTTCGATAAACATAACTTCGATAACCTGTAGAATGTGAGTTACTTTTCCAGGCCTCAGCTCATTGCATATAATTGCATAGGATGAGACTTGGCTGCCCATGCATGGTTAGAAAATAGCAAGGGCTACATACAACCGGTCATAACTTGACACGTAGCCATTTTAGAGAAGAATGAACAAAATTTAGCTCGATCAACTTGAGGAAGAAGAAGAAACGGAGCAGCGAGACTGATTGAATCCCAGTTAGATTACATGCTTTCATATACTATGTTCTATTTCTTTGTTAGACTGTTTATTTTCGCTTTGATATATATGACAATCTGTCAAAGAAAAACCATAGAGTTCATCAGGGCTATGCAAGCCTCTTGCTCGTTGTTCATCGCACTTCATTCTTCTTCCATTGAAATAGATATGAGAGATGAGTTGTGAGCATGCACGTGTCAAGTTTTGGTAGCCCTTTCTGACCACAGCCGGGCAGCCAAGTCTCATCCATTATTATACATGCACTTGGATAGTTGGATTCATAACAAAGATGTTGAATGGACGTATTGCATCAATGGGAAGGAGAACTCAACTGGAGCAATTTAGGGGTGGAATAGCCGGATCGGGGCTGAGTTTACCGTATATGAACTCGAATATGAAACTCAATTCTTTTTACCAATTCGAACTCGTACTTTCACCCAACTCGAATCACGAGATATTTAATATCTGAAATCGACTCGTCTGTCTGAACCAAAATCTATACAATACATACAAAAGATTTAGAAATGTCTACCGTATTAAAAAAAAAAAAGGTGGGAGAGAGAGAGAGTTAGGGATTTGAGGATCTGTGGGTGATGTTCATCGAACTTTCAATGACGATATGGAATGATAAATGGTTGGCAGGAAAAAACTTGTTCTTTTTGTTCATTGGCAAGAAAAAAATCGATACATTTGAACATTTCCTGTTATGGACAAAATTGTTATGGACCAAATTGACAATTGATTATTTGTCTATAGTACAAAGGACAAGAAATTGCGATGGAGAACACAGAATAATAACGTGGACATTAAGATAAAACAATTTTGCTAAACGAGCAGTTAGCTAGCAAGTAGCAAGAAGACCTACTGCGCAGCTTCGATTGACTTGCAATCCTAAACATGTATACATTCAGCTAATTACCACCACCGCGCTGCTTTATCGTTATTGTAACAGGAAGTTCTTCAGGGAAAGGAGCTACGTACAGCTAGCCTATATCGAGGTGAACCGATCGATCGAAGAAAGGTGGGAACATTATATTCACACGCATGCAGTTCACACCTTCCCAGTTTAAAGAAAAATCTGGTCTTAATTAAACGGCAAACAATCAAGGTACGTCGGTGGAGTGAGTTAAAATTCGAAAAGTATGCATCTCTCTCTATATATATATAAATTAATATGAGTATATTACTAATATACTATACTATATTTGCCGATCGATCTTAATTAATTAGTGTGTTTGGTGTTACGTTGTACAGTTTGTAGTAGTAATGTCGTCCGTGGCTTTCAACTTTGTTGGAGGAATACCTTATCAACTGCTGACTGCTAGCATTAAGGTGGCCATTCACAAGAGTAGGAAGTTTAAAAATGAACTCATACACCTTCAATTTACGCTAGACAGATTAGATCCAGCTATGCTCCCGGAGAGAAGACGGTTCCGCGAGTCATATAATCTCTCAAACGATGTAATAGATAATCTTGAATTAAAAATGGAGGAGGGTAGAGTTCTAGTAAATATAGTATCAGAGTTTAGCATGTGGAACATCCGCATCTGGTGCAATTGCTGCAACTGCATTGGACCTGATTTTGCAAAACAACTCAGTGAGTTGGATAGATCTCTTAGACTACTGATTGACCAGTTTGACAGGGAGGGAACACAACTGCTTTTAATTGCCGAAAGACGGACGAGAGAGTGGAGAGACAAACGAGATGATTTTGATAAAAGATTATATGAGCTTGTGAGTCAGCAGCGAATTCGAAACAATAATTATGATATGGATCAGGGATACTCAACAAGGAGAACTGAATGGGGTGACTCTGTTCAAGCAGTTGCATCGTCAAGTGGAGGAGGGGATCTTCCTGCTCTTGCACCTGCTCCTGCTCCTGCTCCTGCTCCTGCTCTAGGGTTAGTATTCCAACAGCTGTTTGGTATTTTTATCCAAGTAAACATCAAGAATATGAATTTTAAACGCCTAGTCGAAAGATTCAAATCCACGCTCAACTGCTTGACACCACTGATAGAAGAGATAGCAGAATATAACAGCGTATTGCATCTTTCAGAGCAACAAGTAGATAATCTCATTAAAGAGATAAAAATTGGTGTAGAGCTAGTTCACAAGTGCTCCAAGGTTCGCAAGCGAGACAACTACAGGAACTACCAATACGCCAACATGATTCTAAATTTTAACCGGTCGTTTCAAATGCTGTTCATTCAACTGAAACGACAGGTCGAAAGCAATGTGAGAGATTCTATGGATCCAACAAACGAGATAGAGGTAGTGATCAAGTGCATTGAAGGTAGCGGTGTACTTGGAGGAAGTAAAGATCAGATGTCAGGAGCTCAACCGGAAACAGATGCACCACAAATCAACATGCAGGAGCCGGGGGATGTCATTCCGGAGACATTGGTTGATTCAGCCAATGTCGACCAAGAGAGTGATCTGTTACCAACAAATCAAATGGAAAGTGAAGAAATTTCACGTGAAGTGGAGACATTGGATTCAGCTGTCAGGAGTATTGAGGAGGGGGTCATGGAAACAGAAGTAGTAGAGGAGGAGGTTGTTGATTTACAGGAACCAGGGATTACGGTGACACTGGTTGATCATTCAGCTAATGTCGACGGAGAGAGTGATCTTGTACCAAAACAAATAGAATGTGAAGTCGACATGTTAGATTCAACTACCAGAAATATGGATGTGGAAGGAAAGGAAACGGAAGTAGATGAGGTTTTTGATTATTCGACGCGGATTATTATGCCAGCAGCGGGAGGGAGTACTGGTTATCCTTTGACTGAAAATCCAACCTCGCCTGCATTCCGATTTGGGGCGCCAAGGAATGTCAAGGGAGGAGTTCTCAACCAAGCAGAACCTCCGACAGCTGGTACATGTGAGTCGATGGTAATGGATTCGACTAGCAATAAACAACTGGATCTCCAACAGCATCATGAAGAGGAACAATCTGAGGTGAGTACGTACTGATCGAGTAGGATCGATATAACTTACATTTATAAAAAGGAAAACGAAGTAGAGGGATGATATATGGAGGCCTTATCAGAAATCATATCCATGGTATGGAGGCCTCGAATCATAATTTGACATATCACATCATAATATCGAGTGATGTCATATACATATCACATTAACCAAAATATAATCAAATCCTCCTACATATCAAATAATTATTAATTATGTAGTCATCATTAATTTAATAATCCTTCCCAAAAGAAAACCTACCTCTAAGTAGGCTTGTAAAATCAGCTCAAAGCCCATCGGCCCACTCTATTTTTTGGGCTATGGGTCAGTCCTGCCCAACCTTATATGTAATATTAGGGCCGGATCGAGCTCGGTCCAAAAATACATAATTTTTTAAATTTATTTTATAAATAATATATATATATATATATATATTTATACTAAGTGATGATTAATAGACATATAAAAATCAACTAAACTAAAATAGGTAGGATTAGAATGACTAAATAACTATTAAATTTCAAATAATATAAATCAATTTCATAAACTACGACGAAAAAATTAGGGCGGGCTGCGGGTGGGCATTTAAGGTCCAAACTTATCGGCCTATAGACAGGATGTGAGCTACACATATTAGTAAAAGGGTCGGCCCTACCCTACCCATTTTATACGTACTTAGGGCTTCAAAAACCCAGGGTCGAGCAGTACATGATGGGTCAAATCTCATAGGATTGGGTCAGGTCTACTACCTGAAAAGCGCACTTAGGCTACAAAGCAATTTTGCCGCCTAAGTACTTTCGCCGCCTAACAACCGTAGCCTAAGTACTTAGGCGACAAAATTTTCATGTTTCAATTCGCTGTATAAGTGGCTACTTAGATGACGAAATCAACTTCGTCATCTACGTTTTTGGACGACGAAAATTTTCGTCGCCTAAGTGTCGAATTAAAAAAAAAATCCATTTAGACGATGAATTAAAGGTTTTTTCGTCGTCTAAGTGGATTATTTATTTTTTAATTAAAAAAATTAAAATAATAAATAAACAAGTTAGTGAATTTGGACGACAAAACCAAAATGTTTCGTCGCCTAAGTGATTTTGAATTTTTGATAAAAAAGTTTGGCGGAAAAAAAAAATCATCAAAATTTTAATTGGACTTAATTAGGCGACAAATAAATAATTTCGTCGCCTAAGTGAATTTTTTTAAAATAAAAAAAATAAATAACACTTAGGCAACGAAAATTACTAGTTTTGTAGCCTAAGTGAATTTTTTTTTTAAAATAAAATAAATTAATTACACATAGACAACGAAAACTACTAGCTAGTTTCGTAGCTTAAGTGATCGAATTATTTTTAAAATAAATAAATTAATTAAAATTAAAAAAATATTTACACTTATGCGACGAAAACTAATAATTTCGTAGCACTACCGAAAAAACACTATATCCGACGAGATATGGAAAACTATAACCGACGAAATAAAAATCTCGTCGGATATAGTGAAAAAATAATTTTTTTTAAAATTTTTTTTAGAAATCTCGTCGGTTATAGTACTATAGCCGACGAGAATGGGTAAAAACCTCGTCGGATATAGTATTACCGACTGACTTTAGTTATAGTCAGCTGGCTAAAGTCGGTCGGTAATACTATATCCGACGAGGTTTTTACCCATTCTCGTCAGCTATAGTACTATAACCGACGAGATTTCTAAAAAAAATTTTAAAAAAAATTATTTTTTCACTATATCCGACGAGATTTTTATTTCGTCGGTTATAGTTTTCCATATCTCGTCGGATATAGTGTTTTTTCCGGTAGTGTAGCCTAAGTGAATTTTTTTTTAAAAATAAAAATAAAGTAAATACAATAAAAAAATTCACTTAAGTAAATTCAATAAAGAAATAATTTTTTTAAAATTTTATTTTGATTTTATTTTATAAAAAATATATGCAAATTAATTTTGGGTAGTTGCTTAAAAAACATCAAAAATCAACATGAACTTAAGTGTTGTTAATTAAGTTTATACTTGATATAAAAAAATTATTTAAGACTAAAAACTTGTTATATATCTATTAGTGTTGTATAACTTAAGTGTTCGTATATCTATATTAACGAAATTGAATTTGGACAAAACAACTGTTAGATATATTCATCATAACATAATATGTAAGTGGATTAATTTTCATTCAAAACGAATTTTGTTAAGGTTTGATCGGCGTAGTGAACCATAAAACCGAAATTTCAACGAAACGAAAACGTTGATATACAAATCTTCGTAACTCCGATTTTCGAACCGTCGACATTCGCAGTCCAAGAATTTTTTACTCTATGCCCTCAACGAAAAAATATATGTATTTTAAGATGGTACACATGGTCGTGCTTTTAGAGGTCAGATAATTGTGAAATTGTATTTAGACGATGAAACTGGAGTTTTGTCGCCTAAGACTTTCCGGGTTTAGGGGAAAAAGTTTAAAGCTTAGGGTTTAGGGTTTAGGTTTAGATTTTGTTCTTAGACGACAAATTTTTTCAATTCATCGTCTATGTCAAACGAAACATTAGTTTTTGTCATCTAAGACATTTCTTAGGCGAAAAAATTAAGTCATTTCTTAGACAACGAATTTTCGCTCTCTTAGGTGGCGCTTTATGTTTCGTCGTCTAAGTTGTACTTAGGTGACGAAACCTTAGTGGTTTCGTCGCCTAAGTGGATTTTTCTGGTAGTGGCATGTCCTGCCCATTTTATAGGCCTAGCCTCTAACATTCTATTTTCAAGTATGATCGATTCTACAATTTCTTTAAACCTAAAAATTGATTCCAATGGCACAACAAATAATCCTTACTGTTTCTTAACCTCTGTTCTAATCACATACCTAATTCGAAATTGAAGCCAAAGACGAATTCTTTTATAATCATATATATACTAGCTTCAAATATCTAGTTCAAGCAATAATGGCTACATCCATCTCATAATTCTACCATTTTCTTTCTTTCTGTCTTATAAAATTTAGTAGTCGATCTTGATATATATAGAGACTAGAATAAATTAAAAAAGAGGAAAATAATTAAGATTATTAATTGATTCAATTAGGGTATAATTTGGTCTTAAGCTAGGGAGGACAATTATTGATCAATTAGAAAAGAAAATATAATTAAGATAATGAAATGAAACAAAATTAATTAAAAACTCAAATATAAAAAGGCAAAGATTGATGATTTGATTTTCATAATATTGTCAAAAAAATTCAAATTATATGTCACATATGATTTGAGGTCTCCATTACATGAAGTCTCTTAACAGTATTATTGAACCACATTTCAACCACATATATATGATCTGGTTATTCTTTATTTTATTTCTTTGATCGAAGTGCGCTGTGCTTCTAGAATGTTCTCTTTGAGTATGTTTTAATGAAAAAAAAGTTGAAGGAATTTAAACAAAATTCAGTAATTCACAATCTTATCTCTTAAATTTCTCTGTTACGTTTGAATATATATCATGAGGATTTTGCAATTTTTTTTTAATTCAGAGGAATTGGAGACTAAAATTCACTTTTTCATTTTCTTCTAGCTAAAATAGGTGTCATTTTACAAATTCTTCAAATTGCTCATAAAATTTTGTAATTCTTGTTATTTTATAATTTCTATATGAAGAAACTCAAACACTAAAATTCACAAATGATGAAATCCTAATTTTTAAGAATTATGAATTTTAATTAAAATCAAGAATACTTCATGTAAACACATTATCGACGTTTGAGTTCATTTCCGTCGTTTATAAATAGTAGTGATCGAGTTATCAAATCTAATCGATCATATCGTAACATAAACAACTTATTATCTTTTAGAAATGACTAGTAATAGTGTTTAGGCGAGGCACCGGTAAGTCGTTCCAACCGAGCTACTATCTTCAAAGTAGGATCATAGCAACCTCATTTATACGGGAAACAAAATGTCGTTTTGATTAAAAAATTGTTGTTCTTCCTAAAATAACATGCTCTTGTTATGTTTTTCATATGGTACATCTATTATGAAGTAGATGTTGGAGAATGGACACACTATGAGAAACATAATAACAACATCGATCTCCAACAACTATTTCATAATATATATTTTAGCTAATTTAGAGAAAATTGAGATACTCTAAACATTATTTATTTTAGAGAAAATGGGTAGAAAATAAAAGAAAAATAAATAACAAAAAAATTATATATTTGTAGAAAAATAAAAACTCTACACTTTTCCAAAAATACTTAAAATGTGATATTTACTACCTAATTTTTAGAGAAAAAGATAGAGAAATCGTTAAAGTTAAGTCATTTTTATTAGAAATGCTCTAACAAAAGCATAACAATCATATTTTTAAGAGTTTTTATCATGAATGGTACCTCAAAAATGAGTCAATCATCACTTCATTACTCCACTTTCGAAAACTGTTACTTCAGCACCTCACATTCAAATCCCTACTAAGGATCAGTATTTGTCTTTATTGACATCGTCAACTTTTAAAGTAAAGAAAAAGAAATAGAAAAGGAATAAGAAAACAAAAACTATAGAGAAAACAAAAGCATTTGTTTAAAGTGGTCTTAGATAGAGATTTAAATATGAGGTGCTAAAGTGACAGTGTTTTAAAGTGAAGTACTATAGACCTATAGTATGTGATGAATAACTCATTTATGAAATACGATTGTGTTAAATTTTCTCACCAAATTTGTGTTTTTAATATGTAGGGTCATTGTGCCTCATTTAAGGCTCTATCAGGTCACTATTGCATTAAGTTTGGTCAGGTAAGACACTAACTCACTTCATATTTTATAGGGCAAATTTCAATTTACTCACTTGTGATTTGGGCATCAGTATACTACCTCATTTTTTGAATTTGATCGTTTCACTACCTATGATTTAGGTCAAACATCACTTTACTACTTCACATTTTGAATTTGATCATTTCACTATCTAAACTCTTCAAAATTGATCAGTGTAATACCTAACTTTTTGTTTTTAAACATCACACATAAACTTAAGCGAGGTAAAAATTGATAAAAATTGTTGAGTTTAGGTAATACAGTGATTAAAATTAAAAAGTTAAGGTAGTGCAATGATTAAAACCAAAAGGCCAGGTAGTAAACTGAAGTATGAGGTAAACCACAGGTAGTGAAATGATCAAACTCAAAAAGTCGGGTAGTGCAGTGATGTTGATGGCAAACCATAGGTAGGTAAACTAGAATTCACCCCATTTTATATATAGAAAATTTCAACAAACAATATCTCAACATTTACTCATTATAAATATTCATACAACGTACAACTTTAAAAAATATCATAACCATATCTGAACTCTTGACCTCGACCCAAAGACCATATAAGTCGTTACTTATTTGCATCTTACTATGTAGTATCCCGATATTTTTATATGATTGTTAATATTTACGTAGACTGATATTTTTGAATTTGATTAAGATGACGCGGTAAATAAATTTTATCGTCGGTAACTATTGATCAGAGTCCGGTTGACTTTTCTATAGATTGATGATATGGATTGACTTTGTTGACGAAAGTCGTAGTATTTATTGTGACAAGTTCGGACACACGCAAAACCTCAACAGAGTTATGACGAGAAAGTTATAATCAACGGAAGTTTGACGAAATTTATGAATAGATAATATCACGAGTATAAATACCAGTTTCCAGAAAAGTAAATGCAGACTCTCCATTTAGGGAAACAGATCGTTGACCCGTGTTGACCGGGATCTGGAGACGAAAATTGCCGCCGAGTTCAGCTCCGGCGAGGCTTCGCCGTCCGACCACCATCTCGGACGATCTTGGTACTGCAATGACCAGCTCGCTTCCCTCTTCTTTTTCCCTAAGGTCTTGGCCCCCAATTTGATCGAAGGTAGCTGAAATTTCAAGAGGAAGTGCCGAGAAAATCCAAGTTCATGCCGATTTGTTTCCAGCCAATTTGGTCTCCAATATTGGTATGGTTTAGCTATTATCTTTCTCCTCTATGTGTTGTTGTATTTTGGGGTTTGAATTTCATGTTTGTAGGTGGGATTCAAGGAGATCGATCGATCTCTGTTGAATTGGAATAGGTCGTCACCATGGTTGGCAATCTCGGTGGTTCTAGCCAGCGAGGGTTGGGGGATTTTTCTCCCTTCACCACGACTAGTCAAACGCGACTCACCTTAAGCCCCGTGGTGGCTTGACAACGGTGTTGCGTCGTCGTTGGGTTTTAGGCCGATTATGTTTCGGTCTTGATTCCGGCCACACTGGTTGGAATTAGGAGTTTGTATAGTTGGATAGATTGATGGGATTTATGAGAGGAAGAGATTGATATGTAAATCTTCACCGCTGGCAGTGGTCGCCGGTGGTGACACGTGCATCGTGTCTGGTCCGAAAAAGTTTGCCGAAATCAGTCAAGTTATATGTCGTTAGAATTGTAACAACGTCACGATTATAGTTGTGAGGTTTATTTCATTTTTAGATGTGGTCGACCCAGTGGGGGGGGCAGTGGTAACACATGTCGCTGCCAATGTTGGTGCAAACGACAGAATAATTTAGTTTATTTTATATCGTTACGACTGTATCATCGTAATGGGTTAATCAAAAAGAGTTTCGATTTGATTCAATTGAGTTTAATCCGGGTTGATTACTTACCAGATATATGTAAATATTTAATTAATTTTATGATATTCTAGTTGGGCCGGGTCATCACATACTCTGTTTCAAATTGCATAATTTCAATGACATAATTTCACTTCCTCTCCGCCGGTGTCATATAATCATATATTCCAACCTTTCCTATTTCACCTTCATTTTCAACTTCCTCTTTTGTCAACTCCGCATATCTACCAGTCACCCTTCTGAGGCTTCATAGAGATAGTTGGTCGTATTCGTATCGGTGTATGTGTTTCTTGTTCTTCATTTTGATCCCACCACCTTTGACGTCCTAAGAATTTGCCTTTTAGTTTCAACTTTGATTTCAGTCTCCACATTATCGTACAAAACTGACATTTGCCCAAACACGGAGAAAAGTACGTGTATGCCACCAAAATTAGATCAAACCATCACAACATAAACAATTAGTTTTAAAAAAAAGAATGGCGGTGCGGTAACCCTCAAACCTCTATTAATAAAACTGTTGAATGTATACTCCGGGGGGGGGGGGGGGGGGGGGGGGGGACATAAGACCTAAACCTCGTATTACAATAACACCAACTAGTGCATCTCGAATAATTACATGACTACTCCTAATATATATGCATTCAAGCACGCACCAAATAGCAGAGAGTGTGAAACATGCTACTATATCTTTTTTACCTAAATGGCGACATAGTATAGGATAGATAACGCAAAGGCGAAACTTAGGAACCGGAACATTTGAACTTGGAACCGAACCATCAATATTACTTTACAAAATCCAAAGTCCTAACGGCTCTGAATCGATTCGGTCTGGTTCTCCGATTTTTCGTGGAACCAGTCCCACACCCCTAGGTTTCACCTTAAGCCTAGTTGTTTTTATGTTATTGTGTTTGCAATATGTTTCCTTTTAGTTGGGCGATCCACCTATGTGTGCACCTCATGTGCCTTGCTTGTCCTAGTGAGATGGTGTGTTATGATTAAATGGATGCTTCCTCCTAATGGCAAGATGAAACTAAGTGTCGAAGATTTGCTTGTCGCTCGTAGGATAGTTAATTTAAAAAAAAAAAAATATTTTGTAAAACAATATCAAACGGACGAACTTACATTTTGTGAAAGATTTGCTTCTAGTTTTCATTTCGACGATTCAAAATTTGATGATCCGTTTGACACGAAAGTTCATTCATGCATTAATTCAACAAGGTAGAACAATTTTGACATGCATTATATTAATAAGGAAACAAGCTTGAGCAATATTGACATATACGTACCACGTACACCGTCTCCTTCCCATAGACAATTTGCCAATTTGGCATGGTTTCTAAAACGAGACATTTCTATTTTCCTTCTATATTTAACGTTATCGTTGAGTTTATATGCAGGGGTCTCGCAAGGAAATTAGTACCGAGGAAAGAACGAGGACATGTTGTGGTAAACGAAAGTATAAGGGCAATGTGGTTTGCTGGATATTACCATTCAAGTGTTATAAGCAAAACAAGGAGTGGTCGTTTTGTTTCTATATCAGACCATTTCAACAAACTAAAAAGGTGTTTCTTCTTTTAACTTTCCATTTTCCTTTTCTGTCGTTTTACTTTCTTTCATCCTTGAATTAATATCGTCTTAAATCTGATATATAGCCCTCTTGTATTTTTATTCTCTTTCTATGACCAACAAACAAATAACAAACCACAAGCAAAAATTTATCGTACAATCTTCTCCCAGGAAATCAAACTGATAGGCAATGTTGGACGAGGAGAATAGACTAGAAGTCTAGAAGACTAGAACACTAAATTGTCATGGAGGAGCTCGAGTGCCCCAAGTTGGCTAGATTGTTCCCTAGAAGTTAGCTTCTTATAGACATGCTTGAAAACGGTTCCCAGAAAGTTCCAAAATATTTCGGATGAGGATTTGAACTCTTGCATTGAATAGTGAGATCAGATGTCATACTAAATTTGCAACCAACCAAAGGTTGCATATTAAATTTGCTGCTCATGGGTAGAACTATAACGACTCTAGTATTTTTTTTATTGCTCCGACAAAATGGGTCAATCGGATGCTTGTTTGCCGATTGTAAACCTAGCGCCGTCTAGGGCTTGAGCGAGAATAGCGAGCCCTACGTTGCGGCTACAATAACTTCTTTGCATTAATTAGAGCCATACTTTGCATCTTATGTTTGAAAGGGTTTTGGGAGGGAGCATGTCTCTCGACTTCGATCAGTAGGGTCACCTTGCTATGCGTCCTTGTGAGCAAACTAATTATTTGCATTTGTGTGCTTAATTTGAGTGAGATGATGCCAACAAGTGACTTGTGAACCAAGTTTAGTTTATGATGAGCAAAAAATAACATATATCAACCGTGTCTATGTAATATGAATGGTGTATATGAGACAGATTTACAGTCGAACCCATAACATATATACCCAAAAGATAAATCTTACGAATTCATCAAACTTGAATTTGGCAGCTCTGGGCATTTTACCTTTCAAAATCTGTCTTTAATTTCTTGTGGTTTTCTACCCCAGCTTTGACTTTGGTCCATCATTCCCATAGTTCTCTCGCCATGAAGTATGCATATATATATAGCAAGTTTCCACTCATGAAAATGATCATTTTCAGATATATGATATTACGTCAATTTTTTTAATCATATTTTACCATTTTTATCGTCCAATTACTAAGTTTATGTGAATAAATCATTCATGTAAATTTTCAGCTAAAATGGTGTTAAGGTATCGAACTAGTTTAAATCAATGGACAGACCAAATCTATCAAACCTGAACCGTTTTTACTTATGAACATCAATTGCAGTTTTGAATACCTTAACGATCACTAAGTTCATGTGAGTAAATCATTTCTGTAAATTTTCAGCCAAAATGGTGTTAAGGTATCGAACTAGTTTTAATCAATGGACGGACCAAATCTGTCAAACCTGAATCGTTCTTACTTATGAACATCAATTGCAGTTTTGAATACCTTAACGATCACTATTTTGGTTGAAAATTTACAAGATTGATCTACACATTAGGACCTAAAATCTAGACGTTGGAGATAGTAAAATATGATCAAAAAGTTAACGTAATGTCATATACCTGAAAATTGATCATTTTTCAGGTATAGCCAAGTGAAAGCTTGCGCTCTCTATTTATTTTTATATATATATATATATATATATATATCAAGTCTTGTCAACATGCATGGCTCAGCTGCCTGCTATATCATTTTGAACATATGTACGTACATGCATGCGATATATCTCAATTTAATGTATGTATGTACTCTTTTTCATGTTGATATCCAGAAACACAGTGCGCAAGGGAGGTTTCCTGAAGAATGCTTAGCCAACATCATCTCATTCACCAGTCCTGCAGATGCCTGCAGACTGTCGTCGGTTTCAAGGAGTTTCCATTACGCTGCAGACTCCGACGAAGTCTGGGAACATTTCCTTCCTCCTCAACTCAAACGCTCAATCCAATATCAGTCCCCATCTTCATCTACATCAATCCCTGCTGCCAAATCCAAGAAGGAGTTATACCTCGCTCTTAGCGACAACTCAGTCCTCATTGACAATGGGAAGATGAGCTTATCAGTGGACAAATGGAGTGGAAAAAGATGTTACATGGTATGTGCAAGAGAGCTTTGTATTATCTGGTCAGATCATAAATCTAATTTCTACTGGAGATGGATTTCTCTTCCCAAGTCCAGGTTTGAGGAGGTCGCTAATCTTGAGAGTGTTAATTGGCTTGAAATCCGTGGGAAAATTGACATGAGCATGCTGTCTCCGTTCACTCTATACAAAGCTTATCTTGTGTACATGCTAACTGATGAGAAGCAGGGGTTTCACGTATCTGTGGAGGTAGCAGTATGTGCAAGGCATCATGGATTTGAATACGGATCTCTGGCTGTAGCTCTTGCTGATAATAAGAATATGGGGTATCTGGATCCAGATATGGATATTATGGATGGAGTTCGGCGTCCAAAGAAAAGAGAAGACGGGTGGTTGGAGATGGAACTAGGTGAGTATCTGTGCAAAGCAGAAGAAAATGGAGAGCTGGAAATGATGTGCGTGGAGATTAAGGACTTGTGTAGGAAGAGTGGTCTTATTGTGGAAGGAATTGAGGTCAGGCCAGAAACAAAGGAAAAGGCCGAGGCAAGAAAGAGCAAAGCAGAAGGCAAGAAAGCAATGAACCAGCTTCCTGCATAGTTTCCATTTGGTTCTAGCCTGGATCTGAAATTGGAAAGAAAGAAAGAAAGAAAGAAAGGATACCAAGGTTGGATTGCGACGGAACCAAATTAATTACGTTCTCTCATTATATTAATCTCTCGATCTCGATCAGGAACCAAATTAATTACGAGGTACCTACCTAGGGTTCAATGTTTTCAAAGACTAAGCTAATAAGGCATGTTTAAGGAGATTAATTCTCCATCATTCTCGATATGTGTCTTGTCCTAATTAGATACGAATATTAATTAGATAGATACATAGAATCCCTGTCAAATCAGGACATTTATTATAACAGATTGTATCAGCCTGTATTTAAGGCATTCTATCAATGAAATAAAAAAACAGTTTTTTCCGTTTACATATTTTCTCCTACAACACGTTATCAACACGCTCTCAGGGTTGATAGTCATCACCACCAAAGAAGAAAAAAAACTAAAAGCTAACATCACCGCCGCCGTCCACCGTGTTCCACCGTCGGCCTTTCTCTCTCATCTCAGCATCCTTCACTCAAGCACAAGTTCTTCAAATCGTTTCAAGATTGCTTGTCTTCCAAGGAATCGTTTCAGAAGGGGTTCTACCTCAAATCAATCAACAAGTGTAGCGGTCATACCAAGCATAACACACATCGAGGTAAACTTTTCTAAACCATCAATCTCTAGATCTAGCAAACTTACTTACCGTAAAACTCTAGATCTAAGTTGATGATAATTGTAATATGAGTTACTTTCTATTACATGCTTACCCTAGTTTCTATGGACCTGTATCCATAGAATATAAGTAACGGTCCTGGGGCAGTCACGGTTTAGAAAAGAACAGAAAAGAAAAGGAAAATCGATCCCATGTGACAGTTAGTCACGGTAGCTGGGTGTGGTTTTTGCCACCGTTTATGAACGATTTTGTGACCATATATCATGGATCACGTTCTTATTCAATAAAACTTGAAAGTTTTTTGTGATCGTAGTTTTCGATCGTTATTGATAAAACATCTCTGTGTGTTTTTGTAGATGAGTTCGAATGAACCGGCTAGACTGGAATTCGACATCCTTGACCTTCAAGGCAAGGAATCTCACCGTTGGGTCTCAGATGTAGAAACTACATTCATCGAAAAGAGATTGACCAACACCATCAAACCCTCTAGGCCTGGAACGAATCTCCTGCCCATACTGAAGAATCAAGAGCTCAAACCCTTATGTTTTTTAGGCGTCGTATTCATCCAACTCTCAAGAAGCATTATTTAAACAAAACTGATCCCATGGTACTTTGGAACGTTTTGAAGCAACGCTTCAACAATGTGCATGATGCACAACTTCCTGAGTTGACTGCTAGATGAGAGCACACTAAACTTGTGGATTTTTCCAAAATCCAAGAGTTTAATCAAGCTATGCTAGATCTGCAGTCCAAGTTGAGCTTTTGTGGGGGTGGAATAATCTAAGAATGACATGATTGATAGGGCATTACAAACCTTCCCAACCTCCATGAGTATTCTCACACATCAATACCGAATTGAGTACGAACAGGGGAGAATTATCACATTTAGTGATCTCATTAATAGCCTTGCAAAAAAAGAACGGCATCATGAGATCATCTTTAATAATAACTTAAGACCGGCTGGTACTAAAAAGCCTGAAAGTTACCAAACTGGAGGAAAGGCCCGGAAAAATAATAAGGTTGCTCGTTCAGAACCTTATGTTCGTGGAGGACATGCTCCACGTGGGGGTAGAGGAGGGCGTAGGCGTGGCCAAGGCCATGGCCGAAATCTGACTTGGCATAGAGATTAGAACGCTAACTCCAACAAGGACCAGTCTGGTTCGGTTTCTGATGGTCAACGGTCTCAACATTCTAGAAGATACGTTTGCTTCAAATGTGGTTCTACTAAGCATATGCACAAACAATGTCGTGCTAGTAGAGAAATTCAGAACATCTACAAGAGGCACAAACAGTATTTGGCTTAAGAGTCCAATTATGCTGGAGATTTAGAGATGGAGGTTGACACCAATCTCGTTCTTGCAGATGACAAGAGGAAAGATCTTACTACCCCAGATTTTGATTAAAGCATATATAAAAGGCATTGACTCTGTAATATTTCAAGTTTTTAGTTTTATTTTTGGCTTACTTTTCGGTCAAGAATTTTAAAGACACTTGTTTTTGTTTTATGCATAAGAACACATCTATGATGTAATTTTTGTTGACAAGCAATGAATATTTCTCTATTTTTGGTATATGAAAGTGTTTTGAGAATGTTCTATTTTCATACAATTCTTATGTATGGTTCAATGTTTATAAGTATATGGCAATATGAGACAATGATACAATAGAAATGTGACACAAATGAGAGGATGTTATTTTGAACTTGGAGACATTTACGATCCATCGAAGTATTGCACTTCGATCCATCGAAACTATCCCATGGGTTATTTTCTGGCATTTTTCGATACATCAAAAATGCTCTTCGACCCATCGAAGCTTATCCTCGGGTCCTTTGGTTGCACATTTCGATCCATCAAGCACTTCTTCGACCCATCGAAGAGATGCCTCAGATCATTTTTTCGACCCATCAAAAATTGATGTCAGAAATTCGATCTCGTTTTAGGTTTCCTTCAATCCATTGAAGGCATTAATTCGACCCATCGAAGACATCGTTCTGGACAATTTTTTGACCCATTGAAGCTTTGCTTCGACCCATCGGAAATTTTACATTTTTTTGGGTTCTTCGATGCATCGAAAGTCTTTCTTCGACCCATCAAAGATGTAACCCGGGAGTTATGTACCTAGATGATTTTTTCATCTGTATCATTGGTTTATGATGTTGTTTATACATCGATTTTATTGGAAAATATTGGAAAAAATTCAAAATTTTCCGTTGGAAAATTGTTGATCTAAATCGACCAACTTGGATTTCAACACCAAATGTGGTTATACATCAGTTTGTGTCATGCCATATCAGCACTCAACAAGGGTCACACCCTTCCCAAACCTTTAAGTGTATACTTAAAGTGTACGCCTAGTCTTTGTTACAAAGAGTTACTTATTTACATTGATTTTATAGATGTCTCAAGGAAAAATTGAGTGTCTAGCAGATAGTGGTACTACCCATACCATTCTGTGGAATAAGCAACTATTTGTGGATCTTTTCCGATATAAATCCTCAATGACAACCATGATTGATGCAGCGCCCGTTATACAAGGGTGTGGTTCTGCAGAGTTTCTGCTGCCCCATGGTACAAAATTATATATCATTGATGCCTTATATGCGCCAAAGGCCAATCGAACTTTACTAAGTTTTAAGGATATTCGTGCCAACGGAATTCACTTAGAAACCTATTGTGAGAATGAACAAGAACTATTGTGTATAACCTCTGTTGAATGTGGCCGCAAGCGCATTCTAGAGAAGTTTCCGGCTATTCGTAGTGGTTTATATCTAACTAAAGTTTGGATCATTGAATCCAATGTCGTGACTCACACTACTACGTGTGATTCTGTATCATACAAGCTTTGTCACTTTCGACTGGGACATCCAGGTCGTAACATGATGATCAAAATCTTAAAAAATACTCATGGTCATCCGTTCTTCTTAGCGAAAAAACATGTGGGATTACCTATTTCCATCGGTTTAGATGGTGAGGATGAGACTACTTCTCTCAATCCTGGCTTGGTCTCCAAGACGAGTGCAGTTCCATCCCGATAAAATACTACTAAGGCGTTATGCGTTATCCCACCATTCTTATGTTGCAATCTCTGATGCACATCTCTCATTTTGCAAAGCTTGTTCTTTAGTAAAGTTACAGGCACGTCATTCCTTTGTTGTTGATAATAGTGACAATATTCCATTCTTACAAAGGATCCAAGGTGATATTTGTGGACCTATCAAACCTGAATGCGAACCATTTAAATATTTCTTGGTTTTGATAGATGCATCAACGTAATGGTCACACGTTGCTTTGCTATCTACAAGGAATGCTACGTTTGCAAAACTCCTGGCTCAAATCATTAGGCTCCGGGATCACCACCCAGATCATCCAATAGAGTCTATTCGATTGGATAATGTAGGAGAGTTTACATCAAAATCTTTTGATGATTACTGCATGTCTCTTGGGATTGAAGTTAAACATCATGTTCCTCATGTTCATTCTCAAAACGGTTTAACAGAGACTCATATCAAGCGGATACAGCTTGTGTGTAGAGCTTTGGTAATGCATACAAACTTACCGGTCTCTGTGTGAGGATATGCAGTGTTACACGCAGCAATGCTTCTTCGTTTTCAACCCGTAGCTCGCCAACCATTCAGTGCATACCAGTTGGTAACTAGATATGAGCCTGATGTTTCACATTTGCGCATTTTTGGTTGTACGGTTTATGTGCCAATTGCGCCTCCACAACGCACTAAAATGAGTCATCAAAGAAGATTAGGCATTTATGTTGGTTATGAATCTCCAACAATAGTCCGCTATCTTGAACATTCGACAGGAGATCTCTTTACTACTAGATTTGCAGATTGTCACTTTGAAGAGACATATTTCCCGCTATTAGGGGGAGATAGAAATGTTTCTATTACAGTGGAACGTTAGGAATTGACGTGGTTTAATCCCACTATGTCTCTTTGACAAGGCAGGTAAACACCTCTCAAAGATACCTTATTCACAACCTGGATATATCAATGTAGTAAAATAAATAGGGGTTATCGAACACAAGGAATTGGTGAAACTAAATCCTAACAAACTACTATGCTGATAGACTTGACTACAGTACACTAATGACAACGCGAGCCTAAGCTAGACAGACTCAAATGCTATGAAATTTTTATACACCAAACTAGACACAGTGGCGGACTACCATGCTAAATTTGAGGGTTTTCTGAGTTGATTTGGTTACCGAAATAAATCGGCTAAGCTACAGCTAATGCAGAAATTAGTAAATTGCAGAAAGTAAATTGTTGTAAATAACCAATGAGATATGAATGTTAAGAACTTCTCTCCACCCTAGACATACTTACGACCTCCCCAATATAATTGAACTAACCATGGATAAATACTCCCCACACAAGAGCTTTGGTTAAGTCATCATGTGTATTACACTCTCTTACTTGGCATGAAAGAGGGAGGGACAATCCGCTCGATCTTGATCCTCACTTAACTGACTTATACATATGGTGATGTAAGCCTAGAGAACTAAAGTCGTTACGTTCTAAGAATGTTTGAAGAATAACAGAGCTTCAAGGGTTGATAAAGTGGTCACCCTTACATCACTAAGGTTTGTTTCACACAAATTCATGTTTGTCTCTAGAGAATATGCAACGATAAGGTGGTCATATACATAATCAAGACTATAGATCCTAAGCCATGCATCTAAGCGTGCACTCAAAGAAACATGAACATAGAAAACATACGGTGAGAAAACAGTGAAACGAAACTCATCCAAATAATTAATAGAATCAAAAGGGGTTCAAAATCGTAAGCATATCTAGGGCTTCAATCATCCCCTAACAATGAAAATTTAGCTACACATAGTTTTAAATAATAACATTGAAGAATTCATGAAAGATGAACAAAAGAAGGAGAAGAAATAAACTCTTGATCCCCGTCGGGATCGTATGCTTGCAGTTCGGTTCCTCTTTCCTTCCACTTCTTCTTCATTATTCTTTATTATTCTTCTTCTTTGTCTTTTTCTTCACCTCTCGCCAGCCTCTTCCTCCTGTTCCAAGTCTAGCTATATATATATATATATATATAGCTAGAACCAATTAACCTAGCTAGCTAAAATCATGCATCACGTGCATGTATCCCACTCAAACTCCAATTAGGATTCTTTATTAAATGATATACTGCTCCTCGCATAGCATACCAATCCTAATTAAACTCCACTTCTGTCTCTCACCAACCTTGCTCACAAGACTCACGTGCTCCTCTTCTTCAATCATCTCCAAAATATATTATTTAATCTCATTTTCTTCATTAATCTCCAAAATACCTAAAAACAAATAAACATAATTAATTCACTCGATTAATAATACTAAATTAAATATATAGAACAAATTAAATACCAAATAGACGCATAAATATGCGACTGTCACTCTTCATGATCCTCGCACGTCTTAGAGTGAGACGGAAGTGTAAAGAATACTTGATCTTCAGCCAGTAGCAAACTCTATGCCTGACTCATTTGTTGATATCGCTAAAGTGACGAGATTGGACATACATGCTGCAAATGTTCCTGCAATGTTGGAAATCCCGAAAAAGGGATTTATTAGTAGCAACACTGGGCAAGGAGACGTTCCTCTTGCTCATGTGGAAAGTGTTGCCTCGGCCTCGGCTCCCACCAGAAAAAGGGGGAGACCAAGAAAATTCACTAATGAGCCACCGGTTAAAAGGCAGGTCATCAAGGCACAAAAAGATCCATTAATCATCAACATTGTGAATCTTTCACATGAGATTGTCTCTGACTACATTTATGTCCTTGAATCACAATTGGCAAGTCTGAGGGACGTTTCAGAACCTCTTGTGATGTCAAAGAACAAAGAAATCTCGCTTAGAACAAATGATGCGCACGTTCTTATGGATAAATCTTCCATGTTAGTTGATGATATGTTTGCTTATTCCGTCGCTCAAGAGATTATTGAGGACGATGAAGTGGAACCCCGCTCTATTGTTGAATGTCAACGTAGAGAAGATTGGCCGAAATGGAATGTAGCAATCCAGGCTGAACTAGACTCTCTGAATAAAAGGCAAGTTTTCGGTCCGTTTGTGCTATGCCCACCAAATGTAAAGTCAGTTGGACATAAATGGGTCTTTGTTCGGAAGCGTAATGAGAAAAATGAGGTCTTGCATTATAAAGCTAAGCTTGTAGCGCAGGGTTTCTCTCAGCGCCCTGGAATTGATTATAAGGAGACGTATTCTCCTGTTATGGACATCATCACCTTCTGCTACCTGATAAGCTTGGTAGTGTCTGAAAAGCTTAACATGCAGCTTAACATGCAGCTTATGGATGTGGTTACTGCATATCTCTATAGTGATCTCGATTCAGAGATATACATGAGAGTGCTAGATGGCATTGCTATGCCCAAATCAAGTAACTCTAGACCACGGAGTGCTCATGTTATAAAGTTGAGACGTTCACTGTATGGATTGAAGCAATCCGGTAGGATGTGGTATACACACCTCAGTTACTACTTGATTGGGAATGGATATAAGAATGATGATTTATGCCCTTGCATGTTCATTAAAAGAACAAGATCAAGATTTGTTATAATAACTGTCTATATTGACGATATGAATATCATCAGAACTCTTGAAGAGATCAATGAGACTGTTTGCTACTTGAAATCTGAATTTGAGATGAAAGACCTTGGTAGGACTCGATTTTGTCTCAAATTAGAGCTGGAACATCGAGTTGGTGGAATTTTTATTCACCAGTCTGCTTATGTCCAAAAGATGCTCAGGCGATTAAATATGGACAAAGCACACCCTGTTAGCACATCTATTTCGTCCGCTAGATGACGATGAGGAGATCTTGGGAGCTGAAATTTCATATCTTAGTGCCATTAGAGCTTTGTTATATTTAGCTCAGTGCTCACGTCCAGATATTGCCTTCTTAGTGAACTTGTTGGCCAGATTTAGCTCTGCGCCTACGCATTATCATTTGAATGGAGTAAAACAAATCTTCAGATACTTGAAAGGTTCCATTGACATGGGTTTATTCTTCCCTTACAAAGAATATAGAGAGAAGCATGAAATTCCCGGTGAAGGGAATGTTGAATCACAGCATTTGAGTTCTAGGCATTTAAATGCCTTAAACTTTGCTGACTCAAACAGGCCCTTCGATCCATCGAAGGATTTCCTCGATGCATTGAAGGATACAACATGGACGGATTAGAGTAACCCCTTTGATCCATCGAAGGAGTTGTTCGATCCATCAAAAGATGGACCTGCTGAAAGTGATTTTCATGCTCTCCCCTATTCCAAACACCGGTTGATGTGTTAGTTGGATTTGCTGTTGACGGGTACCTCTCTGACCCACACAAAGGTCGTTCACAGACCGGTTATGTTTTCACTATGGGAAACACGGCGATATCTTGGAGATCAACAAAGCAAACCCTTGTTGCTACTTCCTCGAATCGTTCTAAGATAATTGCTTTGCATGAAGCAGTCAGAGAATGTGTTTGGCTCAGGTCAATCATAGGTCATATTCGAGGCTCTAGTGGATTGAAATCTATTGTTATTGATCCTACTTGCATCTTGGAGGATAATGTTGCATGCATTGAACAGATGAAGTTGGGTTTCATTAAGGGTGACAATACAAAACATATATCACCGAAGTTTTTCTTTAATCAACAACAACAGCAGCTGTTGAATATCCAAGTGAACCAGATTGGTTCCGTTGATAATGCTACGGACTTGTTTACCAAGTCACTTCCTAAATCTACTTTTGTGAAACATGTGAAAAGCATTGGTATGTGCAGGTTATCGGAATTCCTAGACTGAATTTACAGTCAGGGGGAGTTATATTTCTGTAGACATCAAGGGGAGTCCACATCACATGTAGTAGCTTTAGTAGTTGGTACGTTGTACTCTTTTCCCCTTAGACCAAACTTTTGTTTTACCCATAAGGTTTTTGTTTGCTTGGCGAGGTTTTTAATTAGACAACAAGTTATGCATCATTCTTATGGCCACCGACACAAGGGGGAATGCTTAAGGAGATTAATTCTCAATAATTTTCGGTGTGTGTCTTGTCCTAGTTAAATACATATATTAATTAGATAGATACATGGAATCTCTGTCATATCATGACATTTATTGTAACAGATTGTATCAGCCTGTATTTAAGGCATTTTATCAATGAAAGAAAAACAGTTTTTCCCGTTTACATATTTTTTTCCTACAACAAGTCCTACTTAATTAGCAACTTAGGTCTCGAGGTGTTGATTAGGCGTTCATTTTCCTAATGAATTTTCTGTACTCGACTAGCTTCAAAAATAAAACTTTTATAAATAAGCTGAGAAAAATTATTATTTAAACGAATTATTATTTTATCGTTAAATAAATAAATTTTGTTACTTCTATCTTAAAAAGAAAAGAAATATCAAATAAGTAGCATTCCTTTTGCTAGAGGGCCAGAGGGTTCAGAACCTTTTTATTATTATTAATCACATCAAATTTCATTCACCAAGAGGAATATCGTTACAAGCATACAATACATACACAGAAAAGCCATACAAGTTACTTATAACGAATATCATGACATTGTTATTTTCAAAGTCCAGGCCTTAGCCTACGAATAAGCCGTATGCGGAGATGCTTATGATCTATTTTAAGTACGCACATCTTTGTTAACATTCTCTCGAGTCATCTTCCACCACGAGAGAATGAGAAATGATTTTTTAACTTTGAACTTTGTCAAAGTGTGACGGTGGCGGAGACTTCTTGGGTCAAAACAAATTGGTTTGAACACTTGGGCCCAAAATAAAGCAATGACAGAATAGGCTCGGACTAGAGCTGATCAACCAGAGCAGCTAGAAATAAGCAGAGGGAAGAAGTTGACTTGCACCCATTTCTGGGTAGCGGGGATAAGGAAGCTATCAAGTTCATAAGCTGAAACCAAAACGTGCTACATGGCATGTCTGAATCTTCCAAGTGATCAGGTATGTCTGAATCTTCTAAGTGATCAGGTAGCTAAAGTGGCGATGCAAGTACAAGTCTTCTGGTTCTTCTTGCATTAGTTGATTGCTGTAATCATGTCTATGGCTCTAAACTTTCCTGGAGGAGCACCTTTCCAACTCCTATATGATGGAGTTACGACTGCCATTGGCAGAGCCAACAAGTTCAAAACCCTCCTCTTAAATCTTGAAACTACGCTAGACTTGATCGGTGTATAAATATGCACCTCTATATTATTTATTGATGATCAGATACTTTTTTTTTTTATTCAGAAATATTAGTTTACTTTATTGTTTTATAGGTATTTTGAATCAATAAAGTAGAAAAGAAGAAAAAAGGGATTTAAAGCTTAATTTGGGTAATCTATCTGTGCAGGCCAGCCAATTTCAACAGATAACTGAGAGCAGCTCAGGATGATCTAGATGATAATCTTTACATTCGTGGAAAACTACAGATGTCTAGTTTTAATAGCTTCTTTCAAAACGTGATTATCATATGTCTAGAGAAAGTTATGGTCATTTTAGTACACGGATGTCAGTCTGCTCGAAAATCTGACTTTGATGAGAAAGTTGTGTTTGGAAGCCCAAAGATAAATTTGTGTTTTAAAATTCAATTAATTACTGATATGGCTTATGAAAAAGAAGTCAAGAGGTAAAATGATTAAAGAAGTTTGACTTGTCAAAGAAAAGAGCCCAAAACATAAGTGAACAAGGAGATGCCCAATCAAGACTCTATAAATACTCTTTTTAAGATTTTGGTGAAGATTAATCAGCATTGAGAAGAAGAATAACTTGAAAAGAAGAGCAAGAAGTTGCGAGATTTCTCCATCTTTTATTTGTTTTTGTTTTTCTTTATTATGATTACTGGTAGTTTAGCTTCCTTGTCTATGAGAGGCTAATTACTTAGTTAGAGGTTGATCGAAGCCCTGGATATGTCTTCGATTTTGAACCCCTTTTGATTTGCATAATTTTGGAAGAGTTTTACTTCATTATTTAATCATTGATGATTTCTTTCATATGTTTCTTTGGTTGCAAACTTAGATACATGTGGTAGAATCTATTGTCTTGGATGTATATATGACCATCTTATCATTGCATATTCTATAAAGATAAAAGCGATACGATTAATTGTGTGAAGTAATTCATAGGTGATGTAAGATCACCCATCATAGTAGCACTAGAAGCCTTGTTGTTTCTTAGACACTCTACAAATCCTAATGACTTAGGTTAGGTAGATTTGGACCCATCATAGTACTATATCTCCTAGGTTAAGATCACGTTAAGCTAGGTAATCAATCCGGATAACATGCCAAGTAAGAGACTGTAATATGTATGTGACTTAATCATAGGTCATGCATGGAAACATTCATTCATTGTTGTGTGAATTTGGTTTGGGGTAGATTGAAACTATTTAGGGTAGAGATAAGTTCTTAGATCATCTTTCATTGTTTGTTCACTTTTACTTTTCAGTTTTCTTTTCTATTTTACATAATTTATTTCGACAACAAAATCAAATCATAAAATTCTGTAAATTTACGTGATAATCCGCCACTGTGTCTATTTGTAGCGTCTATTTTTGTGTAATTTTAAGTCGAGTCTTAGTAGTTTAATTAATTAATTAATTCGTTGTCTATAGGTCAAGTCTGTCAGATTTCTGATATTAGTATATAGAGTCGTTTAAAGCGTTTAGTCTCATCAATCTTCTGCGGGAATACTCCCCTACTTCCATTGAACTATATAGATATATTTTGAGCATACTTGGATAATTAATAGAAACTATTTTTTGTAGGTGGTTTTCTGCCTATCAATCTTCTAAGTGATCAGGTAGCTAAGTAGAGATGCAAGTACAAGTCTTCTAGTTCTTCTTGCATTAGTTGATTGCTGTAATCATGTCCATGGCTCTAAACTTTCTGGGAGGAGCACCTTTCCAACTCCTATATGATGGAGTTACGACTGCCATTGGCAGAGCCAACAAGTTCAAAACCCTCCTCGTAAATCTTGAAACTACGCTAGACTGCTTGGCACCACGGATTCTCCAGCAGATAAGGGACAACAATGTCGTGCTCAATCTGCCCAACAACATAATACAAGATCTTCAAGTGAAAATGGACGAGGGGATAGCTCTGCTTGATGAATTATCGAGGCTTAGCATGTGGAACTGGCGCACATGGGGAAATTGTTGTGACTGCTGTGTAAAGACAAGCTATGCAGACCAACTGGCTGCCCTGGATAGATCTCTTAAGCAACTGTTGGAGATACTCAAAGCGGAGCATATGAGGAACGTGACTGAGCTCTTGATTTTGGTGAGGCGCACTAATGACAAGCAAGATGATTTGGAGAAAAGACAGTTGGAAATTCAGAGAGTTCTACAAGAAACCGGGGAGGTCTTAAGATCGCAGCAGGAAGTACTAGAGAGAATTGAAAGAAGAAATGCTGTTGCTGCAACTTCGGACAAAGGAGGAGGAGGAGGGTCAGCTTCTACTTCTGTTCTAAGAGCGGTATTTTTGCGGCTGTTTGATGCTGTTGTCCGAGTGAGGGTGAAGGACACAATGCTTAAACGTTTGCTCGAAGATTTCAAATCGACGTTGGATTGCTTGAAACCACTAATGGAGGAGATGACAGAATATAACGAGGTAATGAATCTTCCGGAGGAGGAACTAGACATATTCGTGATGCAAATGGATAAGGGTGTGGAGATCATTTCCAAGTGCTCCAAGTTTCACAAGGGCACGAGCTATGAAAAGAACAAATGCATCATGAAACTTCTGGGATTGAATGAGTCTCTACAAAGGTTGTTCAGTGAACTCAAAGGACAGGTAACAAGGAATGTCAAGAAGACCTCGGAGTTTGTAAGTAACTTGGAGAGAGAGATCAGGGAAATTGAAGGGGGTGGTATCATGCAAAGTGGTGAAGTTGAAAGGGAGTTTTGGATTCCAGTAGCTCGATTTCGATCAGCTCTAGTTGGACCGGACTTGGAAAATCTGCAGGGAACACAGGAGGAGGTGATCAGTGAGACTTTGGATCCAGTAAGTGACTTAGAAGAGGACATAAGGGAAATTGGTGAAGTACAATATGAGAAAATCGACACGGAGTCTCGAACCTCAACCTGAATCACCTGCAGTTAGAGTGGACTTGCAGCATGAACAGGGAACACAGGAGGTGATCAAGGTGACGCATCAGATGACTCGGACAAGTATCTTAGGAGAGAAGATTGAGGAGAATGTGGAGGAGGGTGTGGTACAAACTGATGGAAAACAAAGTAAACGGTGGTATCAAGCATTGCTCACAAAGAAGAAGAAAGTACGTGAACAAGTATTGTTCAAAAAGAAGAAGAAAAAACGTGCGTCAACCTTCATTACGCTGGAATGGACAGAAAAACTATGCAGGGACGAAAGGATGCGATCGAGAAAGGAGGGGGCTCGGCGAATCAGCAGAATGTAAAACAAACCAAAGGGAAAGAGGCGTTCGAATATACAGATGATCATGAATATGATCTTGGTCTTCCATCACTTCCAGAAGGCCTTGTACTGGATCTGGAAGATCGTGCTGATGCAAACAGTTGTGCATCAAAGGAAGAGGAATATTCAGTTCAATCAGTTGCATTTTTAATGGATGTGTATGTGAGCAAATTGAAGAAGAAGCTTTTAGATGATAATGAATTGGTCCTTGTGCTGACAGGTCCTGAAGGATGCGGGAAAACTAGATTGGTAGAAAAGTTCTGTGAAGATGAAGAAGTCAGAAATGAATTCAAGAACAATATCTTCTTCGTTCCCTTTTCGGAGTACCCCACTTTGGAGCTTATTGTTCGACAATTATATCCGGAGGAGGGTTACCGGCGAATTACACTGCCGGATAAACAAGCAGCTGATGCCATTGAGTGGCTGGATGAATTGGTTAAGGATGTAGGGCATCTTCCTTCACTGTTGGTCCTAGACGATGTTTGGCCTGGATCTGAATCCCTTCTTGATGAGTTTGCGGAATTCAAAACATCAAACTTCCAGATACTGGTAACATCAAGATTTGAATTTCCAAGATTTGGTTCCTCAAATCATGTAGAGCCGATGACGGAGAGAGAACTTGAGGGAGGGAGATGACCTGGAAATAGTGTCAGCTGAATGTCACAGACTCAAAGCCGAGGAAGAGGAAATGAAGAAGGATGGAAAGATACAAGATAAGAACTGGGAAGTTTAAATTAGTATGTTTCCAGTGCTTTATACAACATTTTATAAAAGTGACAAGATTGAAATGGCAGGATTCGCTGAAGATCAATATGTAGGGTTTTTTTTTTGTCTAAGCAAATAATTCATTAAACTGAAAGGAGATACAAAAGGGGGGTGTTCGATGCAGAAATATCCCTCGGGAGAGATCCTTCCCGCGAAGCAGTCTCTTTTATCTCGGATGTCTTAACCGCGTGTGCCGGTCTACCCTGCTTGTGCTTCGTGTGCTGGCGTGCCACCGTTCTTCAACGGAATATGGACTGATCACAGCCGCCTGACTTCTTATGTAAGCGATTAGAACAGGGAGAGCACCAACCCTGCTCGAATAGGTCCTTTTCGCCTAGAAACCTAGGACTTTGATATGTGTATCTCTTTGCCAAATCTCAAAATCGATACTCCCACGTCCTCTCTCGTGTAGAGCAGAGCAATCTCTTGACGAAGTGCGGAGAACACTAGCTTCCTTTGAGTATTCAAGCTCTCAACATACAAGTGAGCCGCTCTTCAACCTTCAGGTTGCAATTGCTTCCTTGGAGTCGTAAATACCTTCACTCGATAGGTGAACAGCACTCAGACCTTCTGGTTACAAGGTAAGATAGAAATCTCGAGGACGAGATAACCGTCTAGGTTTGTTTGCGTATAGCAAGGCTGTTTGATTGATTGTTCGGGGGGGGGGGGGGGGGGGGGGGGCTTCTCATAATACCCTTGCTTTCCTTATATACTCGCTTACTAATCAGTCATTCACTCTATTTCTAATTCATTCTGCTCTTGTAATCTTGTCTGAATCTACTACCAGCACACATGTCGTACCTCTCAAAGGTCTTCTACTTCCATCATAACTCTTCATAGAGTCCTACTATAATCCATAACTATGATAAAACATAAGCCGCGTGAATCCAGCTTACAAGACACAATTCCAATAGAACTCGAAGTCTCCTTCTAGCGAAGCTCGCTAGACTCTGCATAACTTGGCTCTTCGCCAAGACACCTATTAACATAACAGGCTGCTCGCCTGGACCTCGACAACTCAAGCCCAAAGTAAATATTTTATTTAGGCCCAAACATTGCCCCTCAGGTCTTGAACTTGGAAGCTTTCCGAACAAGCGAAAAGACTTGAATTTACCTTGAACGACGTGCTTATTGACTTTGAAACGCCATACCATCATTCGAACGCCACGTTTACCCATCTCTTCGAAAAAGTATGACGCTCGACTGACCCTTCTACAAAACACCCATCCAGATTCACAAATCTCATTCTCAACGAAACCCTTTCACCTGCACAGAAACCTGCAACTTTTTAACTCTCTTAGTCAAAAAGCTTCAACCTTTCCTTCTCACCGCCGTCAAAACCTAATTCACAAAAAATGCCTCCTCGCAAAGACATTCTTACTCCCTTCGATACCGTCGCCGCCAAGAACTTCTCCAAACGGCTCAAGGAAGTCGCTATCCAACAAAACCCAGACGCCATCTGTACTCTCACAGTAGACCCCGAAGCAAACACAGGTCTTCTTGGCCCATTCCTGGATTCTCCGTTAAATCCAGAGCTTTTCACCACTCTCCGTAAACCCATATGCAATTCATCTCTCATACTCCAGGAAGACCCTGAAGCAGACCCAAAAACATGGACCCAGAAAGACAATCTTTGTTCGATTGGGAAATGGCCACACTCAACCCCAGACGACATCGCTTGGTAACGTCAACGCCGCGAGCAAGACAAAGAACGGTGGGAAGCAACTGGAATTGCTCAACTCATTAATCTATGCTTCTCCCTCCCAGCTGGAGGTAACAAAGCCCCGTTTGCCACAACCATGTGTTTCTGGGACTGTACGGCAAATTGCTTCAGACTCCCCTGTGGTGATGTAAGTATTACAATGCTCGACCTTTACACCATTTTTGGAGTTCCTGCCACTGAAAACAACTGGGCTCCTCAAAATTATAAGCAAACTCCGCTCCAGGCCTCAACAGAACGACTTCCATCCTACTCCGCCTGGGTGAAACATTTTGCACTTAAGGAAAAGATACACCCCAAGGAGGAATAGCCTTCCTGGAATATTGGCTATCGAAGTACTTGTTCTGTACGTCCTCAGCGAAGGTTATCAAGACATGGACCAACCTCGCTGAGCGCCTCTTCAATGCAGAACCACTGAGTTTGGTTGAGCCCGTCCTCGCCTACATCTACTATGGCCTTAGGCGAGTATCTTTATCGAAGCTTGATTTGAACCAGTCAGGGCCACTATGGATGGTAGAGCTCTGGTTACAAATCTACTTCCCCTACTTTTGCCCCTCAGCAACCCCTTCGTTCGGCGATCGTCGACTGTTGGGCAAATCACTAGTCTCTACAATGCCTAGGACTAGGCAGTGGTCTTATATCGACTGCTTTAGATACCTCTGTTTACACAAGGAGTTCCCTCATGCAGCAGTCGAAGAAATCCTGAGTCGTCGCTATCCTGGCCCTCTCTCAAGTGGATTCATGCCCTTTCCTGAACAAGATGATCAAGCAAGGGGCCTGTTCGTTAAGTTCAACACTTGCCAGGACCTGCAGCTCCCAGACTCAGCCAGCTCCGGGTACGAGCTCTACGCTCCCAACCACTTCTGCAGACAACTGGGGCTTAACCAAGATGCCCCTATGCCCCTCGCCTGCTCTGTCAATAAGTACACTCTCTGGCGAGGAGACAACAAACCTGCTGCAGCGGAGACCCTCGATGCACACTTTGGCTTTCCAATGATAGTAATCCCTGAAATGACCAAGCCACTGTCGACATCGAGATTGGTCACCCCTTTGTATCTTACATGGTACTCCCTACTCTGGGAAAAGATACGACATCAAAGCCCAGACCAGTGCTTCGCTGCCATCTTCAAAGGATTCAATGAAAAGTTTTCACTCAAGGCAGACTTGGAGGCACTAGCTAGACCACACCCCGACACGGGCTCTACCCCATGGCCACAGGTATGTATTCAATTACAAATTTCCACATGTACTGGCAACCTTTGGATCAAAAATAACCATCCCTTCTCTTCCCTTCACAGTACAACCCTGAACCGGATGTAACTGTGGCTCTTCAATCTTTCAAGAAGAAAAGGACTAAGCGCTCTAGATCACCTGTAAGTATTCGAACTGTTTGTTATCCAGAACGACCTGATTTTATCACCGATCCTGATATTGATCCCAATCACCTTGCAGTCCTCAAGGCCCAAGAAACTCAGGCTAAGGACCCCAGAAGTAGAAAGTGGGGTTTGGTTGGATTCAAAGGTCATGAGCAGAGACAAGCGACTACGCCTTTCTGCTCAAGCCTTCCTTGCTTCTTTCGACCAAAGGAGCAGCAAAGCCTCAGGGTCTAGTGCTTGCTCGGCCATAGCCTTCACCATTGCACACTGGTTTTGTGCAAATCTGGATAGCACTCCTACACTCTCCCAGTTCGATGACCTCCTACTTCAAGGTTCAAGGGAGTGGCAGGAGTTATGCAAGGACGAATCCCTTGCAAACAAGTACCCAAACCAACACTTTGACTTGGATGCTATTCTGAAGGCAAACATCAGGCCGCTTCAATTCTCAGCTGATGATTCCTTCGTAGGGTACTTCGATCCTGAGAAGTTTGCTAATCTAAACGGCCTTTCCTCCTTTGATGATTTATGGGAACAAATTCAGAAGAGCCGGAAGCCCCAGGTCTTCATAGTGAGTTGGAACGATCACTTCTTCGTCCTCAAAGCTGAAGACGAAGCCTTCTATATAATTGACTCACTAGGAGAAAGGCTCCATGAAGGACACTGCAAAGCCTTCATTCTGAAGTTCGATGAGTTCAGCACCATATCCAATACTGCAGACAGGGCCAACACCACCAGCCAGAAAGAGTGTTATAAAGAATACATAGTCCAATTCTTAGCTGGGATTCATCGAACAGAGCTTGAGGAAGAAGAGGCAAGACACCCTGTATCCTATGAAGCTCTGTCCAGGCGTCTCTAAATTGAAGTTCAGAGCTGCTTCATTCCCTCTTCTTCTGGCGAGGATCCCATTACCCAGGACGAACAAGTCATCCCAAATGCTGAGAAAATCGTCTCCTCACCAGAACTCATAACTGAACAACCACAAGTCCTGGTCGAGACTAGCCCAGAGGTCGAGGCATCGAATCCTTCCTCACCAGAGCAACAAGTCCAAACTTGTGAAGAAACACAAACATTGTCTCCCCAACAAGTAAGTAAAATGTAACCTCATTCTTTAGGTTAATGATTCCTTTATATAGTCCTAACATGACCTGTTATTTTGATATTGAAGTCCAAAGTTGTTCCTGTGGACCTGGACGTTCCTGAGAACTTCCCTGACAATTCAAGGGAACAAGCGAGTACTTCAGGCGAACTAACTGTAAATACTGAAGACCGACCCGAAAGCGCTCCAAATGCTGATGACGAAGGACCCACAACCCCAAGCGAGGAAGTTCTCATCCCTTCTTCATCATCAGGAAACCAACTCCAACTGCTCAGCGTACAAGAATCGACCAAGATTCATGAACTCGTAGGGACATTAAGTACACTAAGCACCCCTCCTACGCATACCGACTTTACTTGTCTGCTCCGAAAAATTCTTTCTGGGCCCCTAGACTCCATAGAGGATGTTCAGGCCATTTTCCAACAAGTAAAGAACCTGCGAACCACTGCCCCTGCAGACTTCAATCCTCGCCTGGATGAGCTAGAAGAATCTTTTTTTGAATTCCAGCGCTAAAGCGAAGTCTTTCAACAGTTGACACTCGAGGCAGAACGTGAGCAAGAAGCAGCGAAAACCCTGGAGCAAACGACTCAACGAGAAACAAAGGAGATTCAGAAGCTTCTGAAGGAGAAGGATACAAGGGAAGAAACTCTCTCGATCAAACGTGCCAAGATAGTTGCTCTTGAGGCTGATCTCGCTGTACTTAGAGCAGAAGTAAATGCCTTGGAAACTGACATTCCAACTTACCAGGATGCCATGAGGCAATTCCTGAATGAAGGCGAGATCCGAGCCCAGTTTTTACAAGAAGCACGTGCGAAAGCCAGCGAAACTCGCTTAGCAGCTCGACAAGCCTGGGTGGCCTCAGAGTATGCTAAAATCTCGATAAGGAGCTTTATCTTCCAGTTGTAAATTTTTGGGCCTTTTGTAATTGTCGCCAAAAAGATTTTTATATATCCACATTGTTTTGACAACAAAGTCTGTATTGGGTCTAAAAACCAGACTGGGCTTCTTTAATAAGCCCTTTCCCCAGCCCCTTTTTAGGCTGTAATTAATTTTAACTACTTTAATTGTCCAGCAATAAATGGAATTGAATTCTAAGCTTGGAATCCGTATCGCGTTAAACAATCAAAATCTTTGAAATACGTTCTACTTGCCCCAAGGATCTTCTTATTTATCATGCATTTCTTGCGAGCAGATAAACCGCTTCCATGGTCCACTGTTGTTTGGACACGTATTCTTTACCCTTGGGTGTAATTACTCTCGCGAAACCAAACCGTTGTGATTCCTGGCTTATAAAAGGCTTCCTTCTCTTCATGTGAAATGAACCAAGTCCTTTGCGAGAATGAATCAAACCCAAGTCTACATGTTCTGGTCTTACTATCCAAAGAAACCTCCAGATAAATTTCTCAAAGTTGTGTTCCATAGATAGCAATATCCACGCCCAAACCTGGACTAGATAGCAATATCTACGCCCAGGTGTTGCCTTGGTTTTCCCTGACTGAAGGAGTCAAAAAGGGAGAAGCCACAATTCCGAGGTGGCAATCCTCTTCGCCTTCCGCCTCGCACCTGTTTGGTGCCTACGTGCATTGGAGGAGGTAGTACTCTTCAATGCCTCCTGCAATAGATGGGGAAAGCCAGGAGCGTCACCCTGGGAAGAATGCGACAAGCGTCAAGGCAGGTGTAACTCTCGTTCTGATGCACCTCTTCTGCCTTGGCGTTTCAGTTTCTTCTCCGTCACCATCGCCGAAGTCGATCTGCAGGTTTTAACTTCTTGGGAGATGCAGAACGAAGGAGAGGATCTGGTGAAGAATGAACTGTTTTTAATTTCTTGAGTTTCTTTGTTGCAATTGTCCCAGATTCATCTTTACCACATGGTATCAGAGCCTGGGGCCGCAAAGCCCTTGTATTATTCCAAGTATTTAAATGTAATATTTTACTTTGAAGTGTAAAAGTTCTTTATATTGATAAACTCATATATAGTTTGCTCAAAAATTGAGCCACAAAGACTGGCTTAACATGAAATTTTTGACTTGGAATAAAAACAATTCAATTTGGCCTCGAATATAGGCACTAACTATCTAACCCCATTAATAGGTTATTCCATGATACTTGATGAGTATATGTGTGTGTTGCCCCTGTAGTTTATTTATGCTAAGGCATGAATAAACTAGATTAAGCAGTAGTAGAAGGATCATCATACTCCCAAACTGGGTATATGTACTTCTTTAGGTAACGATCGTTTATTGGGTTCGCGTGTATAGTACCATCTCGATATCGCAAGAGAACCGCTCCTTTACCCAACAGTCGATCGATGATGTATGATCCTTCCCATTTGTCTGACCATTTACCTCGTCCTTCAGTCTTCTCGCCAACAGGCAAAATCACCCTCCAGACAAGCTCTCCTTCTGCAAAACTCATGCCCCTTGTACGTTGGTCATAGGCACGAGCCACCTTCTGTTTTTCAGCACGTAGACTTTCATAAGCTTGTATACGACTCTCATTGAGGTCTTCATGCTCTTGCCACATCGCTTGGACATAGTCTTCACCGATCAAGTTATGTTGTTCCATTACTCGTAAAGACTGAACATTGATCTCCAATGGCAAAACAACATCGTGCCCAAACATTAATGCATAAGGAGTTGTACTTGTGGGTGTTCTCTTACTAGTCATGTAAGCCCACAAAGTATTAAAAAGTTCTTCATGCCACAGTCTGGCATTGCTGGCGAGCATCTGTTTTAGGATATGAATAATGATTTTATTGCTCGCTTCAGCTTGACCGTTGGATTGGGCATAGTATGGAGAAGAGTGGAGAAAATGGATCCCAAGATCCTTCATTAAAGTATCCACTTCGCCAGACATGAAGGCTGCCCCTCGGTCTGAAACAAAACACTCAGGGATTCCAAACCGACAAATAATATCTTCGAACAAGAATTGGCGGATGGCCTTCGCTGAAGATACCCTGAGGGGTCGAGTTTCAACCCATTTTGTGAAGAAATCAGTAGCCACTATAATAAACTTGTGCCCTTCAGATGAATGAGGATGAATCATTCCTATTAAGTCCAAAGCCCATCCTCGAGCTGGCCAAGGCTTGATGATTGGCTGTAGTGATATTCTGGGCATATGGTTGACTGGACCATGTCTCTGGCATTCTTCACAACCTTTGGCGAACGTGATGCAGTCTCTGAGCATTCCTGGCCAATAAAAGCCATGTCTTCTTAATAACCACCTCATCTTGGGACCAGCCTGGTGTGCTCCTGCAATCCCAAGATGGACTTCTCTCATTAACCGTTTAGCATCGCGTCCAAAGACACACCGTAACAGTATGCCCTCCTCTCCCCTTCTACATAACTCAGCATCCTTGAGTACATAATTGGGAGCTAAGAATCGAATCCGCTTGTCAACCGGATTATTTGGATCCTGGAGATAAGAGATGATTTCCTATCTCCAATCTTTGTCGATGTGATCAAGTGTAGCAACGTACCATTCGTTTTTATCTTCTTGTCGTGCTAGGAAAGATGGAAGGGTTCTTCTTTCAACTTTTAATATTCTCTCCCTTACTCCATCTTGCAAGCTTACACCCGTTGCTAGTTGAGCCAACTCATTAGCTGCATAGTTCTTCTCGCGAGGAACATGGCTCAATTCCACTTCTGTAAACAACTTTAATAAGTCACAGGCCCTCCTCGCATAAGGTTCTAGTATTGGACCTGCCTTGTATTTTGTCTCAAGTTGTCTGATCACCGGTTGGGAATCTCCAAGGACATGCACATCACTGATCTCCATATCTAACAGAAGTTCTAATCCAATGATTAAAGCTTCATACTCTGCTTGATTATTCGTGCACTTGAAGTCCAACCTGAAAGAATAAGAATAAGTTTGGCCGCGTGGGGAGATCAAAGCTACCCCTGCCCCAGCCATGGTACTCGTACTGGACCCATCGAAATACAAACACCAAGGGGCCAAATCAATACGAGCAAGATCCAGTTCTGGCCCATCAACCACCTCTTCCATGGGATGATGAGCCAAAAAATCAGCCACCGCCTGGCCTTTCACCACCTTCTGAGGAACATACTGTAAAGAAAATTCTGACAAAGCCAAAATCCACTTCCCAATGCGCCCACGGAGAATCGGTCTGGATAGCATATACTTCACTAAATCTGTTTGTGCAATGACGCATGTAGTGAAGGATAACATATAGTGCCTCAACTTACATCCTGAAAAGTATAAGGCTAGGCATAACCTTTCCATTGGAGAGTATCTTGTTTCACAATCGTTCAAGGTACGACTTAGATAAAAAATAGCACGTTCAATGCCTGCCGTGTCATCCTGAGCTAATAGGCTTCCAATAGAGAGTTCTGTAGCTGATATGTATAGCTTAAGAGGAACCCCAGGTCTTGGAGGAACCAAGACAGGTGGGTTCATTAAGTATGCTTTGATGGTATCGAATGCCTCTTGATGTATGGGCTCCCATACAAAGTCCTTTTGATTTTGAAGCTTAAGCAGAGTAGAGAATGTTTGTGTCTTCCCAGCAGCATTGGCAATAAACCGTCATAAAAAGTTAATTTTTCCTAATAAGCGTTGTAGCTCCTTTTTACTCTTTGGTGGGGTGGCACTGATAACCGCTTGTTTCTTGTCATCCGGTATTTCGATCCCACGCTGATGAACCAAAAACCCCAGGAAGTCACCTACCTGGACGCCAAACACACATTTGGCTGGGTTCATCTTCAGTTGATGCTACCTCATTCTGAGAAACACCTGCCTCAAGTCTTCAAAATGGTCACTTCTGCGTTTCGTTTTGACTACCACATCATCTATATATACTTCCATGGTCTTACCAATAAGATCATGAAAGATCAAGTTCATTGCTCGTTGGTAGGTTGCCCCTGCATTTTTAAGTCCAAATGGCATATCCACATACTCAAAAACACCGGCAAAGCCTGGGCATCGAAACGCTGTCTTGTGTCTATCCTCTTCCGCCACTGGGATTTGGTGATATCCAGCAGTGCCATCCATGAATGTTAACATTTCATGGCGGGCAACTGAGTCAACCAACAAATCAGCTACTGGCATAGGATAGGCGTCTTTAGGGTTGCATTGTTCAAGTTCCTGTAGTCGACGCAGACTCGCATCTTCCCGTTCTTTTTCTTGACTGGAACTATATTAGACAGCCACTCATTATATTTGGCTACTCGTATAATCCCTGACTTGAGCATTTTCTCAACCTCTTCCTTGACTAAAATTGCTGTCTCTGTATTCATGCGACGCATTTCTTGTTTTACAGGCTTATTTCCCTCGATGATGGGCAAGTTATGACAAACCAGAGCTGGTAAAAGACCGGGCATGTCCTCATATTTTTCTGCAAAACAATCTGCGTATTCTGTTAGCAACTCAATCATTTTGAGCCTCTCTTCAGGCTCCAAAAAAGTACTTATAGCCACAGACATTGGCTCTTCCTGTGTCCCAATCTGAATGTGTTCGATGGGATCTTTGACTTTAGGAGGTATATCATCTAAAGCTGCAGGAGCTAACTGAATCTCGTCCTCCTCCTCGAAGTCTTGTAAGACGTTTTCATCCACATATTCCAACGCTGCGATCATTAGAACCTTCTCAAAGGCTTGACTTTCTAACAAAAAGTTGTGAAAGCGTTCGTGTAACGAAAGACAAGCCTCGGTCTCTATTTCTGATAGAGACCCATTCATGGAGAACGTCTGGATGGTAGCTCAATGGTGTAGGGTCTTTTGTTATCCTGATTTGCTTGGATAATCCCCCACTGAGCCAGTTCAGAGGTCGTAACACCGACTGGGCGGCCTTTACTGTCGACGCCACATACCTCCAGTGGCCTAAGGTCACTGTGGTAATATCTGGCTTCTAGTGCATTAGCAGACACAGAGTATGGACGAGGGTCAGCATTGACAAGCTCTGCTTCGCCTGTCTCCATGTTCCATAGCAGCATCTGCTGATGAAGTGAAGAAGGTACACAATAGCTTCGATGTATCCAGTCGCGCCCCAGGATTGCACTATATGGAGATGTACATTCCACCACGAAGAATGTATAAGTGCCTGAGGCTAGCCCAATGTGTACCTGTAGAAAGACAATTCCCAAAGTCTTGGTTATGCTACCCTGAAAGTTTCTGACACTAAGCGAGGTCTCTTGGATAGCTGACTTGGGAACACCTATTAGGGCCAATGCCTTAAAGGTGATGATATTCACTGCTGCCCCTGAGTCCACTAAGAGTTTGTTTAGTTACACTCCTTGGACTTGTCCTGTGACATATAATGGCCGCATGTGCATGGCCATGTCCATGGTGGGCTTAGAGAACATCATTTGCCCTGTTGTGACTGATGACTCCAGTTCTAGTGTGTCAACCGGTGCTGGATTATCTGGTAGTTCTGGTTCTTCTTCCGGTAACACCACACTATTGATGTTCTTGGATTCACCTTTTTGTGCTGGTGAGGACAAAGCATATTTAGAGGATAGAACATACACCATGTTAACGGCTGCAGTGTTCTCCTCGATGCAATCTTGTGTTTCTTCATCCTCATCCTCGCCGTAGTCCACCAGCTCTTCATCGTCGTGATAACTATTTCCTTTGGCTGACAACCGTCCATCCTCGATGGACGTTGTAGTTACTTCAAGGTGAGCAACTTGCTGTATTAAATCCTTGGGAGTAGGATCGATAGCTGCTGGTGATGGTGGTGGTGGAGTTTTTCCCTTGGGAACCGGAACTAATTTCTGGGCCTTCGCTTGTTCTTCCACAACAAGAGGCCTTGGTTTCCATCGCAAGACTGGTGGCTTGCTTGGAGTACTCTGTTTCTGTATATCCACTGTTCCCTTGGGAGGTGTCTTCAACCCTACTGGCTTCATCGTGTCTTCCCCAAAAATAAGGCGTCTCCTTACTGGTTGTCTTTCTACGACTACACGATGAAACTCTTGAGGAGGTTCGGGTTCTTTACCTTTACTTCCAAGTGCTGGGTTTCTCTCGAAAACCCCTGGTCTTTGGGCTCGTATCTTTGGTTCATGAGATTTCTTCCCAAAGACCACCAATGGGTTTGCTGCAAGGGTATTTAGTCTTTTTTGCAGCACTGCTGGAGGAAACTCCAGGTCTTCTTCTTTGACAAGGCCGGCCTCATAAGCATCCAATGCTCTCTTGGCCCTGCCAAAACGTCGTTGTAGGTTTCTCCTCTTGCTTGGAGTTACCTCGACGATCTTTCCTTTCTCCCTTATGTACCACACATCCTCCTTTGTAATATTTCTCGATGCTGGGGGAACATATGGCTTGGCGAGCATATCTACACCTTTAGACTCAGGTGTTTTAGCCACACTGTTTTGGCTTGGTGCTCGTGGTCGTTGGGAGCTGGAGTGTCCCTTTGCTCTGCTTGTGGGTACTGCTGATCTTTGTTTGAGAATAGCTCCGGGAAGGAATTGGCTGCTTGAGCCAGTTCCTCAAAGGAGATCTTCAGCCCACTCCTTAATTTACAGTGTGCACAAAGGGCCACTGGCGAATCTGCTTTGGGGTCCACCTTCTCTTTCCCCTTGTTCTTCAGTGTATGGGGTGGATTCTCGCTAGCAGTTGGTTGGTTGTTGGACTGTTTCCTTCTATTGGATTTGTCATGTGTTACGTCTACCATTCCAACCATCGCATGCATGGGGGTCATTAAGTTAAGCGAGGGGTTTTGTTCTATTGTTATTATTCCCTCGTCAATCAACTGCTGAATCTTATACATCAAGTCTCGACATGCAGCTGTAGTATGACTTCCCCATTTGTGGTGATACTGACAATAAGGCAAACCCCTAACATCATCAGGATGTGGGTCTGGTGATCCCCAATTGTCAGGTATCACTGCTATCCCTTCGAGGCATAGCTTCTCAAATATCTCCTCTCGCCAGGACGCGTCATATGTGATGCGAGTCCGCTTTGGTCGGACAAATGCTATATTTCGCCTGGACCTTCGCTTGGATTCCTTCTTCGCCTGGGTCGGTTTATCTATCGAACAAGACTCTGAAGAAACGCCACTGGTGAGAGGATCTGTAACTGGAGGAGATGGTGTCCTGTGATGATAGTCTGGGTGATAATCCATCTCTCCTTCACCATTGATTATAATCACCTGCCAATTGATTAAACCCTGGATCTTATCTTTCAAGGTTGAACACATTGTTGTTCGATGGCCAAAGTGATTGTGGAACATGCAAAAGTGTTGGGCTGGCTCCTCGTACCGAAGGTGTCTTAACTCAAAGACTGGGTAGAAGAAAATCAGCCCCAAGTCCCTTAACCTATCCAAGTATTCTTCTGTCTTGTCTAACCTGAATGAATAGGTTAAGTAGGCTGGATGATTCCAAGCCTCATTACCTTCAAGGATTCTATTAGGTGATGGCCAACTCACGTTGACCATGTTCACCTGTGGAGCAGGGAACGGCTCAGAATCCACTAATGCTGCGGTCTTGGACGAACCTTCTAGCTCCAATTTTCCCTCATTGATCCACTTTTGGATCTGGTCCTTCAGCTTGATGCAGTCCTTGGTAAGATGGTTCCATGCTCCATGGAACTTACAGTACTTTTTACCCTTCAACTGCTCGGCTGTGGGGAGCGGTCCAAAGTCTGTTTTGACAACACGCAGACCGTATAGTTCGTTCAGTATCTCATGAGCCATATTGGCATCATAAGTATACTTCTCAAACTTTGGCTTAGTGAAAGCCACCGTCGAGAGTTTGATGGGACCTCTATTCTTCTGCAGCTTCCGGGGTTTTAAAACCTTATTCGCTGTCAAGTCAACAGCTCCTATCTGATCGTCATCAGAATCAGACTCCTGGTCGTCCATCTGTTCAACATAAGCCACTGTTTTTGGCTTTAACCTGTCATAGGTTCGATTATTATACGTTCCTTTGGACGAATTTCTTCTGTTATCTCTCTCTTGAATATTGTTATAAGCTTTAGTCACCGCTGTGATGAGCTCGTTCAGAGAGAAATATTTGCTATTTAAGAATAACTGGTGGTAGGTGTCCTCCAGCCCATTCTTGGCCATCTCGACCACCTCTTCTTTGCTTAGAGAGGTCTTACATAGATTGTACTCCGAACGGAAACGATGTAAGAAAGTGACCGGACTTTCGGTCAATGATTGGCTAAGAGAAGCCAACTTCCCTACGGTAGTCTCTGGCCGTGCCGTTCCAAAGTGGTCTATGAACAAGGCCTCCATATCCTTCCACTCGCTGATCGAGCCCTTCTCGATCCTAGTATACCACACGAGGGCTGATCCTGATAGTGATGATCCGAAGACCCTCAATTTGAGTCCCTCATCTTCGGCAAATTGGCCTAACGGCAACGTGAAATAGGCCAAATGTGTTGCCGCGTTTGTATCATCATCACCTGAGAATGTCTGGAAGGTTTGGTGTTTGTAAAACTTTGGCCAATGCCACTCGTTAGGGTCATCTTTGCTCGGAGGAAACGGTGTTTCGTAAGTTTCATGCATTTTGGAAAATTTTACGTTACAATCATCCAAAAGCTTATTTATACGCTCCTCCCAAGCGAGAGGGAAAACCTCTGCTTGCCTGGTCTTCCTAGCCAAATCCGATACGGTTTTGGTTAGAGAACCCAGCTCCCTGTCTACTCTTTGGTTGATAGCCGCCGCGTACTGGCGGTATTCCGCCAATCCTTTCTCTAGTAGGCTATGGACATCAGCCCGTAGTTTGTCTTGACCCTCTGCCAAACTAGTTACCTGGGCACTTAAGGCTTCTCTATCTTCTTGTTCTTGATTCAAATCACCCTGTATAGACCGGATGCTACTCGCTATCTCCTTTATGGAGCTAGCCTGAGCAGCGAGATGATCTGCCTGTTGCCCGAGTCTGTCTTCGAATAATCGAGAATAACTAGTCTGGTGGTTATCTTGCTTGGCCGCATAAGCCAAGTATTGCTCGTATGTAAGTGCAGCTATTTCCGCTTCGCTTAGAGGTTCGAACTCCATAATGTTAAAGTCACTAGCGAAGATAACTTCAACCGTTCGATCACTCAGTGAACGACACTGACTAGAAGTGTGTTCACGGTATCCCGGTTGTGGGTGTTTACGACACTGAGGATAAACTCTTCGATAAGGATCTCCAATTGTCGTTTATAGATGCAAAGAAACTTCGACTACGGTCCCACTGGGCGTGTCAAAATGTTCGATGCAGAAATATCCCTCGGGAGAGATCCTTCCCGCGAAGCAGTCTCTTTTATCTCGGATGTCTTAACCGCGTATGCCAGTCTATCCTGCTTGTGCTTCGTGTGCTGGCGTGCCACCGTTCTTCAACAGAATATGGACTGATCACAGCCGCCTGACTTCTTATGTAAGCGATTAGAACAGGGAGAGCACCAACCCTGCTCGAATAGGTCATTTTCGCCTAGAAACCTAGGACTTTGATATGTGTATCTCTTTGCCAAATCTCGAAATCGATACTCCCACGTCCTCTCTCGTGTAGAGCAGAGCAATCTCTTGACGAAGTGCGGAGAACACTAGCTTCCTTTGAGTATTCAAGCTCTCAACATACAAGTGAGCCGCTCTTCAACCTTCAGGTTGCAATTGCTTCCTTGAAGTCGTAAATACTTTCACTCGATAGGTGAACAGCACTCAGACCTTCTGGTTGCAAGGTAAGATAGAAATCTCGAGGACGAGATAACCGTCTAGGTTTGTTTGCGTATAGCAAGGCTGTTTGATTGATTGTTCGGGGGGGAGGGGGGGGGGGGCTTCTCATAATACCCTTGCTTTCCTTATATACTCGCTTACTAATCAGTCATTCACTCTATTTCTAATTCCTTCTGCTCTTGTAATCTTGTCTGAATCTACTACCAGCACACATGTCGTACCTCTCAAAGGTCTTCTACTTCCATCATAACTCTTCATAGAGTCCTGCTATAATCCATAACTATGATAAAACATAAGCCGCGTGAATCCAGCTTACAAGACACAATTCCAATAGAACTCGAAGTCTCCTTCTAGCGAAGCTCGCTAGACTCTGCATAACTTGGCTCTTCGTCAAGACACCTATTAACATAACAAGCTGCTCGCCTGGACCTCGACAACTCAAGCCCAAAGTAAATATTTTATTTAGGCCCAGACAGGGGGAAAATTCCCATACTAACATCAAAGAAAAGGAAGAACGAGCTAAAGAAGCACACCTAAAACTGAGAAAACAGAACAACAAGTAACAACAAAAGTAATCAAGAGGAGCAGAGGAAACATTATACCCCACAATCTGGACAAGGAAGCCCGTCACTCCGAAGAACATGCACCAATGAAGTTGGAGGGATATTCACCCATTCCGAAGATTCCAACTTCTCTTTTGCGAGCTTAGCCGCTGCGTCAGCAGCATGGTTAGCTTTTCTCGTAACCCACTTCCAAGAAATTGAGTTAAACGAGTGTTTCCTTCTATTGAACTCAAGAAGAAGGCTGTAGATACACGAATCCGCTTTGTCCACATCTTTTCCTAAATCAAAAATTAGGGCAGTTGAATCCAATTCAACAATAACATCGCAAACCTCAAGAGAAGCCGCAAGATTAATCCCTTGCAAAAGAGCCATAGCCTCAGCTTCAAGAAGGGAGTTTGCTGAAGAGAAGGTTGCTGAGCCAGCCATAAAATGACCATCAGACTTCCTCAAGATAACACCGAGCCCAGCGTTCTTTGTCTTACTATCCCAAGCACCGTCAATGTTAACCTTAACCACATTGGTCGGGGGTTTGGTCCAGTGGAGGCAGCTTTGGGTGGAGTTTACAGCAGGATTCCTTGCTGCCACATCCAATCTCACAAAAGAAGCAGCACTAATAATTAGGGTCAGGGAGTTTACTTTGATATACAGCAGATCATCTTTACTTCCAAATTCCCCAAAGTAGAGCTGCCACATGAGACATAATCTCATCTCTATTATAACTTGTACCCAGCACCTCATAAATATTCTCAATCCACTCGGCTAAAGTAGTAACCTTCTCTCTTTGAATCTTTAAGCCAAGAGGACTACCAAACCAAGCTGCGAAGGTCCATGGGCATAACAAAAGGTAATGTTCAATGCTTTCCTCACCATCTTCACAGAGTGGGCACTTGGGGCTTTTGAGAATCTTCTTTTTGAAAAGCTCCTTGTATACCGGCAAGAAATTGGAGCAAGCACTCCATAAAAATTGATTCACTTTGGGGACAGCAACAATGCTCCATACCAGCTTCCAGATCTTACTATCCACCACTGTAGATGATGATGCCTTCAATGAAAGAGGGTCAGGGGGTTTGTGAACTGGTCTGTACCCTGATCTTACCATATAGTCTCCATTTTTCTCCCAAGGCCATAACAATCTGTTTTCCTTTGCTGTATCCCCAATCTTAGTCAATTTCACGGCATCAAACTCGTTGGAGGAGAGGAAAGGCCTTAGGTGCTCTATATCCCATTGCTTCATGTCCCAATCAATTATTTCATGAGCTAAAAGTGGAGTAAACCTGCAACCGGAGGTATTAGGATGCAAGAGACCGTCCTCATTCTCTGTAATCCATTTGTCCTTCCAAACTTGTACACTCCTCCCATCATTAATGAGCCATCTAGCATTGTGATTGATAGTTTGACGCCCTGCAAGAATGCTGCTCCAAATCCAAGACGCTCTCGCCCCTTTTACAGCGTTGAAGAAGTCAATTTTCTCAAAGTATCGTGCCTTTAAGACCCTAACCCACAGTGCTTTGGGGTTCTTGATGATTCTCCAACAAAGTTTGGCCAAGAGAGCAACGTTGAAGCTCTCGAAATCTCTGGGGTGTGTTACTGGAGAAGAAAAGTGTTGACTTAGAGGGATTGATTTCTTGTCCCGAAGCCAAACAATATTTATTCAAATCTCCATTAGCATTCTATAGTTTGGTACCTTTGCCTTGAGGAAAAAAAGGGAATCATCCGCGAAAAAGACATGAGAAATACCGGGGCAGGATCTGCTTAACTTAACACCTTCTAATCTCTTAGCTTCGATTACTTTTTGTATGTTCAGAGAAAGGACTTCGCTGATAAGAAGAAAGGTAAGGAGACAGAGGGTCTCCTTGCCTAAGTCCTCGAGATGGAGTGAAAGGCTTCCCTAACATCTCATTCACTTGGATGGAGAAAGACACTGAAGTAATCAGCTTCATGACCAAACTAACCCAATTTGCATCAAAGCCAAATTTCAGCAGCGTGGCCTCCAAGAAATCACACTCAACCCTATCGTAAGCCTTACTCATATCGATCTTCAACCCGAGTTCATACTTCCTAGTTTTCTACTTCAATCTCAAGTAGTGGAAAGCTTCATGAGCTATGATCACACTGTCTTGAATTTGACGACCCGGAACAAAAGCGTTTTGAGCTTCAGAAATAAGACCAGGTAGCAGAGTCTTGAGTCTATTGGCCATGAGTTTTGCTAGAATTTTGTAGGAAGAATCACACAAGCTAATGGGCCGGAATTGGGAGACAGTGGAGGGATTTAACACCTTCGGGATCAGGGTTATAACTGCTCAATCTGGAATACAACCCGAGGATTGGGCAATGTATGTCATCAAGAGCTATTGACAATTAAGATAACAGTCATTCTTGTAATTTTAATTTGAAAAGATGGCATGTATGGAAATAAGATGAACCCCATTCATGAAGATTGAAGACATATACAACTAGGGGTTATCAACTCTTTTTAGACTTATTTCTCCCACACACTTGCACATTTTAGAAATTAATTCACAGAACGAACATGGGAGGAGTGGCCAGTGAGAAACAATAACTGAATCTTTCCTAATTGAAGAGATCTTCTTGAACAAGATGAATAGAGGCACCCATAAACTTACACTTGCTGCAGGTAGACAGATGAATAGTCAGAATAGATACTTCCACAGACTACCAGTTTTCCTGGACTATCTTTGATTTCTCAAGAATGAATTTCCCTTCCTTGTATTTTTGTGTTTCCTCATAGGCTCGTTCATACTTCCAGCCCAGAACCTCGTGGCAGTCACAGCAGTAGACATCCGCAACCGTGTGCAAACCAGTCATGAGATGTCGGTCTTCTTTAGGCCCTACTGTAATATTCACTGCATGGGCAAACAGAAAAGCTCGGCCATTTCTCCCCTAATGATTAAAACAAAGAATAAATAGTCTATCCTAGAGTCTTGCAGTATTCCAAGACTATGCTATCATACAAGCCTTAACCAAATGAAATATTGTCAATCACGTCCTGCAATCTTCACAACCAGAACAAGACTACGCCACCCATATATTTACATAAACAGATTAAGCAAATGAAATAGTGTAGAACAAGTCTTGCAATCACCTTGACAATGGAATATGAGTGATGATTTGTGTTTATCTTCTTCATTTCAACTTACAAAAAGGTTATTCCTTTATTTTTCCAAATGCAATGATAAGTAAGTGCAATTTCATTTTCCAAAGACTTATCTAACACACAATCCAAAAACAAATTGAACTTGGCAAAGAAGCTCTTCACCTGAAATGCTTTAGAAATGATATCATCGTGAAGGGCAACATGGTTTCGGCAATTACAGCAACTGTACAACCTCGGCCCAGCCATTTCCGCCATCTAACATTGTAATCGTTACAAACAAATACAGACTAGCTCAATCACCATACAAATACAAAGCCTCTTGTCCTGAAAATGCATCGAAACATTTACAAATATCAGCACCATAAAAACATATCTACAAATACAGCAATCAGCATTACTTACTACTAGGGTGTAATCCAAATCGATGATCAAAACTAAATCCCAAAGCTCAGGAGTAGCAAAAAGCACACATTTTGACTAATGTACTGGTCCGGTATGTACACCTTTGCCTATACATCAATCTTGGCGGCAAAACCTGTCGACAAAACAGAGGAAGTGGAAATGTAAAAGATAGTAACGATGATAGGCTCGATTACAGTGAAGAGGATGATAATGGCAATTGATAAAGACGGAAACTGCTGTCATAACAGTAAACAAAGTACCCAAGAACACCCAGTTCAGAAATCTATTCACAGAAGATAAGTAAAACCCAGTGATTGACAGTAAATGGAAACCCAAGTATTGGTTAACATAAAGTTGGAAACTTTTTCTATGATTGTTATTACTGTAGCGGACCGATCGATCATGTTGCAAAGAGCAGTGAATAGAAATGAGATGACATGAGTACCTCTGCAGTTTGCCATGGAGAGAGAGAGAGAGAGAGAGAGAGAGATGTGTGGGAGTTTCGGTGAGTTCTGAACCTCTGAGTGAGAAGTGAGAAGACAGCTTGAGTTGAACGGTTGAAGCCTTTACCCCCCAAGTAAAAGAAAGGAAACATGGCAAGAGCTCAAATTTTACTTACTTTTTCTCTGTTGTTCAGACCCTGAGTCGTCCCTACGGCCAGCCAATCATGTATTTCCTACCCAATATACTCCAGTGCTTTTGTCTTGTAAATTCCAAACATACCCTCAAACACCTTTTTAATCTCATCTTAGGGGATTGGTTGATGACCCCGTTGGGTCTTACAACTTTGATGCTCACGTCTAGTTTTGATTGTTTATGGATCTATTGTACCAACGAATATTCTGCCTGGTTGTCACATCGTTTTTTGTTGCGGCAAAAATTAACTTGGTTGTCATCCAGCAACTCCAGTTGCCATATGGCGACTTATAACTTGTTGCGAATATATGCACACGTTGCAGGTTTTAATGTTCAACCAGAACGAATGTGCATTTTTGTATATAAATATAAAATACCAGACACCATCCAGTTTTAGATAATAAAGTGATTAAAGTCATTCCTTCGTTTAGAAACGTGGGTGGCTAATACACATGAGGATGATAAGAAGACTATCTTATAAACATTCAATAGATGGATGAAGATTGTGGAACAGAATCCTGAATCTTGAGGCAGAACAAAACCTACTCTGTACAATATCTGACCCCATCAGTATCTGAATTCAACACAGCCACAACAGGAGTATGACACACCAGCAGAATGTAGGCTGCTCCACCCTTCTATTTTCAACCTTGTTAGTCTAAACAAAACAAAAACAATGTTCAGTACCAAATACAGTAACATAAAAAAGCCGAACTGGACTGATGGGACAGAGGCTAAATTCCCAAATAATCTAATTAAATTCACACAAAAATAATAGCAATAAATATTAAAACAGAACACTTTCTAACCTTTAGCTAGCATTGTGAGTCTGGTCTTTTTCGACAAAGTCCAATGCTTCTTCTTTCGATATAACATTGACACAGCTCACCCTTTTATTATATGTAACACCATATATCTTGTCAGAAATTTTCACAAGTTCTTGTCGGAATGTTGTGGTTATAAATTGAGTATCTTCCGAGTCTGCCAAGCGTCGGATCATATCTACAACAGGTACTTAAGGATCACCCATAACTGTAAATCTCCTCCAGAGTAGACATGTATAAAAGGAAACGCAGACAAAGCACCCTGAAAGAGAAGAAAAAAACATGCATTTGGGAAGGCTTTGGCATAAAGGAACATTTAGCCTCCATAGGTATGTACATCACAAGCCACAATCTGTGTTATCACTTGTTCTAGATATATTTGCCTTCAGTTACAATCCTTGTGAATAAATCATACTGACAAAGAGACGCACCGACCATTGACACATAGAGACTGACTGTAGTGAAGACACATAAAATCGAGGGATATAATTTACCAGAGGTGGTATGTACTATAAATTTCAAATGTCAAATGATACTAAAAGTTTCAAATGATAACGGTCAAAATGTCAAATGATACGAAATATTTGATCAACAGTACGAGATAAAGGATACTTCCAACAGCAGTTCTGTACTGAGGATCCAGTGCTGCATCTATTTCATCAAATAGATAGAAAGGAGCAGGATCACATCGTTGGATTGCAAAGATAAGTGTCAATGCGACCACAGTTTTCTGACCCCCAGACAACTGCTTCATGGACTGAGTCTCTCCTTGCCCAGTAAACGAAACCTGCACAAAGGCAATCCAGAAAGATTATGATTACTAATATATCAAACAAACCTTGGACTAACAACGTCATCACATATATTTGTAACTTCTAACACCAGTCGTACCAAACCTTGGTTCAAACTTCATAGTGCTGCAGAATACTATTATATTTTGAATTACTAAGCTTCACATTTTACCACTAAATGTCACAAATAAGGTGGATATTTCCTTCCTGTTGACCAAGAAAATAAGTGCTTATAGAACAAAATACGTGCCTTTACTTTCACACCAATATATTTCTCATTTCTTCCTTCTGTATCCGTTCCGTGTGGTGCATCTTCATCACAATCATCATCAGCATGGACACCATCCTGTCAGAACAACACCCATGCTCATATAAATTCACATGAAACATAGACAACTTTCAAGTTCCTCAAACTTCCTCAATGAATGAATAATGGTTTGGAAAAACCTCAAGTTTGTTTCAATCAAAACAAGAGCTTTCTTCTTAGCTTTCACCTGAAAATAATTCCTCTGCCAGAAGACGTCAAGGCTTCAACTCATATATTAAGTTGCAGTCGTGATTGACAGAAAAGAAAGGAAAACATCTATATGAAGATTCTATTAAAAATCTACCAAACCACCAAAAGTTTACACCTACAGAAGAAAATCATTCAAAGTTTGTTTGCATATGAACAGAGAAACAGGAAGAACTTTTCAGAGGCAAGAACATTTCATGAGCCTTACAGAATATAATAGATTGACGGGGGAGCAGAGAAAAGACGAGATTCAAGCCCTTCCAAAGAAAAATCAACAAGAATTTCTAAGTGTTCCTAAAGATACACTCGGTAAAATCTTATCGAGCATTATTTTCTGAAGCAAGACTTAGACAGGACTCAGTATCAGAGGTTGCAGGGACTGATTAAACAGAATACACAGATAACATTAATGTTCACTATACTGAGCCAACAGATAAAAAGTATCACGTAAATCCACACATCTCAAAACTGGCTATAAAGAGCAAAAACTGAAGAGGTTAAGTTCAAATCAACCTTCTTTTTCATCATGATAAGGTGACCATGGCCACCTTGCACAAGTTCTGAGAAAACTTCTTGAAAGTTCCTAGCAACACCTTTAAAAGTACGCTCTATTGATTCATCCTTCCTTTGATCCAAGACAGATATAAGTTCTTTGATTTTCTGCACAATTGACAAAAAAAAGGTCAAAATATCTAACCTCAGCAATCATCAAAGAAAAAAATGAATTTCCTTCCAATAAAAGAAAAGAAAACGAATTAACACAAAAGAATTGAAAGTTTCGAGCGAATTTGATACCTCATCTCCTGCTTCCAGTTCAGCTTGTCTATTCTGGAGTTCTTCACGTTGTTCTGTAAAATTTATATACTGGTCAAGTGCTTTCTTATTGACATGACTAAACTGTTGCAGTTGCTCATTGCATCTATGCAGCATTTTATGTAGTTCTTTGATGCTCCTTCTCTTATACCTACAATTCCAATAAAGACAAAATATGACAAACCATGCCAGCTGTGATACATTTGAAGGTATGATAAAGCAATAAAGAATCAAGCCAATTACATAAAGGAATAAGGATTGCTACAATATCAGTCAAAATATAGTAGTTGATTTACAAACTAACAGCCCAACAGGATCAAGGTGACCCAGCTAGGCTCCAGAAACAGTAAAGATAAAAAAAGTCTAAATCATACAATTGATCTAAAATGGAAGGTCTAGAATAGAACCAAGCATGACAAAAATATAAAACGAAAGTTATGAGACCCTCAAAAAAGCCAGTTGCAAACATAAACATCATCACTTCATGAAAAATAAATCCGAGTATGGACAGAAGTAATACGTTTCAAAAGCATCCGATGACAATGCACCCAGTTCCCTGATTTTCTTTGAGTACTCTTCTTGTTTGGCAAGATACATAGTTCTTTTACTCAATAGCTGTTCTAGCTCTTTGGCTTCATCCTGAAGTGTCCTCTCATAGTTGTCTTCCAATGTCTGCATTCAGGAGTGATTATTTTAGCCGATAAATCATTCACTTAGTATCCAACATGGTAAAAGACTAGAGAACTACCTTTAACTTAGTCTTTTCATCTTTAGTTTTCCTCAATTGCCTTGAGTGACCATCAATACTTTCAGAAACTCCTAATGAGGACAGCTCAGATGTTAACCAAAAGTAGCATGAAAAACACTTCAAAAAATGGAAAAGTGAAAAAAAGCTGATCATTGGCCTCACTTCTGAGCTGCTCAGTTGCCTCTTCAACCAATAATCTAGCATCATTCAGTTCCTGAATCTTTATTTCATCTTCACCATGCAGAACATCAGTTTCCACAGAGGATATGATAGCCTCTAGTTCCTGCTTCCGCCTTTTGAGGTTTGTGGTTAAATTAGTCTCGAGCTCTGCCTTTCTTGCTTCAGTCTATAAGGAGAGAATACATACACATAAGATGATGTCACAATGAAATATGCACATAAAACAAATATAGATAGATGGTTAATGCTACATACGACTTACCTCAGCACGATCTGCCTTGCACGTGATAAGCATCTCTTTAAGATCTGATATTTCAGGGTTCAATCTCGAGAGAAGACCCTTCTCTTCTGGCGTTAAATGGTCAATGAGATCAGTGCCCATTTCGGCATGTTTCATGGCCATACTCGCTCTAAGCTGATCAATTTGAGTCTGCACATCGACAAGAGATTTTTCCTACAGAGGGAATAGAATAATTAAGAGAAATGTTAAAATAAAATAAATATCAGATCACGTTAAGAAACAGGAAATATTTAAGGTTCAGATCAATACACGAGTTCAACTCATCTCAAAGTACCTTTTTCCCAAGTGCTTTAGAAATTAAAATTTTCTGCTTATCAGCATTTGCAATGTCCTGCTTAAGCTGTTCCAGTTCTGATTTGTCGTGGGCTCGCTTAGCATCAATTTTCTGTTGCTCGGTTACAAGGTCTGTGATTTTCTGGTCTATCTGTGAGCTAAATTTAGTAAAAACAACTCTACAAATTTTTCGATGAAATACAATCATGAAGAGAACACTGCAACATGCATTAGAGAAACGAAATGTAGTGACTGTTAATATTTTGCACTTACCTGTTATGTCACTATCAATGCACATGAAGAAATAAAACATGTCGGTGGAAATATATATATACTAGATCAAATATATGGATTATCATAGAATACATACATATTCATTAGTATGCAATTATGTTGGAGCTAATGAATGAAACGTAAAAGTTTGTTATATAACTGATGCAGAAAAACCCTGGTCCTCGAATACTCGGTAATTCACTTTTTAAAGCTTTGGTCTTCCTACCTACATATGAGTGCCACCATAAAACAGCAGTAAAGAAAATTTTGTATATACAGGAACAAAATGAAAAAATCATCAAAAATCTAAGGGATTGAAAAGATACAAACAAAATATCTATTCTTAATGCCCATTATTTGTTAAGAGTAGGGGTATCCAGAACTTTCCATGTCATACCAATAAACAGCAGTTGTCATCTTGGATTGGTGTCTTAAAAGTAATTTTATTGAACTTGATCAAGGTAATTAGAAAATGGATGGTGAGAAACTATATGAAAGCTTTTCGTGAAAGGATATCTTGAAGCATAGATTTGATTTTGTCCAGTTCTTCTTCCTTCGTGTTGATAGATTTTGTATTCTGTCGGATTACATTCATAAACTTCAATTTTGAGCGTCTATGATCATAAAATCCACCTGTCATTCCACCTTTCTTGCTGACTTGATCTCCTGTAAGATAAATAAAATGTGGCTTGAGGGCGGTAGGATGTAGGATCATGTACAAACACACTGCAAGAAAAGCGGAGCCTACAAACCTTCTAAAGTGATGCAGTCTAGACCATCGGTACGAGCAACCTTTGTGGCCACATCCAGATCTCGACAAACAACGGTTCTTGCAAATACCTATGGAAGATGAGAACATATAATCATGAAAAACTTGAAGCTTCTGTTCAACACCTTTAAAATGCATATGCTTGGTAAGAATATATATCTCAGATAAACCCACTTAAATTGTTCATAAACTGTTCAAAAGTTTCATCTACGGTTTCACTAGAATGCAGCATTGTAAATTCTTTACACAAATGAAAAGAAAGAAAAAACAATGGTAAAACCAAGTCATGTAGGATACATAAGAACCAGAGCAACTACATACTAGCTTAAAAAATGCGTATCAAGCAGTGGCCGGTGTCAAAAAGAAATCAACTTATCCATTTGTGGAACTGGAGCCCATTTCACGAAACATTAACACTGATGTCGGAAAGTTGTTTGTACGTAACCCATATACAGTGTTTCGACTATTTACAATGTGAGAAAATGACAGATTCTTTCAGGAATCAGAGTTACTTGTTTGCAGTTCAAAGACTTAGTTCTTAGTATTCTCTAGGAAATTAAGTATGAAATAGATAGTTTTTGGAGTTCATACATCAACTACACATAAATGTCAACAGGTTTATATGATAATAGTAAATATAGGACACAAGGCAAAACCCACTTTTAAAGCTGAAATTGACAAATTAGAGGTTTTACAAGCAAGGATAAATTTGTACTATGTAGACAAACAAATCAACTACCACGGAGTAACAATCAGATATGGACCCAACTCCAAAAAAAATGTATTTCAAGAGTAACAATACTATTCAGGTAGAAGCTAACCTGTGCAAAAGCAGCATTGTACTGTGGAAGATATTTCAATCTCTTCAACAAAGGAACGACATCTGAATTCTGTGGATAAGTTGCTCTTGGAGCCCTCACCCTATTCAGAGGGATAAATGTAACACGTCCACCTTTTAATGCATTGAGGTGCCTGATTATCTGAGTGGACGTTTCATCATTGTCAACCACAACGTGAAATAAGCTGTCCAAGAAAGAACAACATCAGATAATAGAACTTCAACTGCAAATGTGTGATAAAGTTGACACCAAATATGGGTCCAAAGTTAGTATTTTGGGTACCTGTTCCCTGCAGTAACTTCCACTGCCGTGAAAAACTTATCGTCGCAATCAAGTAACTCTATAATGGGTCCAAATACCCCAGGAATATTATATTCCCTGCAGATCTTACGAACAGAACTTAGCCCTCTCCTGACATCCTGAAAGTATTATTTTGGGGGAAAGTGAGAGAAGTTACATGTAATTGTAGGTTAGGACTATTTGCACTTATATTATTCAGCTAGAGGTGACAAACACACTTCAAGATTTAGTTGCATAACAAGAAGCTATAATCATGGTGTCATACTTGCTCACAAGCATATCAAAACATACACTGCAACACATTTTCTGTCACTGAGGCGCAATATATCAATCTAATATCCATGTTTAACATATCAGAAGCTTCCAAAGGTCAAGAAAATGAATACTCACACCAGGAGTTGCATGATCGAGGCTCTTCTCTGCCTTCTCAACTTCTGTTTTCAGTTTTTCAATTTCAGCAGAAAGTTCAGTTTCTTTCTTCCACAGGGTCCTACCATCCAAACAACAATTAGTAAGGTAAATAGTAATGGCATTACAACATTCATTTTAAATTGGAATTACAAAATACATACTTGCGTTCATCCTGCATATTGTCCCTTTGAGCTTTATGATGACTGAACCCTTCACGTGAGTGAGAGATGACAGATTCCATTGTTGTAATATCATTTCTACGAGATTCAATGTATGCATCCCGCTCGTTCAACTCAGCAGTCAGCCGTTTGATTTCATCCTGAAGTTTTTTCTCCTGGAGCATGCATCATAGTAGTTATAATTAAGCAATACATAAAGCACCAAATACTCATATCTGGTAATATACGTGAAATGAGGAACACTAATATGGCATATTTGGTACACAAAACAACTACAAAAAAGTCGTGACATACCTGTGCCAAATTTGAAGCAAGAACTCGTTCAAGATCATCAATCTCCTTTTGAAGCCATTTGTCACGAGCTGCTTTACTTGGAAACTGAGTTGCACGGCCTTGTTTTTGATAAAGTATGCTAAGCTGCTTCTCACGATCCATTATTCTATATACCAAAATAACCAATTAGGAAAGATACAGCACCTCGCAACACTTCTTCAATACTCAGAATAATTTACATTAAGTGGACAAGTACTTGATTCAGTATCTGTAGATAACAAAGTATCACAAATCCATAGTTCAGTCATACAACACAGGCATACGGTACTTTAAACAGAATACAAAAACAAGGAGAGGCCTGTTTTTACAATTCATACCGGGGCAAATAAGGTAGATAACTGAAATTAGTGTTCAATTAACATAGTATTAGTCTAAAACAGGGATCCTAGATCAATAAACTAAACTTGTTGACCACACATGAATGGTATGTAGATGAAAAGACATATCAAATACAAATTAATCACACATTTTCACAAGGATGAAGCAAAAGGTATAAAGATGATATATCATTTCTGATATCAAATAAAAAGACATACCCCTTTGTTATCTCCTTTTCCCTCATGACTTGATGCTCATACAGAGGACTTATCTTCTCAAGTTCATCCACTGAATCCTGAATTTCTTTCTGTAGACTTCGCAGTTGTTTCATTGCATCCTCCTGGAAGCATGTAATGATCAACGGATAAAGCATTGGTGTCCCTCGCATCACTATCAGCCAAAGATCGACAGGAAAAAAAATACAAAATTACTGCTGAAGACAAGATTAGAATATTACTTTGACTCGGATGTTTCCAGATATCTTCTCCTGTAAATCTTTGACATCAAGCTCAAGCTCTGTGTGTTTCTTTATTGCGTCTGTTCTTTGTTTTTCTACTGCTTCTTTCTCTTTATTTAAAGCTTGAAGCTCTTTAGTCAAATCCTTTAAGGTCTTATCTAAGTCCTTGGACTTTTCATGGGAATCCAGCACGCTATTATACATCCTCGTTGATGTTTCAGAAACCTTATCTCGAGCATCTTCTACCTGAATCCGGATGAAAGCATACATGTTGAGAACTAAAGGTCATTCTTGACTGCATTGAATCACACAAACACAGAAACAACTATCTCGTATACCAAGTTTAGCAATATACAACATGCATTACTGATCTACAAGAATGAGAACATAATTGTGCAGCTATTATATGGCCTAGGAATAGCAGCTAACATCTACTAACCTCTGCCAGCTTTTGGCGAGCATCCTGAAGTTCCTTATCATATATAGTGTACTCCAAAGCTTTTCGCTGCTTGTCAAGCTGTTGATACTTTCTAAGTTCCTCTTTCTCTTCATCCAGTTCCTTTAATCTCTCATCCAAGTACTGAACAACTTGAATTATTTGGTTTCTTTTGTTTCCTGAGTAGAAAAGAGAAAGGAAAAAAATATGAGAAAGAGCATATCTAGCTACCATAAATTGACCAATGCAATATTAACTTGCCAGTGTCCAGCATGATTTTCAAACTTTCACGACGCCTTTCTTCATACACTCGAGTGCCACCAATTTCCTTTAGTAAATTCAACCGCTCAGAGTCTTTCATCAGTGTCAATTTTGATATCTAAGAAACAGACCCCAGTTATAAACTGAATAAACATACATCATTCACGAATACTGAAACAACAACCTTAGTTTAAGCAAGTAGCACACCTGTCCCTGCTGAACAACATAATATGGATTGGAGCGAGAGAACCCAGCACTTTCCAGTAAATTCATAACCTCAGTTTTCCTGAAATTGAAATTATTTACTTGCTTTCAACAGATACCTTGGACCCATGTAATATGCAGTCCTAAAGTTTTTTTGGGGATAAATATACTCACGTGATATGCTTTCCATCCAAGAAATACTCGTCCTTCTTCAAACCGATTGTCCTTCGCAACCGCACTTCATCCTTATCTACCTGTTAAGAGGTGATGCAAAAGTGCAAGGAAGACCCCGTATAAGAAGGCATATCAATGAAGTGGAGCAAGATTTAACCAAAAATAAAGAACATTCCATATGAAGCATACACATTGAGCACGGAGCAACTGAAAGAGAACAAGGGTGACAAGCCAAGGAAAAAAGAGGGAGAAAGGGTAAGGTGTAAAATCATCAAGCTCATGATAAAGAAGAAAGAGGGAGAGTCCTTCCCCTTAGTTAGCCACCATGACATGAAAACACAGACACTGTCATAGCCAAGCATGTTTTTATAAGAAAGGAATACCACTTACGAAAAAGGAATGAAGGAATGCAAAAAATTACCGGTATTCTATTGTCAGAGTTATCTAAGACAATCTCCACAAATGCAGATAAAACTTGGTGCCCTGCGCCTTCCTGTTCAATATATGATAAAGAAAAAGTTGTGCAAATGATCCAAAAAAAGCTTGATTGCTTAACTACAAAATCAGTATTAGTGGGACGTACATGGAGTGCAGCATGCCTCTCTTCGCTCCGCATGGTTTGGTTAAGGTCACTTAGTACAAACCGAATTGCTATAAAAATAAAATAAAAAACACATTTAGAATAAATAAGTTTGTTCATAATTTAAAAAATAAAATAAAAAGTAAATACTGTTCACAGGATAAAACCGTTGAATTGTTCGGTGCTTGTCACTTACCATGGAAGAAGTTTGTCTTTCCAGACCCATTAGCACCAACTGCACTTGTCATTATTGGAATCAATGTCAAATTGATAGAAAACATGATTGTGCATGACATCATCAAAAAGCATGGGCCATACTAGTATACCATTCACATGTTCATTTGACATGATAACATCTGACTAATGCATATTTGAGAAGAGCAAAAGAAAAAGGACAGGAATACTTAAAAGTGCAGTGTCTCTACGATTAGATAAACTTCTAAATAATATCAAAACGACATGAAACAAAATACTTCCGCATTTATTGTAGAATATAGTTAAAGGTAAAAAACGAAAAAGGGAATCAACAAAAGCAAACGCAAGAAGGAGATCCTTACCAACGCAGTTAACTTTTGGACTGAAAGGCTCTGTAGCAATCTGTTCCTTATAGCTCTTATATCCTTCGATTATAATCTAATCACAGAACCATAAACAATAGTGAGTTAACAGAAACTGGTTCAAAGATAAATCGTGCACTACAGATACCACTCTGGAACATATAAGCAACAGTAATCCCACTACGAACCAAAACTCACCTGTTTTATGTGCATGTTGAATTCACCGTGACTGTCAAACTCTGTAAAAGATGTCAAAACCAAAAGCTATCAGTATTCTCATACCAGAGTATCAACAGACTTATAACAGCAATTCTTCGACACTAGAGTCAATGTGCTGCTGGCGGCAAGACTAACTCATTTCCTTACAAAAACTAACGCTGTCTTCAACTAGAAATCGCTGAAACTTAAACAATTCGAAATTTGAAAATCTAATTATAGACGACCTGTTTAAGACATTCAAACCATGAATCTGTCAACCAATTCCAAATCCACGAAAACCTAATTCTGATTTCTCCGATAACATACTCAGAGCGGGAATCGAAACTAAAACAAAACCACGCCGATATAGAGCATGAAGGTAACGAATCGAACTCAAAACCCTAGTTATATACCCAAACATGAATATGCAGTCTCCAAATTGAAATTAGGTAACTCGAGTCAAAAAAGCACGGCGAAATTGAGTGTTCCAAACACAGGAATCACAGACTAGAAACTGAAACTGTTTCGGAATTTAAGCATATAAACACTACGAGAATTGAAACGAGAGAAAGAGAGAGAAGAGAGAGAGTTACCTACCGATTGAAGTTGACAATTGAGTTCATAAGAGAACGGGAGAGAGTCGGAGTCGGAGTCGGAGTCGGAGTCGGAGTTGGAGTCGCAGTAGAGTAGAGTAGGGTTAAGCTCTGGTGAGCAAGTTAGGTAGTGTAGCGCTCGGCGCGGGATCTGAGAAAACTAAAAGGCGGCAAAAATGAAAAAAATGGGGAGAGTTTATTTATTTATATTTATTTTTTTCTGCGAAACCAGGAAAATGAAAATAAAATACATATCAGCAGCGTAAGCCGTGCGGCCTTCTCAAAAAAAATTAATGATTTTTTATTATTATTTTTGTAATGGTCATGGTGTTAATTGTACATTCTTTAATCTTGCTGCTGCTTTTATGAGAATGAGAATTGAGGTCTCCCCATCTGCCCTTAAAAAACACAAAACACATAGTTTGGCTGAACTCAGCTCGATCAGTTAGCTGTGTCAATACTTCTACGTACATTTCCAATTGTTCCACATCATCAGAGGTTAATATGTCAAAGAAAAAAGCTACACTGACTAAACCCGAATAGGTCAACATCCATATATACGGATACATATCATCAACTGCTGAAATACACTGGAGTGACTGGAGATTCATGGATCCAAGTAGATTATCTCCGCGTCTGCTGAAGCACGCTTAAACTGAACCAACTTTTTCAGAATTTCAGAAGACCTCTTGTTTGCAGAAGTAGGTTTAACAGTCATCGACTGAAGAAATGGTGAACTTAAAAGCAGAAATCCGATAAACTCGAATTCAGCTACGCCACCTGAGATGCCAATTATCATCACATGACGTAGGTTGGGAAATTAACCACTCTGGTGGTCATCTAACCAAGACGCCATTTCTCCTTCATAATCCACAGCTGGTTTCGAGGCCTACAAAACAATGATCGTTGAACTTCTTACAGAGCAGCGTGCTATATACGTAGGCATGCAATATTCTACAGTAGAGCTAGATACTTAAAACATTATATTAAATTCAAGAAAGAAAACTACTATAATGAAACTCACCACAATTTCTAGTTCCTGTAGTACAGGGGAGCTTCTCAGAAGGCATAGAGCTGCGGGAATCTCTTTATGATCATAAAAGAAAATCTCAATGAAAAGAAATTTCAGGTGGAGATATGGTTTCGGCAACTCACTTGGGACGGAACCGATAGATAGATACTGTAGAAGAGGGATAGACTAAATGAATATGCGCATACGATAAATATCATTATCGATCAGATATCTCCCGCGGAGAGATCTTTCCGCAAAACAATCTATTTTATTGGCTTTGGATAGTTTGACCGCAGATATCGGTTTATCCTGTATGTGCTTCGTATGCTGGCGTGCCACCGTTCTTCAACGGAATATAGAATATAAAGCCACCTGACTTCTTGATAAGCGATTAAGACAAGGAGAGCACCAACCCTATCTGAATAGGTCATTCTCGCCTAGTAACCTAGGACTTTTGATATGTGTCTCTCGCAGAGCCTTCAAAATCGATACCTCACACTCCCTTATCAGTGCAAAGCAGAGCAAGCTTTCTGACGATGTGTTGAGAACACTGCTTCCTTTGAGTATCCAAACTCTCACTCGATAGGTAACAAGCCCTTCAACCGTCCAGTCGCATTGCTTTCTTCTGATCGCAATACTCTCACTCGATGGCCTTTAACCTGTGAAAATTTCAAAGCCTATTCTCTGATCTAGGGTTTCAGAGAAGAAGAAAATCACGGCAAGAATGGATCTTCCAGAAGACGTCGATGACTACATGAGTCGATTGACCACACTCTCGGCCTCCCGGTGACCACAACCACCTTCAAATTGAAGCTCCGATGCTCCGTAGAAGCCAATCGACGCTCGCGACCAGTACACGCTTCACCTCGCAGCCTTAATGCTGCCCTCCGCTGGCTCTACTCCTCGCTTCACCATCGGGCACCCCCTCTGCTCGCCATTCCGCGCCTCTTCAAAGATCTATGTTCTTCAATCGCGGCCTTTGTCGTTGCCCTCCATGTGGTCTCCGTCGAAGAATTCCACACATTGAGCTCGAATCTGCTACCATCCTCCAGCCGTACATTCCTTGCATTGCCGGTCTCCAGTATAGCTCGGCCATCTATGCCTTACCTTGACTTAAAGTCTCTCTCTTTCTCTCAGCACCAAACTCATATGAGTCGAGGTTCAGGCTCCTGGACTTGCTTCTCTTCTTTGATTATTATCGCCAAATTTGGTTTAATTGCATGAAACTGTTGTGTTATATACATTCTCAATTAGTTGAATTTATATAGTTTGTGTTTAGGCCTTAAAGTAGACTTTTTCACTGGGATTTGAGTTGAAAAAATACAAATGAGACATTAGTCTTCATCAAATGGTTGCAATTGGATGGAAAGAAAGAGGGAACTTGTTGGTTGAGAAACAAATTAAGTATTTCTTTATACATTATGCTATTTAGAAGCATGCTCAAGTATCAATTTCAGTTATTGTGTTTCAGGTCTTATAGTGCAGGTATGGCTTGATAAAAGGGTTCTTTGGTGCCAGACTAGATGACACCACTAAATAAACTTTTGTATTTCAAAGTATTTTTCCATAATCTTAACTTTATAGTTTTATTGTCAGATGGCTATGGTTTGTTTGGGATGATAATGGCTTTGCATCTGGTGCTACACTTTCTGCTCATGTTGAATCTTCTTACATTATAAGTCTAAGAGGTATGGACATGAAGCATATAAAGGATTTCACGTTTTGTGTATGATTAGTTTTTGGTTATGCAATAATCTTGGAAATGCATAATAGTATTATGAAATTATAATTGTGAATAAAACTCTAATTTATATTCTGACAGTCTTCATGAAAATTTGATTATTTGATTTACTGGATATTGAATTCCAAAAATATTGGTACTGACTTGCAGACATTACCATTCATCCATTAGTTTTTATCTTTGTTTTAATTGCTATTTTATTACTTTCAGTTAGTTTGCCTTTGTAGTGGATTGATTGTCTAGTAATTAGTAATATATATCTATATTTTCGTACGTCTCAAGCTTGTAACCCCCACTAAAATTGGTTAATTCGGATGTATTTGTTGCAATTGTTCACCAATATTCCTCATTCTTAACCTGTATTGCTATGTTTCATGTTTAGTGCCAATGGAATGCTGTTTGGAGCACTTGATACCAGCCCACTTTGTTGTGGTCCTCTACACTATTCTGGAGCCATGTAAGGTGCAATGGGTACCTATCAACATGGAGTAAGTGTTCTTACTCTACTCGAGAACCTAAACTTCTCAAAGAGAAATGGAAAGTCCCAAAACATAGAAAGAATCAGTATCTTTAGAAGGTATGTGGCCACTACTCGTGTCATCCAAATTATGACTTGATTTAGATTTATTTTGTAGTGGTTCAAATCACAAAAAGCTGGCAAACCTCCATGGATACTTCCAACGCCGTCATTTAACAATCCTTATCAGCAATTTGTTACAAACTTTTCTAGCATTAGGGTGTTGTACTTTAAGTTTCAATTTTTGTCTTCTTTTTTTAAGTTTGGCAGAGTATTAGGAAACATGTTTATGCTAGGAACAACATCCGCTTTTCATGTACATAATGCAGTTGGGTTATGGTCAAAGTTTATGGAACTCTGCAAGTGTTTGAAAAGGTAAATCATGAGTGGAGCAAAGAAATTTGGATAGGAGGGTGTGTGAGGCAAACAAAGTTGTGAAGGCATTCCGAAGATAGATGTCTCATTAGTAAGGATCACAAGGCAATAACTTCATTGTGTACTTGGTTTAATTGTAAGCCAATTTGTAATAGTGTGGTGTTTGAAGTAGATGTTTTGATGTACATTGGATTGATTTATATATTAATCAATTTTTTGTTTTGAAAGAAAATTGGAATGGATGTGCGGATGGATATTCATTGATAATTTAATTACAAAAAAATCTCAAAAATGTAAAGTGAAATTAAACAACAGATAATTTTGATTTATATATTTTTTTCCGTCATTTGAGTTACGATTCAAATGACTAATTCTATTGGACTTTATCATTTGAGTTATACTTTAAATGACTAAATTTTTTCGCTTATGTTATTTGAGTTATGCGTTTAATGACATAAATTTTGATTTATGTCGTCTAAATGAAGTTTAAGTTGAAAAGATGATCATGTTTTGATTAAGTCAAACGACAAATCAAATCCTTCTGTCATTTGAGTTATACTTGAGATGACTGCTAATTTTTACTTATGTCGTATAACTTAGACAACATAACTTTTTCCTTTGTCATCTGAATTTATGTATGATGAGAGATACCATGTGTTGTCTAAGTTCATTTCAAACAACAAGATTGTAGACAATTTTGTAGACAATAGATGAAAATGATTTAGATGACGTCGCATGTATGTCGTTTGATGAATTTTTTGTACTAATTTCATAATTAAATATGAGAATATTCAATTCTTAAAGTTATGTATTTTTTTTCCGGGATAATAATAATGGATCTCTGGAGGATGAATATAGTTCTTTATATACAATATAGTCAATATGTCCATTTGCATTATACATTTTAAGAACCATTCATTATTCACAACTTCATTTATCACTAAAAGAATTTTCATGCTCTTAGTTTATACTATAAAAATAAGCATTAAATCATATTGCAATAATTATCAATATTCAACATGAAGCAATTCATCTAACATTGTCAAAATTTCACATGTACGTACTGATGTTTAATCCATATTTTCTTTCCGTAGATATATAATAGATCATATAACCTCATAAAATTTCTATACAAATTTTAATTTATTTCTCTTATTTTTTGTCAAAATTTTTACTTGATCAATATTTTATCGATATTTTCATCAAAATATCCATATTTCAAATCGTTACTATATCATCGATATTCGATATTTTATTTTTTAGCTAAGACAATGAGTCGAAATTTTACATCTAACGTCGGAATTGAGCTGAAAAACTGTAGCAGGACATTTCGAGATGACCCCGTGTTTCCAGAACGTCTCTATAATCCTCCATGTTGTGTTGACACTAATCGATATATTATATATCAGCCGTTCGCAGCCACGAATAGCTCGGCAACTATACAAGAATGCAAAAATCCCGTCTATCTTGAGAGACATTGGGAGATTCAGACCAGCTATAAAACAAAGAATATCATTAGCATCAATCAATGTGTGAAACACTAAGACAAGTACGTGCCGATTTTCCCAGAAATCTCCATGGAGGTGTTGGGATGGCATTGATATCCGAGCATTCCGATCGCGATGAACCGTCTGAAACCTTATTCCTAAATTTGAGTGTTGCTAAACACGCAATGATATACTTAGAACAAGACATTAAGGACTTGCATGGATTTCTTACAGTCATCCTACGTAGTCCGCGGGACTCGTGAATACGAGAACAAGTTAAGAAGTGGATGAAGTTTTTGTCCTTGAGTTGTTTACAAGTTACGAAAAGATTACACTCCGTTAATTGGATCGGATATTCATCCTTTCTATCATAACCCCGATCATGTTAGATTGATTGTCAATTATCCAAGCCCCCGGGTCGACGTTGATGACAAACTCACATACTTGGAAAATATGCATCTACTGTGCACAGACAAATTTAAAGGTCCTAGATGGGGGGGGGGGTGAATAGGCCTTTACCACTTTTTCGTTCAAACTGTTCTTGGGATAGCAAGATAGAGATCTATCCCAAAGCACAGAAACGAGTACTGAAATGTAAGACAGTAAGTAAAGTGACACAAGATGTTTTTGATAACGCAGAAATCCTACAACCAGAATTAAAACTGCGTGCCCCTAACTCTTGAGGGACAAACCTTTCCACTAATTTGTAACACACACAATTACAAGTTTCTGGCACTCTGGGGATACATAACCCGTATGCTATCCTGACTAGTCTACCCACCAGTACAAACAGAGCTACACTACCTTAATCTATGTGCTTACACTTTGGAAATTGTACAGAAGTATCAACTCAGATCTTAACTACTCTTAAGTTAAATCTTCTTGATCAACTTCTTGGGTTGGGCATCTCCATACTTTATCTCAATGGAATGCACAATGCAACAATGCATATGAGTTTTGAAAACAGTTTTTATGCTTTAAGAATCCATGTCTATTATGCACTTAAGCAGAGCAACCAGAAGACATGGAAGGGGGGAGAAGATATAAGAGAAACTACACTCGAAAGTGCTCTCAAAGAATACCAAAACAGAATAACCAAAACCCCTTAAGTTTTTCACTCAACCAACAAAGGATCCAAGACAGCTTGGGACTCCTTAAATAGGCAAGGTTATTCGGTGGTCAAAGACGGCTCAACTAGGCACGTTCAACACAGCTAAGAAGCTCGTAAAACACATCAGCACGCAGGCCTAAATGTAGACCTAAACACTGTCCTAATGCAGACCTAAACAAGCAGCTATAAAAGGGACACAGCCGAGTCTAGAAGGTGAGCCAAAACCAAGGCAGCTATTAGGTCATACCTTAAAGAGCTAAGGTTGTCTAAACAAGGCAAAAACTTCCTATTCACTTGTACAAGAATAGCAATACCAGATTTCAAAGGATAAACACGTTTTTGCCAGCCAAAAGTAGACAACAGGAAAAACAGATCCAAAAGCATTTTGACAAACAGAAAAGGACAAACCAGTTTCCTAGGAAACACATGTGAACCAATGGTCAACTCTTCTAGGGATCTTCATTAATCAACACAGATTTTCATAACCAAAGAACATACAGATTAAGCACAAATAATCTGGGTTATAGACGTGATTAAAACCATGAAGAATCACACAAGGAAAACGTTCCAGAATGTCCGGGATACATGCTCAGTGTTCTATCCTAGATGGAAAACATGTAATGCACATGAATGTTATACCTGTTTGTTCAAAGAGATAAAGTACGAAATGACACTTAAGCTTTGATGATCTTCCATTGCTGTGTTTTGTCATAGCTCAAGAAATAGCCAACTCAAGTGTATGCCTTCAAAATTTGACAATTTGTGCCCTGCAATTTTTGAAGATGAGCTCAGGAATAATGGTCATTCTACGTGGAACGAATGCTTTATTACGGTGGAGGAGTTCTAGCTAGCGAAATAGAACGGTCGTTTAATCGATACTGGTTCATGTCGAAATACTCCGACTTCTGATTCCAACGCGGCTTTGAGTCTAGATGAAGGATTTGGATCCATCGATAAGGATTTTAGCGAGAGTAAGATACAGTAAAACTTCGATAATTTAATACTCAATTAATTAATAATTTCGTTAAAATAATATTTTTTATATGTCCTAATATAAGGACTTGAGTATTAATTTAATCCTTGATTAATTAATTATTAATTTCGTTAAATTAATAAATTTTATCAGTCTCGATGTTATTAATTTATAGAGATTTAAAAATACTTTGTAATTCAAAAAATGTATTTAGGCTCTCTATTTATAGGTCTGGCATGGAATCACTTGCATGGTTAGTTTGTGTATGGATCAAGCAAGTGAGAAATATAACTTTCCGATTTTGAGTTGAGATATTATTATTTTGGTCTGGATTTATATGCTCAATTATGTCCCTAAATAAATAGGATAATATTTCCTTGGCATTGCTAGATACGGCAAGACAAGCCATATTGGATTGATTGGCTTTTTGTCTCTAACTTAATAAGAAATATTCCCGTAACTTCACCCAAATTGTGTAGGGAGTAGGGAGTATTTTGGACGGTATGGCGCAACGGGATCCGGCTCCTCTGTAGTGCAATTTAGAGAGAGTTCGGTTAATCTTGTTCTTTCAAGCAATTTAACGCTTACAAATTTGCCACCTCATTAAAATGAGAATTCTCCCAACTGAGTTAACTCCCATTTAACTTCTGTCAAGCCTTTATCGTACCCAAAAAAAATATTCCCTTTGGATAGCGCGTAAGACATTGCAGGGATCTATTTAGGGTTTATGAGTTACAATGCCTTATTACTGTCGAGCTCATAATAGCAAAGCAAAAGTCTATGCCTACAATTGAAGTCATAGCCAGTTTCTTCCTAATTTATAAAACAAACGGGCTTCTCCTCCTCTCCTCATTCGGTTGGGGTTGTGGTCTTTCTTTGTTTACTTGGTTTTCATACTTTAATAATCGATATTCGTTTGGAGAGAAATAGACCAACAGTAGTATTCCTTAATTCGTCTGATATTAAGTATTGTTGATTCACTGAAGGATTTACCTTTAAGAACAATTGTTCAAGACTCAATCAAGGATAAATGGATTATTCAATTATATAGATCAATTGTTTATTGAGAAAGAGGCCGTATAATTTGATTCATGAAGTTGTTGGATCGAGCTTTGTTGCTTCTTTAACGAACAATGAAAATAAGAATGGCTTGCAGTGTCAAATATGATTTGCGAATCTGAAAACCAAAATCTTGGAATTCTTCTTTTTCTTTCGATCGCTAATTGTTTTTGTTGGAAATTTATGGTTAAGAGTTAACAGAGATTAAGGACAAGGTTAACAGAAGTTAACTTTGTTAAGAGACGGTCTCATTTTAATGAGGTGGCAAGTTTGTAAGCCGTTAGATTATTTGAAAGAACGAGATTAGCCAAACTCTCTGTAAAGTGTATTACAAAGGAGCCGAAACCGGCCTCAAGGGTATACGTCATACTGTCATACCGCCCTGTTGTTCTGATCGGAGACTTACTGAACGACCTTCAGCTAGAAGCTTGCATGACTGAGCATGGAAGGCGTACAAGACTAATGAATTTACTGCATGTGTCGCCTAAAATTCCTTATGCTGAAGCTTTTTGTTTCTACCGGATTACGCGGGACGCAATCTAGCAGAAGCAAGTACGAGCTCTTCTTCCTCTTTCTCCTCGTCCGAACGCTCGGGCTGTTCGGATGGTCGGGTGCCTTTCCTCTCTTCGGGTCTTCGGGTGTTTGGATACGCGTGTTCGGGTTCGGCTGTTAGAAGAATACAACGACAAACAGACAGTCAGATGGTCGAGACAGGGGTGGTCTGCCTTCAACGCTCCAATGCCTAAGTTAGAAGATGTATTGGATGTAACAGTCAAGCAAACGTGCGTGAAAGTAGGTTGGAGTGTTTAGTGGAGTTATGATCGGATAAAACTGAACTGCTCTTACCTGTAATAAATACCTTTCATATATAGGTGGTTGAGTTTGTTGCTTACTTGTGTTCCTCGAGGTGGGACTGCTGCTTCTGTCTGTTATGTGATCCGCACATTCGGATGTGCGCCCCACGGGCGCGTGCGTGCTCGGATGGGTCGGTCTTGTGAGCGGAGTTGTAGCCTTCCTGGTGGTCTTTCGGGCGGTCGGGTAGGTGTTGATTACCTGCTTAAGTGGATAAGTATATTTAATCGGACAACTAATGATGCTATACTAACACTTTTCCATTCTATTTCCATATGCAAAAGAAGTGTTATGACGTACCGAAGGGTTTGCGGTACAAGGAGACTAAGAAGTCTTAATGTACTTGTCATCATGGCTATTAACATAATAACGAATCGTAATTATAACTCTTTTGGCAATCCATAAATAAGAGTTGTGTGCTTGGATAACTGCAAGGTTTCGTGGTGATGATCTCTCTAGTAAGTAAGGTAAACTCGTGTTACCTTATCTGGTTAGTTACTTGAGTGGTTTTTAATGAGTAGATATTAGGTTATGTTTAGGAATAATATCTACTAATATGATTATCTGATAAGGATAAATTCTGCTGATCTGATTTTATTGGGTCTGATCTTAAGATTAGTTAGTACTCTTAATTGATATGACCTCATTCGAATAATCTTGTCTTCAAAGTGATTGAAGCTCAAGATGATTCTGTTTTGATGAGATTAGGGTTTTCCAAGTGATATGAACTATATATAGTTAGGAATATCATTTGGAGAGAGGTTGGTATGTCAATAAGGCGGATTTTGATATAGACTCGCTCCACACCTGTACATATTAAGTGGATTTGGATCTAATTTTTGAACTCGTTGATCCGTTTGTGACCTGGACCCGTTAACCTTTTTATTTAACGGATCGAATCCGAATCACAAGCGATTCAATCCGTTTATAATCCGCCCCGTTTATTTTTTCAAACTTATTAAATATAATTTACTTTTATTTACACATATGAAATATTTTTAATCTAAAACTCTCATTTTTGAGAAAATATATAAATATCTTTAGCAAAGTTATATAAAATTGTTAATAAATTAAAAGATTAAAAACTCAAAATAATTTTTTTGTGTCAAGTTCCTCGATGTGAATGAAGTTTTTTTTTTTAATTTTGGTCTCTCTAGTTTGTTTTAAAGAAATATTTTGGTTATATAAAGAGATCATGTGACATATTAGTAATAATTAATTAACATATTGATAAAAATAATATATTTAGTAATTAGCATATTGATAAATGAGTCCGGATCTGCTCCGTTGATACGCCGGATCCGGATATGGACTTGATTATTAAAAATTTACCGGATAAACGGGGCATGTCAAGTCTAATTTTTTCTCTTCTTAAACGGATCCAGATCTAGGTTGATCTAGTCCAGCTCTGTCTCATTGACATGCCTAGAGAGAGGTGGAGTTCAAGCAAGAAAAACTGAGAACTTAACTTGTGATTATAAGTTGTTTTTCGAACGTACATCTATTTTGTTTTGTGTGATTGATTGTGTGCAACCAAGAGAAGAGAGATCATTCATTGAAGTGTTGCTGCTGTTCAAGAGCAAGGACATAGACAAATCTCCTAGTGCAATTAGGAAAGTTTTATAATTGTTTACATCAGAGGAATAATACGGTTCATAGGATAAATTTTGATCTATTGTCTTTGTAACTTGTTGTGGTGTAAATTGATTAAGTTCTTATTGAAATTTTGAGTTCTCTGAATTGAAATCCCGCAATATTTTTACCTCGTTGAGATTTTATTACGTAAACATATTGCGTAGTTTTGTTTTGTTGTTCAGTTTGGTTAAACCAGTCCTAGTATTATCACGAATGAAAGTGTATTAAATTTAGTTCCATCCTTCTATTGGTAGCTATGCTTGCAAGTTGCAACGATGAAACTTAGTTGGCTTTAGATCGATGTGAAGGGTAGGTAGCTGCGTCTGCAACTACAACTGCATCTAACCTGGCATTCCCCCAAGTCGCTGTTCGCTTGGACCTCTCGATGGGTCGATCAAATCGCTTTCATTGGCCATCATTCTTGCTCATTATGGCATTATGCATAAGAATACAACAGCTATATTTATCGAAATAAACTGCATTATTATACGTGGGAATTATTATTAAGCTAAACTTAATTAAAAAAGAGATACCCCAAATCGATGCAGATATATGTATAATTTTATAGGTCATGTTTGACGATGTTTTTCTTAAAAAAAAAGTTAGTGTTTTTTTCTATTCAAATAAGTTTCTTAATAAAAAAAGGGTAGACTTGTCAATGAGGCGGATCTGGACCGGATCAACCTAGACCCGGATCTGTTTTAGGAGAAAAAAAATTAGACCCGACCCGTCCCGTTTATCCGACGACTCTTTAATAATCAAACCCAGATCCGGATCCGACAGACAACGGAGCGGATCCGGACCCATTTTTTAATGTGCTAACTACTAAATTTATTTATTTTATCAATATCACTACCACATATTTAACCATTGCCGGCGATTTAAAAATCGCCGGCAATGTTTTTTAACATTACCGGCGATTTTTTCCCTAATCGCCGGTAATGTCTTTTTTTTTTTTTTACATTGCCGGGGATTTTTCCGGCAAATCGCCGGCAATGTTCCGCCGGTAATTAAAAAAAAAAAAAAACATTGCCGGCGACTTACATTTAAGTCGCCGGTAATGTTAAAAAAAAAGAAGACATTACCGGCGACTTAAATGTAAGTCGCCGGCAATGTTTTTTTTTTTTTTTAATTACCGGCGATTTGCCGGAAAAATCGCCGGCAATGTAAAAAAAAAAAAAAAAACATTACCGGCGATTTTTGGGGAAAAAATCGCCGGTAATGTTAAAAAACATTGCCGGCGATTTAAAAATTGCCGGCAATGGTTAAATATGTGGTAGTGTATGTTAATTATTACCAATATGTCATATGACCTCTTTATAAAACCAAAATATTTCATTAAAACAAATTAAAGAGACCAAAACAAAACATTTCTATTTACATCGAGAAACTTGACAAGAAATAAATTATTTTGAGTTTTTATTATTTTAATTTTATATAAATTTGTTAAAGATATTTATATTTTATTTTTAAAAAAGAGAGTTTTAGATTAAAAATATTTCATATATGTAAATAAAAGTAAATTATATTTAATAAGTTTAAAAAATAAAAGGGGCGGATCATAAACGGATCGAATCGCTTGTGATCTGCATCTGATCCGTTAAATAAACAGGTCAACGAGTTCGAGCCACAAACGGATCAACGGGTTCAAAAATTAGATCCAGATCCGCCTAATAAGTACAGGTCTGGAGCGGGTTCGGATTAAAACCTGCCCCAATGACTGACCTAAAAAGGAGGGGGGGGGGGTTTGGCAATTTTTTTTTTCAAATGACTTTTAAAAATAAAAGTGTTCGGTAAATCTAAAACTAAAAGTCATCTAAAACTAAAAGTCAAAAGTACATTTATTTTTAATTTTGATTAAATTTTACCTACAATAATAAAAATAATAAAGATTGTAAAAAATACCAATCATCTTACACACGTTCTTGATGTCATGCTCGATATTTTAAATGACTGATATCAAATGAAAAGACCCGTCTCCGATTTAAATGCTAAATTAAGATTAGGCCCTGACTACGTAACTCGACACATAGAAATCTACCGAAAATGTTTGATCAGGCTCTAATCAAACATTTCAGCTACTCATTAGACTTTGTGCTATGTTGTTCCTCACTATTTCCATATGTCGTGCTCCTAGACGTTCAGTAACTGGAAATCCTTCCTCTTCTGCATCATCCTCCCCATTTGCATTGTCACTTGATCTTTCTCCAATGTTAACAAAATGTTTATCAAAACGGAAATGTCTCCTTACATAATTGTGAAGAGTCATAGTTGCAATCACAATCTTCAAAGTTTGTTTACCAAACACCTCTAATTTGAAAAGTTGATTGAAAATCTCTTTCTCTTATTAGAGAAGCATTACCAAAGGCACCCATAATCTTATATAGACACAAAAAAACTCATTGTATTTTAATTTGTGTAACTTTCTAATTTCTCTTTAACATTAAACTTTGTTTGAATTCTTTTTCATCTCGCGTACATTGTTTGACTATTCGATCAATTATTATTATTATTATCTCAATAATGATATGTTTACTTATCGAATTATACTCATCTATTGTCCCACTACCTAGAAAGTATATTATTAGGTCTTGGGTTCGAGTCATGAGAAGATAAAAGTGAAATCTTATAACTTTTTTTTTTTTAAAGAACTATACTCATCTACTGTTCCGTGCAAAGTCATTTTTAGTTTTTACAAGATTTTGGTTCTTTTTGGATAAATAGTTATAATCGATTATTATTCATTTAAAAGATTAGGAAAAGCGTTGCATGATATATAGGCATGCATATATAGAAACAACTAATATTCTCCAACCCCGCTTGTACATGCTGACATTATGAATGAAATATATAAAACCACGTTCATGGGTCAGCAGCTGCAAGTCTGCAACAACTCACATGTCATTCTATATTATTCTGATTTTTCAAGCATACTAAACTTAATTGAAGCAAGCAGCAAACTAGTCTCCGTTCAATTAGTAACGTACGTACCACCTAAAAGATTATCACCGCTTTTTCTTATTTTGACTCCCCAAGATCCAGCTCTTGCTAGATTCCTGGTTAGAAATTCAGATTCTCTCTTCCATATCATCAAACCACACCAAATTGTAGCCACAACCATTTCGATCATTTCCCTGCAAAATATATATATAAACGTGCATACATATCCTAGTGCTCATTGGAATTGACATTTACAGAAACGATGACAGAGAGCAAAGAAGAGTCCACAGAGATTACAGCTCCGCTCAGTAAGCCTCCAACATCTCGTTTCGATCCTTGCTTTCTTCTGGTATCATCATCTCTCCCATTTTTGAACTCGTTCGTTCATGATGGTTGAGTAATTTTCTGAGTTCCATTTTGCAGTTTCTAGACATGATGGCCAGCCCTCCTCATCTTCTTCACCAAACCAAAAAGGTAAAGAAGAAGATGATGAAGAAGAAGAGAACTCGCCGGTGGAGCAAGTAGCTCTCACGGTGCCGACCGGAGACGACCCTTCTCTCCCCGTCCTGACCTTCCGAATGTGGGTCCTAGGAACCCTCTCCTGCGCTCTCCTCTCCTTTTTAAATCAGTTCTTCTGGTACCGGACCGAGCCGCTGTCCATCACAGCCATCTCAGCCCAGATAGCAGTGGTGCCCCTCGGCCAGCTAATGGCCGCTAGGATCACGACGCGTGTGTTCTTCAAAGGGACCAGGTGGGAATTCACCCTTAACCCTGGTCCCTTCAACGTCAAGGAGCACGTCCTCATCACCATCTTTGCCAACTCCGGTGCCGGAACGGTTTACGCTATTCACGTTGTCACCGTCGTCAAGGTGTTCTACAAGCAGCACATCACGTTCATCGTATCTTTGCTCGTCATCTTGACAACTCAGGTCATCATTTATATCAAAATTTCAATATATGTGCCTTAATTAATTGTTTGAATTCTTGTTGTCGTTGTTGAAGATGGTGGTAGCTAGATATATATGATGTAAATTTTGTTGATTAGGTTTGAATGGTTGTTAGGTGTTGGGGTTTGGCTGGGCTGGGATTTTCAGGAGGTACTTGGTCGAACCAGCGGCTATGTGGTGGCCAGCAAATTTGGTACAAGTTTCACTGTTTAGGTACGTAAATATATTTGATACCATTTAACTGAATATTGCTGTTTTTGCTTGTTGTCGTATTTTTATGGCCGGAAATCCATGGATTCCGGTTTGTGGTCACCGAGGTGATTGGCCTTGACTGGTTTGTATTCAAATATCTCATTCAAGTAGTGTCCTTGTCCAACCTTCATGCATGCGACAAAAACATCTACTTGTATTGAAAATGTGTGTACACAAACAAATTAGCAATGTAAAACTTGTACATGCACATATTTATACACACTAGACACATAAATCAATTAGGGATCTATCATTTTCAATCATCAATCATCATAAAGGTTTGTGTTTTTTGAAAAGCAAGATATAGGTCTATTATGTATCAAAAAGAAAGTATAGGTCTATAAATTTGATTTTTCAAGTGTTGAATATTCGTAAATATGTTATCATATGATATTTATTATAGACAATAAGACGATAAATAGATAATACGTTATGTATAATGAGTGAGGTGATTATGATTTTATTAACAGGGCTCTTCATGAGAAGGAAGAAAGGCAAAAGGGAAGCGTGACGAGGACACAATTCTTTCTCATTGCCTTCATGTGCAGTTTTGCTTACTATGTCTTCCCTGGCTACCTCTTCACCATGTTAACCTCTCTTTCATGGATATGCTGGATATTTCCTTCATCAGTTCTAGCCCAACAGCTCGGGTCGGGTCTTTACGGACTCGGAATTGGTGCTGTTGGGCTTGACTGGTCCACCATCTCGTCCTATCTTGGGAGCCCACTTGCAAGCCCATGGTTTGCCACAGCCAATGTTGCTGCTGGATTTGTGTTCGTCATGTATGTCTTGACTCCTATTTGTTACTGGTTTAACATCTACAAAGCCAAAACCTTCCCAATATTTTCAGACGATCTCTTCACATCAGATGGTCAAGAGTACAACATCTCAGAAATCATCGACTCAAATTTCCATCTTAACCTTGCGGCATATGAGGCAGAAGGTCCGCTCTACCTCAGCACATTTTTTGCCATGACTTATGGTGTTGGCTTTGCTGCACTTACTGCCACTATTGTTCATGTTGCACTTTTTCATGGAAGGTAACGAATGGAAACTACAAATGATCTTCGTAGGGATGTTCAATTTGAAGTTACTTAATTAGCTATATGGTATGGCAGAGAAATATGGGAGCAAAGCAAATCTAGTTTCCAGGAGAAGAAAATGGACATACACACAAAGCTTATGCAGAAGTACAATCAAGTGCCAGAGTGGTGGTTTATAGTTATCCTTGTGGCAAACATTGCACTGACCATTTTTACATGCGAGTATTACAATGAGCAGCTTCAGTTACCGTGGTGGGGTGTCCTCTTAGCCTGTACTATTGCCATTTTCTTCACCCTCCCAATCGGGATCATCACAGCGATCACAAATCAGGTACTCTTTTAAGTTTCTAGCAACTGTAAGGTTCATGGTAAGCGAGCTAGTTAGTTAAATTCTAGCAAAATATCTTAAAAGGTCATGTTGTTGGACACACTCACTCTAGTATTCTGTTTGTGATTGATGCCAGACACCAGGCTTAAATATCATCACAGAGTATATAATAGGGTACATATACCCTGGATACCCAGTTGCTAATATGTGTTTCAAGGTATACGGGTACATAAGTATGACACAAGCCATCACATTCCTGCAAGACTTCAAGCTTGGTCACTACATGAAAATTCCTCCCAGAACCATGTTCATGGCTCAGGTCACTTCTTATTCCAAATGTTAACATCCTTTAACTAATTTAGCTCCTACTACTAACACATTCAGTCATTCACAACTTACGTACACAGGTTGTTGGAACCCTAATCGCCGCGATTGTCTACTTGAGCACGGCATGGTGGCTAATGGAAACCATCCCGGGCATATGTACTGACACAACTTCAGTTTGGACTTGCCCAAGTGACACTGTGTTTTATGATGCCTCCGTTATATGGGGTCTAATTGGACCTCGAAGAATCTTCGGAGACTTGGGCACATATGCAGCTATCAACTGGTTCTTCCTAGCTGGTGCAGTTGCTCCAATATTTGTTTGGTTAGCTGCTAGAGCATTTCCACAACAGGAGTGGATTAGACTCATCAACATGCCAGTTTTAATCGGCGCAACCGGAATGATGCCGCCGGCTACTGCGGTTAACTACACTTCGTGGATCATTTTGGGTTTTCTCTCTGGCTTTGTTGTGTATAGGTATAGACCAGATTGGTGGAGGAGACACAACTATGTTCTTTCTGGGGCACTTGATGCTGGTCTTGCTTTTATGGGTGTCTTACTCTATTTTAGCTTGGAGTTGGAAGATGTTAGTCTCAGCTGGTGGGGAAATGACCTTGATGGGTGTCCATTGGCTCAGTGCCCAACAGCCATAGGTGTGGTCGTTGATGGCTGCCCAGTTTACACTTGAAGAAATTGTACACAAACATTTACTAGATCTTTTGAACTATTGCATTAGCTGGCTAGTTTCGATAGAAATATTGATGATTTGTTCCAGTCATTTGTAATTTGCAATTGGAAAGGGACTAGGTTCATTTGAATTTGGAAATACATGTACAGACCGAAGTACGTAAAGTTCAAACCTATCGTATAATAAAGTATTGTCGAGATCAAAATGGAGCCACATTCGGATTAAAGTGATTAAACTAGGTCTCAAGTTTACGACATGCCACTAAATTTTTTTGGATCGAGATACCACTTTTAAAAGAGTTTTTGGGCCAAGTTTACGACATATTTTTACACTCACATTTTTATGATGTCAATATATTTTGAACTCTTGATTTTTATGTTGTCAACTAAGTACGGTAATAAACAGACTATTGTACTGTCAATAAATTCATGACACACTTAATCCAGTATGAGGATAAAGTAAAAACTTAATAGTAACAATTAAGAGAGAAAAATATTTGTGTCCTTTGGATTTTTTCCAGCAATCCAACAACTTAAAACTAGGAATGTCAAAATAACCCGAACTCGCGGATATTCGTCCGAACTAAATCTAATCGGATCAGATTTTTAAGGTAAATAGAAGGTATCGAGTATTTATCGAACCCAAATTTGACCGTATAGTGAAAAGTTTGAGTCGAATAAAGATATGCATCTACCGAATCCGAACTCGGATCCAAACCCGACCTGCTTATTTTTTAAAAGAAATTTGTTATATTTTATAATTTATATCTAAACTTTTATATATTTTATATAGAATGGTTTACATATAGGGAGGTTCTAGTTACACCTCCAAATCTACTTAATACACCTCCTATGCTAAGTACACCTCCACTTCACTTTTTGACATGCTTATACTTCTAAGTTCACCTCTTCATTCTTTACCAAAATACCCTTTTACTAATTTTTGGTAATCGATTGCCTACGATCCAAGTGCCAGTTACACCACTCTCTGGCGTCTTCCTCTTTGTTGTAGAATTCCTTTATCGAACCTGCCATTGATGGCTTTATGAAGCTTTTACACTACCACTTCCACTCCTTATCAGCAGCAAACACCATCAACCAGTAAGTGTTGAATCCATTCACATAGAAAGGTTGATCATTTAATACAAATTGGTTCCCTTTCTTCTGCACCATTTCCCACGCTTCATCTTCCATGCCATTCATCTCATCAATCCTACACAAAAGACAGAAGTACACATTTAACTATCTATATAAGAACATTACATGAATGCTTCATATGAATCTCGATATATATTTACATACCAGTCTGTTGTGCTAGGAAATGCCGAGTGATCTTCGGCTTCCTCGACCATGGTCTCCAATTGCTCAACTGCAGTGGCAGAACAGCAGGCAGATGCGAAGACCATAAAAATGGCGGTCACTACAAGAATGTTTTGTAACTCCAATTTTCTATTGTGGGTATCCATGGTATTGAACAAGTAAGACAATGCATGCTAACTTCTTGGATTGGACTGTGTATTTATATGTGTGGAGACCTATCGTTTCTGGGCTAGTACTGAAACCATGGTACACTCTAGAAAAAGTGTCGAGGAGATTATCACAATACAAACTTTGAAGGGAAGGCAACGATGCGACAGATGCGTCATTGCTGATAAGCCATTTCCTTATTTCCGAGATCCTCATTTGTTCATACATTTTCATGTGTAAGAGTAAAGTAGCAGCTACGATCAATACCAAGGAACTCTCTCACCTGGGTCCTACGACACTAACAATTATCCAAATGAAAAACAAAAAAAAGAAGACTGAAAATTTGAGACACTAGTCAGATTTTGGATTTAGCTGAGATGTCTAGATCATTACATGTTTAGGGCGTAATATGATCGAACACTAAGTTAATATAGTTGTACTTTTACGTCTTTTTATATCAGTTGACAAAGTCAACAAAATTAGAAAAAAAGAATGGAGGTGTATTAAGTAGATTTGGAGGTGTAACTAGAACCTCCCATATAATTCTATTTTTTTTATTTTTAGTTCGGATAGTCATATATCCTTTGGGTTCGGGTCCGATAAAAACTCACTAAAATTTTTGGGTTTGGATCAGATTTAGTTGGACGGGTTAATTTTGAATTCGGATTCAATTATCCAAAATCCGGCCTCGACCCGACCGGTTGCCATCCCTACTTAAAACCTCAGCAGTTCCCCCGGTAAAAGGGTTTGGCTTTTATTTCAGTTTCTCGCCAAAAACCCAGAACTTCCGACTCGACTCGACTCGACTCACTCTCTCTCTCTCTCTCCGTCACAATGGAGACCCGGTCCGGCGACGCCAACGAAGACGCCTCCATCTCCGCCGTAAAAGCAATCCGCCAAGACCTCGAAACCCGAATAGATTCCCAACGCGCCACCCAGCTCGAACTCCTTTCTAATCTCCAATCCGAATTCGTCCCCGCCATCGTCCCCACCATCGATCTCTCCCTCAAAGTCCTCTCCTCCTTCAACAACCGCCCCTTCATCCCTACGCCACCATTACCCGACCCGAAGCCCAACCCGAGAAAAAAGCCCGTCCTTCCTCCCACTTCCCAAACCGAACAACAATCACCCAAACTCTCCCCGCCCCGCCCCGAACCCGCCTCGCCCGATAGCCGGCTACCCGACCCGGAATCGGGGTCCGAGTTCAGCCCAATGGATGACGAGAGCGCGAGCCCGCTGTCGGTGATCCGGGCCATGATCGCCGTCCGGTTCCTGGAGCGGGTCCCGTTCATGCTGGTTGAGTCGTCGGAGCTTCTGAAGCAGCTCGAGACCGACCCGAAGGCCTCGCTGGAGGAGAAAGCGGCGCTGCGGGAGATGTGCGGCGACAGCGGCGCCATCCTGGCCGTGGAGATGGCGCTGCGGTCGATGGCGGAGGAGAACGGCGCCGTCATACTGGAGGAGTACGCGGTCAACGGGAAGTCAAGGGTTACGGTGAGGGACATTGACCGGACTAGGTTGATGAAGGAGTTGCCGGAGAGTAAGCAAGACTTGATTTTGGATGGGAATGGTGGGAGTTTCAATCCAAGTCAGCAAATGATGGGAGGAGGCGGCCCATTTGGAAGAGGTGGGCCGTGGGGAGTTGGGCCGGAGGCCTACATTGGCAGTGGCGGGCTGCCGCCGTTGTATGGAATGATGGGAGGGAGAGGAGGGAGAGGGATGATGGGTGGAATGGGGAGAGGAATGATGGGGTCTCCAATGCATTGGCCTAGTAATAATAATAATATGGGGCAAAATGGGGTGGTGAGTCCCAATGGGATGTTGCCGAATAGGAGCGCGAAAAGCGAAGAGGATGAGATGAAGGATCTTGAGGCATTGTTGAGTAAGAAGACTTATAGGGAGTTGCAGAAGTCCAAAACTGGTGAGGAGCTTTTGGACCTCATTCATAGGCCGACTGCCAAGGAGACTGCTGTGGCAAACAAGGTTTGTCAAATTCCTGGTGTTTGTGTTTAGTCCGTGTTGCTATCAAGTTATAATGCTGTCGTGAAAACTGTTTCTGACTGTTAATTAGCTTGTTATCGAATTGCTGTGATGTTTTCATCTGTGTTCACTGAATGTTGTAAGTTGCTCTGTTGTTGTTGTTGTGGTTTTTTCAGTTCAAAACTAAAGGTGGTTCGCAGTTGAAGGAATACTGCACATCCCTAACAAAAGAGGACTGCCGCAGGCAATCTAATATGCAACATGCCTGTGAGAAGGTCAGTGAGGATATAGTATCTTAGTGTTTATAAGTGGTGATCAGAGTTGTGCGGGCCTGTTTAACTTTTCTCCTGGTGTTTACTATTGCTGTACCTTTTTACATTTTAGTCTATTTCTCGTTTCAGGTTCATTTTAGGCGCATAATTGCTCTACATACAGATGTCAATTTAGGAGACTGTTCTTTTCTGGATACTTGTCGTCACATGAAGGTAGAGTTTATCCTCGTTAGTGTATTCATAATCTACATTCATATGCTAATCAACTATCTTTAAATAAGATACTGAACTTTTTTGTCTCCATTGTTAGACATGCAAGTATGTACATTATGAGCTCGATTCAACACCAGATGCATTGAACATAATGACAACTTTGGCTCCCCCTAAACCATTAAAACAGCGTGCTGAATATTGTTCTGAGGTAGAACTTGGTCAACCACAATGGATTAACTGTGATATCCGCAACTTTAGAATGGATATTCTGGGACAATTTGGAGTCATAATGGCTGATCCGCCGTGGGACATTCATATGGAATTGCCTTACGGTACCATGGCTGATGATGAGATGCGCACGCTTAATGTTCCTGCATTGCAGACTGATGGTCTGATTTTCCTTTGGGTCACTGGACGTGCGATGGAGCTTGGCCGTGAATGGTATGTGTTTAATTTAGCGCCTACGAAACTCATGGGTTAGAAACATTTTCATAATGTTAAACCATGTAGGCTTATCCTTCCTCAGCTTATCATAATATTGAACCATATAGGCTTATCTTTCTTATCGTCTTGCCAGTCTAGAACTTTGGGGATACAAGCGTATTGAGGAGATGATTTGGGTGAAAACCAATCAACTTCAACGAATTATTAGAACTGGGCGTACTGGCCACTGGCTCAATCATAGCAAAGAACATTGTCTCGTTGGAATAAAAGGGGATCCATTAGTAAATAGGAATATTGATACTGATGTCATTGTTGCCGAGGTCAGGGAGACAAGCCGTAAGCCAGACGAGGTTAGTGAAAGATGAATCCTATCACTAGTTAGATATCTTTTTGTTTCAGAGAATGTATCCTGATAATTCATTGAAGTCCAGGTTACATGATACAGATTTGACATAATATACTTGCATTTCTGTAGATGTACCCTTTGCTGGAGAGAATCAGTCCTAGGACCAGAAAGTTGGAACTGTTTGCACGTATGCACAACACTCATGCAGGGTATACTTTCTCAATATTCATTATCGTTGATTACCATGTAATGGTCTTATGATGGCCGTTAAATATGATATCATTTTGCTACTTTAATACACAAGTATAATGCAGTGATATACTTGTTCTGACTATCTTTGGGTCTTTAGTACATATTTAATCTTTTTAGTCTTTCATTCATTTTGCCATGATTAGATCCATTCGTTTCTTGGCCATGGATGGTTTCATAACTTTTCTCTGGTCTATTTTACCAGGTGGATGTCACTCGGCAATCAACTGAGTGGTGTACGATTGGTTGATGAAGGCTTGCGTGCACGGTTTAAAGCCGCCTACCCTGAGGTGGAGGTGCAGCCAGCTTCCCCACCCCGAGCTTCTGCTATGGAAGTGGATTCAATTGCTGCCCAAACGAGAAGTCCATTTACTGAATCAAAGCTCACTGCCGAGCCAGAGGCTCCTCCCAATGCTGCTCCCGAAGGGAAGCCAGCGTCCACCACCGATGTTGACATGGCCGGTTGACTAACCAAACTTCAGATCCATCCCAGTTACTCAAATTTTGACAGGGACTGCCTACCTTGCCCATGTCTAGTTTAGGATGGTAGCTTAACGAACTAGGAAGAAGGGATTCGATCCTTGTATCATAATGTGATAATGCTCTCATGAGGCCTCAGTGTATCATAATGTGATACCGCATGTGATATCTTCAATCATAATGAAAATCCTTTTTCCTACTTCTCTTTGTGGCATTCCATTTTCGATTTTGGAAGTGTGTGATGCTACATCTCATTGGTGACCGACACACAACGTGCATATCCAGCTGGGCAATTTAATCAATATACGACTTATAAATTTAGTCACCGCCAAAGTCACCGGCGGTGTTGTCTCGGACCTATCAAGCTGTCCTTTGATTCTTTTACTTGGAAATCCATGTTCCTTTTCTTGGTAACAAGAAAAAGGAGGCAAACTTTAAACTTTGAAGAATAACAAATCATATGCTTTATATGCTTTATACTATAAGTCTATAACATTGTCAAAAAGAAAAAGAAAATCATCATGAATGTGAAAGAAAGAACTTCACAGATTGCCACTGAGTAATGCACACACCACACTACCAATCACAGCCATGATCAGAAGAGGAACACTCTGCGACGGTGAAGAAGATGGTGGTGCCGGAATTGTGCCAAAGACGGTGGGGTAAGACGGAACCGAATCCGACGATGCGCTTGGACCATAGGCAGGAGAGTAAGCAGTGCCATTCCCTGTAGCAATGTAGAGCTTCTGGTTCTTTTCACAGCGGCCAGGCTTATCACTTGTGAAGTAAAACACTCCTTCTGTTGTGATGTTGAAGAGAGAGTTGCCATTGTTCATGTACAAGATTGGATCTTTGAGGTTGCAGTCCTTGTAGGATTGCTCCGTGACTTGAATCAATGAGTCTTGGCTTGGTGGATACAAGAATACTGCATATAGGAAGAGTAAAGTGTTAAACTTTATGTGTCAGTGTTGAAATGGAATATGGAAACATGAACTACAGAAAGAGTTGTACTACTTACAGAGAGAGTCTCCAATCTTGAAAGAATGGTACTTTGACCATTTGGTGTAGACATTTGGATTTGCTGTAGTGGGGATTCCCCAAGCGTCTAGATCTCCAACTTTGTACTGGTAGCACCACACTTGGGATTGCACTAACAGAAGGAACTGCAGAGCCATCAAGAACTGGTATCTTGCACTACTTTTGAGATTGGCCATTTTAAGCCTTCTCTTTCTCTCTCTCTCAGTTTGAGGTTTATCTTTAGTTTAGGAGAGTGGGTCTTGAAATAATGAACTCGGGCAAATCTTTATTGGTTCCAGAGTCTGTATGTCTCTGTAGAAGTGCAGACAAGTTGGAGAGTAGGTTTACCAATATGCCCACCATCTTAAACAAAACTAAAATGAACTTCAGGGGTGGAGTTTGCTCATTGGGTTAATCGGGTTCTTTGGGAGAAGTCAATCATATGGCTAATCCTAGCACGTGGACTAGGTGTAGGCTAGGGATCATGGCTCTGCTCCTGCCTCAATTGCTGAAATGGGAAATAGGAGACTGGAGTTGGCCCAGATGGGGATTGTTTCCAAGTAAAATATGATGACTTCATTAGGAAGATGGTGATGGTTCAGTATGTGATTGCATCATGTTATGTGGAGAAGACATAAAAAGGCTGTCACACATGATCAGTCTCTCCTCTGGTTTTAAGTCAGATGCCAATGAGGGCTCAAGGACAGTTTTGAAGCTCTTGGTAGTTATTGCACTTAAAAGTTCCATTTGTTCTGTTTTCACTTTCGAATGTTCAGACTTCACAGCGTTACCAGTTAGATGTGAAATGGTAAATTCAATATAGTCTGCATACATCAACTGAGTTATGGTGGTGTGACCGGTGTCTATGAGCAAAAACCGTAAATTTCATCATTTTCATGGTGCTGTAAGCTTATAATCTATGAAACTCTACACCAGATTCTGGAAATTTACCCATCTTCAACCACATACGTGTATAACAAAATGCACCACACTACAGCATCATGCATACAAATTAGGAATACCGGGACCAAACAGAATTTCAATCAATAACTTATAAGTTGTCAACAGTGTGTTTCAAAACTATAAACTGAACAGATTAGAGACTGCCTCCAAGTTACACACAAAGAAGAGAAATAATAACAGCAACTGACCGATCAAAAGAGATCATTTGAGGACAGAAACATCCTTACATCTTCTAACATAAACATATCACACCAAAATATAGCTGATGTCAGACACCAGTCTAAAGTGATAGGAGGACCGGAGAGTTCATGAACTAAACAGTAACTATACTCTTTAGTTAGTCATTTTTCTGTGTTATATATCAGCAACCAGCTGATTGCCCCTGAAAACTCTATACCACGTTTTGAAGTTGGCATCAAACCACATTTCCTCATCAGTCCAGCAGCAAGGAGAAGAGCAAGATACAGCTCGTAATTTCAATTTAGAACAGTGAGCTTGTTTCAAGCTTAAAAGAATTCCAAAGGATCTTTTTGTTTTTGTTTTTGTTTTTACTGTTACCAATTAATCATCGTTCAATGGCTCCGCTTCTGTGTCCCTCTCCATTGGTATCCATTCTTGTGATTCTACAATGAAAACGAGGTACATGTTACTAACCATCACCACAGGAAAAAGGGGGGAATGAAACTGTGACAAAGGGGAAGCAACTATGTACTTTAGAGTTGGAGATTATCAATACACAGCAAAAACTAATCGGTACTGCAGAACTTACTTGACTTATGGTCAGTTATCACAAAAAGGCGCCTCTGCAACACAGCAGCAGTAAAGAGGAAAATCGAGCACATTCCAAACATAATGGTGATGGGGAATGCATTAACCTGGGGCAAAAATAGCACAGTGAAATGTTATATACATGAAAAATTGCAAGCATTTGTCTATGAGAAGATGGAAGTCTTCGAGGATACTTCACAATTTATTTTGGATCTTGTCGGGTTTTAATCTTTTTCTTAATTTTTTTTAATATAAAAAAATAAATTCAAAAGGCAAGTGTGGGTAGGGAAACCCCAAAGATATGTGAGAAATGCAGTCAAATCACTCACATTGTACAGTACTACACAGACAAACATGTTGAGAGGAATGCGAAAGAAGTTCATGATGGTGCTTCGTGCCTCCTCTGGAATGTATTGTGACCTCATTTTCATGATAGATGGCCAGAAAATCCCCACACAGGCCTCAAATGTGCAGAAGCCAAAAATCTGAAAGTACCCTGCGAACGAGATGCCCCCGCCTTTGACATTGGACGGTGCAATCAAGAACTGTCAAACATAGACAAATTATTAGTGAACAGAATTTGCAATAAGCATGGGATAAAAGAGATTCAGATTTAAAAATATGAGGAAGATAGATTAGTGAGATAGAATTCATGACATACACTTGTCACAATGGGGCACAGAAGGGATGCTGCAGAAACTGCAAAAACAATCTGCATGTAACTCTCGACTCTGGGGGATGAGCTGGCCATCAATCGAGATGCAATAGAGCTTCCCAACATTGACGCTAGCATGAATGTGGCAAAAATGAAACCATGTGGAATGTCCTCATCATTTGGGCTCAAGGCAGGAGTCCAGAGAAACACAAAGGTATACATTGAGCCTTCAAATAAGGACTGTATGGCACCTAGCAACGCAATCTTCTCATCTGTTCCCAAAGGAAAGTAGTAGCAAAATAAGTTGTGACAAATGCAAAAAAAAAAAAAAAAAAAAAAAAAACGCACCCACACAAATTATTAGTGGGCTGCAGCAGATGTGTGTGTCTGAGGGGGGTATCAAATATGAGTGGGTCAGACCAAAGGTCTTTGTTTAATGAACTTGACCTTTGCAGAATAAGAAACTATCACTAAATTGTTAGGGGCCTACCAGAAGCAATGGCTATAGCAGCTCCCCTGAATTGGGTAAGCAAGTTCTTGTTATCTGATGAGTCCCCATAGTTTTCACCCCATGTTGCCAATATGATTGCCATTCCAATTGCCAAAATGCAAGCAGCAGCATCAAATGGAGCAACTGGACCAAATGCCAGAGTATCTACCAGAAGATTTCCCAACAACCCAGATACAATAGCAATTAGGCCGTTGCCAAGAAAGATGGCCTTAGAGAATGTGAGTGAAAGCCATTGTTGCTCAAACCCCCTCTGCAAATGTCAGATAAACACAAAGAAGTTACAAAACAACTGCGTTGTGAAATATTATACAATTATAAATCCTGGCTGGATAAAACATGCGAAGCAATTCAACTGATTGAAATCACTTCAACGGAGTCATCACAGATATAACTTCTAAAATTTGCACTAATCATCAGAGCAGTGATTCACCTTATTGTGTTCTGCAATGAGCCAAGACTCAAAAGCCGAAAAGAGCAGAGAAGTGGCAACGCCTCCCAATACACGTCCCAGCATTAAAACTTTGTAGTCCGGAAAGTGCTTGGTGAAGCAACTAAGGATGTAAGTAATGCAGTACGTAATACATGCCCTCTTCCGGCCCCTGAACTCAACATACATCCACAATGAGAATCACAAATATAATCCAAATAGTCCTAAGGAAACTACCAATGAACAAGGAACCTTACTGTTTGTCAGCCAGTGACCCTACGACTGTCCCGAACAACATGGACGACCCAAACCCAGCAATAAAGAGTTGTCCAATATCTCCCTTACTAAACCCATACGTGCTGTATAGGTAGTAAACATATGGACCCTGCAGCCAGTCCCCAGCTGTAGCACAAACAATTCAATCAGATCCAAAAAATGATAATATATATTCTACAAGTGAAAGCAATCATCAACTTCAATTCCAAGCAAATTTCAGATACCATATAATATACTTCCACCTTTTGAACATAAATGTTTACACTAGAACAAGGAAAGAGATCCAGATAACACAGTACAGCAAGAGTCATGTAGATCAACTAAAACAACAAGCCAGACAGAAGTAGATCAAGACACATTACAAGTAAACAACAAGTTCATCACATAGGAAACCGGAAAACTCAATCTCTACTTTAAGTTCAGTTGGGTTTTACATATCACTTTAACTGCAATCAATCTATTACTAAATTGGAACAAACCCACATGAACAAAATGAACAAGCAGCGCGTTAGATGAAGAAAACCCAGATGGGAAAAAGGCAGATCTAAGTACCCATCATGAGAGAGTAAATGAGGAGATAGTTGTTCTTGAAGGCATTGAAAGCTGAGGAAGTGTTAATGCGATCCTTGTTTCTCTTGCTCAGCTCAAGAGCTGCCACCACCGCGGAGAGTCCACCGAACAGAAGAAAATAGAACAGCTCCATCAGAGCTCTCTCTTCTCTTTCTCAGAGTTGAATTGAATTGTTGAAGTTTGATAATAAAAAAAGAGGGAGAAGAGAATTGTTGCCGACGGTGAAGAAGAAGCAAGTGTGGGACCCTCCTTTTCCCGGGGAATTCTGACGCACACTCTCTGCACTCCTCTCACTCGTTTTTGGTTGGGGTTCGATTGTTTTTTGATATTTAGCTCATTTTTATAACCTACCAAAAAATGACCCATCCTTTCTCTCTTTCAGTAGTAACATTACATCTTATAGGGATACAACATTACAGAAAAATCGAGTCTTCTACACTTAAAACACTACATTTTATGTGACAGAAATAGATAATTAGAATTCGGTAATAATATCTTCAAACTACCTATATAGTTATGTTAACATGTTGTTGCCATTTTTATAACGAATGATTATCCTCATTCAAACGCTCCATACGGGTTTAATTTCTTTTTGGGCACTTCAAGCCTTCTGATGCAATTGGTCCAACATGTTATGGAGAAAACAAATGCTACTCACTAAATCTTAATTTTGGATGGTAGTTGCATTACTAATTCTACAATTTGTGAAACATAAATATGCAAAAGAGTAATTTATGAGTTAATTTTTTTCATGTATTATTCATCTAAATTCAACACATATAAAATTATGACAAATGTCGTGCACACTTAAAATAAAATTGGGATACTTCTAGTTGTACTATGATAATGTAAATGCATATTCATCATGGATTACCCACTTGATATATATTGGCAAATTGCCTACTAATAATGATCACCTTGCATAGTCCATTTCAGATCTATGGAACAATGCAACCGGACCAAATTTTTACTAAAGCTAAGTGCATATAAACCCAACTACTTAAGACAATAGACCATAATATCTTTCTTTATCATAATAATGGATTAGGCTAGAATGCACCCTAAAATTAAATACCCTAGAGTCTAATTATTCTATCTAACACGTGTCCCAATCTGAGTTGTTGGGTTTTAAATTTTTTTTCCAAAGTTGATTGAGCTTATGATAAGTTCAGTCTATGTAAAACTCTCGATCGCAACCGGGAAACAAGACTGCCAAAGTCGACGTCGGTGCAAAATGTTCGAGGTGGGAGCGCCATCGCCGCCATGGTTAAGGGCGGAGAGAAGCTCATCGTCGCAGTCGTGACAAAGAAAGAGCCCAAATCTGCTTGATTTGCTCGAACGAGAGAGAGAGTCGAAACCTTAACTTGGATTCTCGCTGGAAATGCTAAAATTGTTGGTGACCAACTAGCTATACCAAGCTGAAAGGACCCGATCCCGATTTAGTTTCCTAAACCAGAATCAGGCTCCTTTCGAAAACATGAACTTTCAAAAATCATAATTTTTTTGTCAAAGTTCCACTATATCGCGTAGTTACCATTAACCTGCACCGGAAAATACACTTCATCCTATGCCACAAAAGTCAAACCGTGGGCACCAATCCCATCCGGATTTCTCAAAAACATATCATAACGTAAAGCAATACACAAAACTGTATCTTTACAGAAATCCGAGAAAATTATGTGAAAATATAAACATAATAGTTCTCAGAGCGACCTCTAGTATATACATATATATACACAACAGTAGGCCAATCTAGAAACCTACTGAGAAAAGAAAAGTGGCTCGAACACTAAGCCTCCAACCTCGACGTGCGACACCTGAATCCAAACTGCAAACTGGGCATTGAAAACAAAGAGCCCAGGGAAAGACATATAAACTGTTAGAGTGAGTGGACGAAAATAAATGTCTTTCACTGAATAACTATATATGTTTATAAAACATATGTGAGTCTAGATGCATAAAAATCATATGGTACACGATGGAGACTCTAATTCCTCACGCGTACAGAGCATGCATCAGAAATCCCGCGAGGTCACTCATGGACACATTCGTGCTAGTACAGTCTGAATCACGGGATCCCTGATTCTCACGTGATTCCAGCCAGAAAGGGCCTCAGGTCAGGGTATCTGCTCCCCCCCGGTAAAGACCTCTGGTTAGGGTAACAGTCTCCCCGGTAAACATCCTCGGTGATCAGCCGAGATGCTAAGTGTATCGATACAAATACTACTGAGATTGTACTCTGTGTAAACCAAATCATAAAGGTTTCCATGCAAATGCATAAAGCGTAATGTAAAAGCATACTCGTAATGCATAATTATAAAAGCATATTTGTAATTTCATAATCATAAAACACATGCTCGTATAATTCATAATCATAACTGCATGCTCATGCTCGTAAAAACATATATAAAAGACTCGCAACCAACAGTGAAAAGAAATGTCCACTCACATACAAGCACAACGCGAAAACGCGCTAATCCCGTGATCCGGCAGAAGATCCCTCCCTCGCCAAGCGTATGATCCCGATCTCCTGAATAATCAAAAATATCACTGATCAAAATCACAATTCAAAACTCTGAACCACACCTCGAAAACCAACCATTTCCGGAAACATATAACTCGAATAACAACGAAATCGTCGAAAATCTCATAAATAATCTACTTATACCTCGACAAAAAATCCACCACCCAAATCAACTCAATAACCTCAAGACTATGCTTGAGACGCGATTACGAGTAAAACGGTATAAAACTTTCCAAAATTCTAAAAAGTCAACTCTTCGCCGGAGCTCTGCTGTTGACCGCCGTCGTCAACGGTGGCCAAATCCGGTGAAAATTTCCAGATCACATCTACTCCTCAAGCCCAACAACTTTTCCTTCTATACCAACCTCCAATTCGAAACCCACCGGCCAGAATCAAGCTCGAAAATTCAAACCTCAATTAATTCCGGTGACCTATTCCGGCGAGCTTCAAACGGCCTCCAATTCCAAAATTCTTTCACCCAAAAGCATCTATGGGTTGAGGGAAGCAAAACCCCCAACCCCATCGGCCCCAAAAGTGGTTGGAATAGCGCACCCGATTCCGGCAAAAATCCATAACTTAACCGAATCAGTTCTCCTTCAAAACTTAACCAAATCAACTCAAACCAAGTTCAAAACAATAGGAAATCACGAGAGAAAGCTAACCATACCAAGCTTGAGGTTTGAAGTGGCCGAAATCGGAAAGTCGATCGGTGGTCAGCGGCGGTCAAAATCCTTCGGTCAATGCGGGTCAAACTTGGTCAACGGTCCAATTTTGGTCAACTCGGCCCAAATGTGACTTTTTGACAATTTTACGACCATTTCGATATTTATACTCGCGACTAAAACGATCAACGGTCGAAAACGAATCGAATCCAAACGGATAAACACGATTAAATTCAATAGTTGGAAATATTCATAACATATTCATCGGACATCGAAAAACTCCTACGAGCTCAAAATCATAAACTCTACAACTCTCGTGAAGGAACTTATGTTAAATTCTCGTCCGATAATTTAGTTGCAAACAAGACCGCTAAATCGATTAATTACGACAAACTACGATTATACGTGAATCTCGCGAATTAAGCCGATTAACTACCATTTCCGGTTTGGGTTGTCACACTTCATTCCAGTCACAGTATGCCCACGAAACCATAGGCCGGCGTTTGACAAACCCAAATGAGGGCTTTATAATCATGGGCTTGATCGACTCTTCACCCATCATCGGCAAGAAGACCAAGCATTGAGCTGCAAATAGAAGTCTGTGACCTCACTTTCCTTGCATACATCACGAAATTTACATTCACTCTCCATAACCAATCGATCTGCTTTATAAGAGGCATATCTCATGTTTCCTCTATGTTATGGCTTAATTGATTTCCATTTCCATTTGTTTTAGTTTATGCTGTTCGGGAAACACCCTCATTTGTTCAATTCATAATAAAGGGCAAGCTAGCTAAATATGTACCTGTAATATGAGAATAAGATGGAGACTTCTGGACGACGGCCACACAACGGGACGGTGAAATGGAGTCACCAACGATTTTGAGTCGGAGAGAGAGAGAGAGAGAGAGAGAGAGAGAGTTCTTTGTGTGGACATAGCTCATAATAAGCTCAGTCAATATAATAAACCGATTTTTTTATTATAGTCATTAATATTTATGAATAATTCAAGTTTGATTTAATGACTGCGGTAAATTATTTTTACTATTGATAAATAATAAGAGGTCTTGAGTTGATTTTTTATTGAATTGACGAAGTGGGTTGACTTTGGGTGAAAAACATAGAATTTGATAAGACGAGTTCGTAGACGCATAGAATATCGAAATCGAAGTTACGACGAGAAAGTTATGGTCAACGAAAGTTTTGACTGAATTTACGGAAACCAAAATACTTGAATACGCAAGAATATATAATATTGGGGTATGCAAGAAAAATTAGACGCCAACGGTTGGAGGCCGTCCGGCCACCTCCGACCACGTTTTTGGTCGGGATCGACGTGCCTCATCATCCTCTATCTCTGGATGGTTTCATTTCCGGCGATGGGAGGCCGAGTTGAGAGAATTGATGGAGGGAAAATTATAGGGCTTCGGGTTTCAAGGGTCCCTGTCGCCGGTGTAGGTTCCTGCCACGAGATAGGTATGGTTCGATTCCTTTTTACCTCCTCTAAATGATTGTGGATGAGACTGGGTGCATGCAGGTGGTTTTAATTGTAATCAGAATCGATTTCTGATCGGTCCGCCATGGCCGGCGTCGCAGTGAAGATTGTCGATGTTTCCGAGTGTCGGGGATAGAGGGTTTTGATTCCTATCTCCATTTTGAGTCGATTGAGACTAGGGGCGAGGGCCGTCATAGCACGGCGGCGTTGAATCAACGTCGATTTAGGTTTTCAGTTGATTTCGGCCAACTTGGTCGGAATTAGGCATCGGTGTATTAGGAAAGTTATTGGGTTCGTTGAGATCTTTGATTTGGTGGGTTAAACTTTGCCGTCAGCGGTGGTCGCCCACGCGCCGCCACAGTCTAACAGATTTTTTCTTTCTTCCCATATTCAGTCAAGTTATATATCATTGGATTTGAGTTGATGTTGCGACAATATTTGTGAGGTTAATAATGCGTTTAGGCTTCATTGTTCCAGTAGGTGGGCGGTGGTGACTAGTGTTGCTGCCAGTGGTGGTGCGGGCAACAGAGAATTAGGTGTCCCTTATAATGTTAAGTTTGTAATATGGTATTGAGTTTATTGATAAGGTTTATGACTGGTTTCAATTGAGTTTAGTCACAATCAGGCATTTACTAGGGTTATCAATATAATTTATTTCTAGAATTAATTGAATAAACTATCATTTTTTACATCAGTTGTTTAAAAAAAATTAGAGTCACTCGATTTACAAGTCAAAGCTTGTTAAGGGATTCTTAAACTCAATATTTGACTAGTACTTTCGGTTCTTTGGAATTAACTAATTTTGTGAAATTTGTGACTTGTTATGACTGTGGAGATTATGGAGACTACTGAATACTTGAATATTCTGCATGTTTATATTTTGGATTTTCCTTATTTTGGGGAGGTTATGGCCAAATTTTGGTAGGATTTCCCTTCACTTAATGTTATTAGGGCTTGATTTTAGTTTAACAATTTTAACCCGAAATCGGACTGTTACGGTTAACGTTAAAATAAATTAGACAAAAAGAACCACTAATTATACTACACATGTCCTACACATGCACAATTTTTCCATAATAATAAGCATTGTGGTAATACATCAACATCTATAATAATACGCATTGTGGTAATACATCAACATCTCCCTGTATCCTATGTTCTTTGTTTGATTTAGACCCCAAAAAGAGAAAAACTTGGTTCTCAATCTTCTTAGATTTGTTAGTCATATTCTAACAACTGTTGTTGCATAGTTTTACGCCGGCAAATTAACTTTTTTATTACGGTAAAAGATACCCACTCTAATTTACAAAACAAGAACAGTAAAAAATTAGAAAGGACAGTCCTAGGTAGTAACCATCATTCACTCCAATACTTGTCGTCATCCTCGTTTCTGCGCTCCACGTCGTCGCCATCAGAGCCGTCCATCAAGCTCGTCTTAACCCTCCTCACGTCCTCCCCCGCCGCGCTCCTGAACATCCCAACGTCCACGGCTCCAGACACCATGTGGTATCCACGTGTCCTCATCTCCTGGGGCCCATCATGGGGCATCGCAAAACCAGCCAGGTAGGCCCCACCCCCCACAAGCGGGTCCGTACCCAGCACGGCTTTCTCGGCGGTCTTCAACGCGGTCCTCACTTTCTTGTTCCCTGGGTCCCACAGGTACCCCATACTCGCGCTCAGATCCAACGGCCCCATCTGCACGCAGTCTACACCTTCGACGGTCGCAATCTCCTCGGCTCTTTTAACTCCCTCCTCGCTCTCCACCTGGCACATGATGAGTATCTGGTCCTCGTAATTACTTAAATACCCTTCGTCAAGGCCGTAGCTGGAGGCGCGTACGACGCTGTGCGCCGAGCCGCGGATTCCGGCGGGAGGGAAGCGGCAGTAGGAGACGGCTTTCTTGGCCTCCTTGGAGCAATCGATCATCGGGAACATTATTCCTTGTGGGCCGAGATCTAGTGCTTTCTTGGCCCAGGTCGGAGAGGACTCCGGTATCCGGATGATCGCCGGAGTTTGGGTGGCGGCGAGGGCGCGGAGGCAGGAGAGGGCTTCGGAGATGCCGCCGGGGCCGTGCTCCATGTCGATGACGACGAAGTCGTAGCCGGAGAGGCCGGCGATCTCGGCGAGAGTGGGGGAGAAGCTGAGGAGGAAGAGGCCGTAGAGAGTGTCGCCGTTTTGGAGGCGGGACTTGAGTGTGAGGGGAGTGGTGGTGGTGGTGGTCACGACGGCGGTGCTGGACAGATCGGAGCCTGATTTGATCGAGGTGGTAGTTCTGGCGGCGGAGAGGTTTAGGGTTTTGGATGGGGAGCAAGGGAAAGAGAGACGAGATAAAGGTTTGGAGGTGGCCGGAATGAGAGAGGCGGTGTTTGGAAGAGGTGTGGTGGCGGCGGCGGTGAGGTGAACCGCGGTCGCCATGGCTTCGCTGTTTGGGAGTATCGAATACTGTTGTGAACTCGGTACAACTTCAGTCATCACTGACCTAAATCCAACCGAGATATTAACCCACTGTAATTTAACCGGGACCACAGTGATATTCATGTTTTTTCGATTTACTGTCTGTATTCGAAAGAACACTGAGTGATTAATTTTTCTCATGGGATTTCAATAGCCATTTACAGCTTCTTGAAGATAAATTAGTTCGTTTTTACTCAACTACATAGCAAAATCTGAAGGTTCATCTCAGGTATCGTACAATTGGTAAAAAAACTTGAAAGGGAAAATGTTAATAAGATGAATCAAACTATGACAAATGAGGATAGGCTAATGTCGAAGTTCTGACAGGTTTGTAATTAATCTGAAATAGTAAAAGCGGAAATGCAGGTCAAAAACTTGTTTACTCGAGCTTCAGGCTAGCCTTGGCCATGGCCCGAGCACCCTCGTAAGTTTTGTTTCCTCCGATAAAGCCACTCATGTGGACAAAGACGCATCCGGGAATACCCGTGGCTGTTGAGAGCTCATCGTCCCGAAGCCCTCGCCATACAGATGCAAGAGCCTTTCTGCTCTCGAATCTGTCAGGAGCTACTGCCACTGCCTGAACTCGCCATCCTTTACTCCTATCATCCTGCACATTGTTTTATTGTGATCAATGATATCAACAATTCTTGAATAAATTCTGCACACATATAGTCGACATATTAAAAGAAGAGTGGATCTTCTATCCTTACTTTTGCTTGTTAAGAGAGAACTACAGAAGCCTAGGAGGTACAGCATGCCATACACTCATAGTTAAGCATAAAGCATATAAATGATGGAGTAGATATGGACAATGGAAGTGTTCGGTATTCTGAGTAACAACCAAAAACAGAATGCTGACTTCACAAAATAACCGAGTAACATTAGAAATACACACACAATGCCAGTTCTCTCTAGACAAGTTTATTTTACTTCAGTTCGTTTCTAGACAAGTACTTGATCATGAGCAGAAAAGGAATGATTTGGAAATTGCAGGTATAAAAAACATTACACATGGATAATGGCCAACTGAAGTGAAAGATGAAAAAAGAAAGAGCTAGTTATATGGAAGTACCTCATAGAGAACGTATTTGATGGGAGGGTCAAACTTCATCTCTGTCTCAAGTTCAAATAAATGGAGCTTCCACTGTGGGAACATAGACATGTTTCAATTATATCCATCCAGAAATAGAAACATATCATTTAAAGTAGTCCAAGACATAATGAAGGAGATTAACATCTAATATTAAGGCTAACAATCAATAAGCAGAGGGACTCATACTTACAGGACAAAACCGATTTAGAACCATAATTTCTCCACTAGGATCAATACTCCACCTTGCCAAGAGACACTCCATCACAATAGACCGTGCTGGCAACCATGACTTTGCATGAAAACGGACACTCTGAAATTTGGAAACAGATCATTACTGAAGCAAAAACGAAAGAGAGGCTGTACAGATTTGATCAGTGTTAATCAGCTCAAGACTTACACTTAAAAATTCACTGCCAGCTAGAGCCATAGCTTGTTGAAAGGCTTCATTCTCCCTCTCAGATGATTGATCGGGATCTATCCAGTCCAAATTCAACTTCCCCACCCTCGAAGACAAGTGTGTATTGTTCACATATCTCGGAGGCTGGTCTGTGTCGTACTGATTGATCCCATTGTCAACTGCATCAATTGCCTGATACAAGTTCAAAACATTCAATAGTATAACAAACACACCATTGCATTAATAAACCTAAATGTCAAATTGAAAACAAGAAACATATAATAAAATGACACTGAAGAATTGGAAACTTGGCATTTCTATACAAATTAGGTTCTTGTTCTCTCTGGGAAGACAATAGGTTTGCCAGTAAGAACCCTAAATATAGGTTCAAAAGAATCGGAAAGTTTCAGCTAAAACAGTTCAATTTAACTAGTGTAAGGTAGATGGAAAACCTCCATAAAGCTTTTGTAAACAGCCAAGAACAGCCTCTGCACATCTACATGTCCTTCATCAACCTGAAGCTCCTTGGCTATTATCTCCTTCCCAAAATGCTGCAAACAAATCCAAAACAAATAAGCTCAACCCCTTAAAAATCAAAATACATAAACCCCCCAAAAAAGTAGAGAGCTTTACCTTGTAAGCCAGCCCAGCACTACTCAACTTGGTCTTAAACCCATGTCCAAAAACCTCCTCAAAACCCTTCTGGTGATGATCGTACCGATCCCGACTAGGGTCATAAACGCCCCCAACATCAAGCACAGCGTCCAAACCCTCCAAAACCTAAAACCCCAAAACACAAAACACTAATAAATTTCCAATTTTTATTTTCAATATTCAATTGTGGGTCGATTTCTTACGACCCAGAATGGGAAATGGGATGGGTTTTGAGGTCACCTGAGGGTCGCGAGTGCGGACGATTTCGGCGCCGGAGTACTTGGAAGTGAGACGAATCATGAAGCAGCCGAGGGCTTCGTCGCAGTGGAAGCTTCCGTTGTGGGTGCCGACTCGCTTGAGAGGCGGAGGTTCTGCGGCGGAGGAGGCCATGAAAGTGCGGCGAGAGAAGCAGCGAGAGAGTTGGTGGTGAGTGAGGAAGAACAAGGGTAGAGGAGACGACGACGAGAGCTTAAACCTTAGGCTTGGTATTGGTAGCATTCCTTTTTAGCGGGTTTTTCAACAGTCGGAGAGAAGGTGGACGTCACCATTAGCACCCGCAATTAATGCAATTATACTCGTGTATACATTAAATGGCAAGTAATTTTATCTCGAGAAAAATAAATAGAAAAAAACGATCCAACAAAAGTAACGTTCACATATTACTAATAAACCAACCATCATAATAATATTCAGACACTAAAGATCTGGACTCAAAATTCAAAACAGAGTAATAGTTAGCCCAATCTAACAACAAAAAAATACAAAAAAGAATGGTATCTTTAGGTATTCAAATGTTCTGTCTTGTAATCCATATATAATGGAGACTAGTCGTCAACACACGAGAGTCTGGACCCGAATTTAATTCATATTTAAATAATAGTATAAATTTGTATTTTGAAATGGAAATCTTATACTACATTGTCTCATTTATGTGAATTGGGATTTATTTACAATTTCGACCTGACGGGGACACCATTGTCGATGTTCCAACTGTAATGTGGAGTGGTCGCATAGTTGCTTAACTTGCTTTTATGTTCAGCTACGTGGCCTGATCGGCAACTTGGAGAGGTTCTGGTTGCGCCCAATACAAGTGGACGTTGTATAATTGTGATAAAACTGGCATTTAAACCTTGAAAAATAAAATAAAATATCAGTTTTACACTAGTTAGTACGTTGCAGATTGATTCAGAGAGAATTCAGGTCTAATAAAGTCCGCTATAACGTACGTTGCAGTAATTCTAATAAGAAATATATAAACACATTACACATCGACCTCCGAGAGCCATTTGAAATTAAAAAGCTTTGAAAAGATCATGAGTCATGACTAAGTGAGCAGTCCATACCAAGTAAGGTAAATTAACTAGCTTGTAAGTAATTTATGGTCAAGGCCTCAAGCACTATTATTATAAGTAGAATTGTAGAAGCTAAGCTAGCCCTAGACTTCGTAGCTAGTTCCTTTACAATTGAACAGTGCGATGTATATATATACCTAATGCTCAAATTTAGGTTACTGTTAATCTGTCATGACTTTGTAATTGGTACTCATGCATGTTCTCACTTTTGACTAATTGTAGCTGGTTAATTTGTACTGAGTCACAACTCACAAACTCACAATTCACAAACAATGAGTAGATCTGAGCCGAGTCTTCTTCTGGGATCCTCATCAGCATCCTCTTCTTCTTCATTTATCCATTCTAAATCGACATATCATGTCTTCTTGAGCTTCAGAGGTGCAGACACACGCGACAATTTCACAGGCTACCATTACGAGGCTTTAGTTGGTAAGGGACTTCACACCTTCATGGATGATCGTGAACTCCAACCTGGAAATGAAATATCGGCAGGACTTGTCGAAGCAATTACAGATTCGACTAGGTGGTGCCTTGATGAACTGGTGAAGATCCTTGAATGCAAGAGATCAAAGGAACAGGCCATGGCCGTCGTGCCAATCTTCTACAAGGTGCATCCTTCTGATTTACGGAATCAGACCGGGAGTTTTGGGGGTGCATTTGCCAAACATGAATCCAAGTACAAAGAGAATAAAGTCAACGGGTGGCGAGCTGCTCTCAAAGAAGCAGCAGTTTTGTCGGGGCACCAATACTTGAACGGGAATGTTAATCTGAACAGTACAATATGCATGCATGGTTTTAGAACCCCAACTATATATGTTTTGTTCATCTACTATTTTTGTCTTGACGTACTCTGATATGTATGGATGCATATGGCCGGGATCATGAAACTCATACAGATATAGAACAAATATAATTTTAATAAAAAGGAAAAAAAACACATGTAACAGTAAAATAATGTCTGCATGGATCACCATATATATTCTGATATTCATTGTTTATATATATATATATATATATAAAATAGACCTGGCATGACACGGGGAAAGCTTCCACAATGTCGATTTATCTAATTAATGTTCTTACACATGCACGCTCTCAAAATTTTCAGGTCTGAAGCTCAGTTTATTAACAAAATTGTTGAGCAGATTTCACCCAAAACACTCATAGGTCCATATTTGGACGTGGCCAAATATCCAGTTGGAATGGAATCATCTGTAAGCAGCATGATGGAGCTTTTAAATATTGATAACGAAACTGATGTTCGCATGGTAGGGATATGGGGGAGCGGTGGAATAGGGAAGACAACCATTGCAAAAGCTGTCTACAATCAAATTGCACACAGATTTGAAGGTATCTGTTTTTTGGGAGATGTCGGAGAGAAAGCGATGGTTGCTGGAGGTTTAATCCAACTACAAGAGACTCTTCTCTTTGATATTCTAGGTGACACAAACTTGAAGTTTACACAAGTTGATAAGGGAGTCTCTATATTAGAGGAAAAATTGAGACGTCGAAAGTCACTCATCATTCTTGATGATGTGGATAGTTTGAAGCAATTAGACAACTTGGCTCGAGAAGTGAATTGGTTCAGTGGAGGTAGTCGAATCATCATCACGACGAGAGATATGCATTTGCTAACTGCTCATCGAGTCAGTTCAATATACGAGGTCAAGAAATTAGATGATCGTGAATCCCTTGCTCTCTTCAGTTGGTATGCCTTTGGAACAAATGAACCTCCACACGATTACAGAGGGGCGGAGGATTACAAAAAACTGATAGAGCCTGCAGTACAGTTTGCTCAAGGTCTTCCATTGGTTCTGATAAATTTGGGTTCTAATCTTTGTGGTAGCAGCAAAGAGGAATGGCTATATGCATTGGAGAGTTATAAAAGAATTCCTAATAAAGAAATTCAAAAAATTCTGAGAGTAAGTTTTGATGCTTTGGAAGAGAATGCCAAGGAAGTATTTCTGGGCATCGCATGTTTTTTCAAAGACAAACCTCGCAACTATGTAGTGCAAACGTTAGAAAGCTGTGATCTCGACCCTGTCTATAATAGGGTAAATTATACATAAAGTCATTTACATAAGATTACTTATGTATAAGGTCATATGGTATTTTTAACTCAAATATGGTCACCTGATTTAATAAAAAACCCTTACATTCAATTTATTTACGTTTAATACCATCTATATGAACCTGCTCTCTCTCTCTCTCTCTGATTTCAGACCAAAATTGAATCAATTTCCTCGATTCGAACCTGCAACCAAACATCTCCATACATATACAACATCTAGACAAGAGGAATTGAAATATACCAATTTCGTGACTGGAGGAGCAGCGACGACGATGGAAACCAGCCCCAAAACCCTACAATTTCTCTGGTTTGAATCTCTCTCCTTAAGCCTCCATTGCCGAAATCAATTCTAGAATTAGGTAGATGAGGTCAAGCCACGTCAAACCTGACCAGTTTCGAGTTCGAAAGTGACCGAACGGCGTGCCGGTGACCACCACACCAGCTCGTCACTCTCTCCCGCACCAGCTCGTCACTCTCTCTCTCTCTCTCTCTCTCTCTCTCTCTCCCTCTCTCCCTCTCCCTCTCTCCCTCTCCCTCTCCCTCTCACTCTCCCTCTCCCTCTCCCTCTCCCTCTCCCTCTCTCTGAGCGTTGGAGATCTATTTGTATGCAGAAGTATGCTTTGGTTGTTAAGCAGATTGTTGTGTTTTGGTTGTTACGTACGTAGTAGTGTCTATAATAATCTGTGGTAGTACATATGTTACTCTGTAGTAGTATGTACAGACTGTAGTGTGCTTTGGTTGTTAGGCAGATTGTTGTGTTTTGGTTGTTACGTACGTAGTAGTGTTTATAATAATCTGTGGTAGTACATATGTTACTCTGTAGTAGTATGTACAGACTGTAGTGTACTCTGTAGTCGTTTGCAGTATTGTATGTGAGTAGTATGTAGTCCGCTCTGTAGTAGTATGTACAGACTGTAGTGTACTCTGTAGTAGTTTGCAGTATTGTATGTGAGTAGTATGTAGTCCGCTCTGTAGTAGTACTGTCCTGAGTAGTTTGTTGTTTGCTCTGAACTAGTTTGTACTTCTGTCTGTGAGTAGTGTGTAGACTTGTTGTGTGTAGTGTGTAGTGCTCCTGAGTAGTTTGTTGTTTGCTCTGAACTAGTTTGTACTGTTGTCCTGAGTAGTGTGCACTGCTGTCTGTGAGTAGTGTGTAGACCTGTTGTGTGTAGTGTGTAGTGTTGTCCTGAGTAGTTTGTTGTTTGCTCTGAACTAGTTTGTACTGTTGTCCTGAGTAGTGTGCACTACTGTCTGTGAGTAGTGTGTAGACCTGTTGTGTGTAGTGTATAGTGCTGTCATGAGTAGTTTGTTGTTTGCTCTGAACTAGTTTGTACTGCTGTCCTGAGTAGTGTGCACTGTTGTCTGTGAGTAATGTGTAGACCTGTTGTGTGTAGTGTGTAGAGCTGTCTGTGAGTAGTGTGTACTGCTGTCTGTGAGTAGTATATAGAATTTATGTAAGTGGTATGTAGTGTTTTGATGGTCTGTCTTATTGTTTTGCAGAAATTGCACAAATGGAGGACCCTAAAAAACCCAAGGTCCAAATAAGATCGTCATTGAGAGGCTTCTGCAATATCATGGGTGAACTTCATAAAAAATTGCCTCCAAAAAATAGTGAAGACGTTGCAAAAAACACAATTTGGCAGTTTCATAAAAAGCACTACAACAATTTGTTGAAAGTACTACTGTAGTTTTTAGAAAATACTACTCTAGTTGTTGGATAGTACTACTCTACTGGGACTTATGAATTTTAACTAAAACTTTGTTGAAAATACTACTGTAGTTTTCAGAAAGTACTACTCTAGTTGTTGAATAATACTACTATACTGGGACTTTATGCATTCTAACTAAAACTTTGTTGAAAAATACTACTGTAGTTTTCAGAAAGTACTACTCTAGTTGTTGGATAATACTACTTTACTGGAACTTTATGCATAAAAAATATGGATAAAAAAAGTGGCTTTAATTAGGATAAAAAATATAAAATGACCTGAAAAGTTAATATAAAGAGGCAAAATTTGAAAGATAGAAAATATGGATAAAAAATGTTCTTAATTAAGATAAAAATATAAATGATCTTCAAAGTAAATATAAAATAGCAAAATTAGAAAGACAGAAAATATGAATTAAAGAAAGTGACCTTAATTAGGATAAAAAGTTTAATTAACCTTATGTGTAAAGTAGAGTCTCTAAATGACCTTATATGTAATTATCTATCTATAATATTGCTACTCTCCAACAGAAGGCCCTCGTAACTATTGACTCAGATGACAAGCTTTTGATGCATGACTTGATACATGAAATGGGCAAAGAAATAGTTCGACAAGAATCACCTCATGAACTTGGCAAACGTAGTAGATTATGGTTTCACAGCGATGTTAAGCAAGTACTAACCACAAATACGGCAAGTAAATTTATTATTATATATATATATATTCCTCAATTAATCTTTGAAGATAGAAGAGCATATCCTTTTGTTTTCGTTACAAAAAAACTCTATTCAATTGTCGTACTATATTATAGGGAACAAAGAAGGTTAGAGGAATCATGCTGAAGTTTCCCCATCGTGAATCCATATGCTTGAGTGTCAAGTGCTTCAAAGAGATGAAAAATCTTAGATTTTTTATAAATGTTAACGCTTATGTATTTGGAGATGTCGATCATCTATCTAACGAGTTGAGGCTGCTGGCTTGGCCCGAATATCCCTCACAATCTTTGCCATCAGAGTTTCTCCCAAGGAATTTATTATGCTCCACATGACTTTCAGCCGCCTGAAACATATGGGGAATGGATTTGAGGTACTGTGCGTACATTACATATATTATTCATCGATCTTATACAGTTTAAGGCTTTAAGCAGCCTACTCATCTTTCTAAGGAAGAAAAATACGTCTCTAGATGGAAGTATTGCTCATTAATTTTAGTTTACTTTGGTTTCTCTCAGCGTGTGCAGATTATGAATTTAGTAGGGTACAATCTCCTAAGGAAATTCCCGGATGTATCTAAAATGCCATGTGTAAGAACACTGTATCTAGATTTGTGCTCGGAGTTGGTTGAGGTTCACGAATCTGTTGGGCGCCTTAAGAAGCTTGTTACTCTGAGCCTCATACATTGCTCTGCACTTGAGTTGTTTCCGAGGAAAATCAACTTGACATCTCTGGAATCTATTGATCTTTCCTGTTGCAGAAAGCTCAATTCTTTTCCAGAAGTAGAAGGAAAGATGGACTCTTTAAGAGCTATATATCTCGCTCAAAGTAACATCAAGGAATTGCCTGAATCAATCGGACTTCTCAGTGGGCTTGAGGAGTTACATATGGATTACTGCTGCGAGCTGACAAGCCTGCCGGACACCATTTATAAGTTGCAACGTCGAAAGTATCTTAGTCTTGACATGTGCTACAAGCTTGTTGCTTGTCGACCTGAAGATGATCATCACAACTCTAAACTGTCACATAGTGCAGCAGATTGTACCCGCGCTTTTACTAACCTCTCAGAAGTCCAAATGGGAGGAGTGTCAGCCAGTTTTGTATCACAACTATTTGATTCACATATGACACCTGATTGTCTGTCAAAGATATCCTCAGTTACTTTATCAATGTGGGGATTTCTCGAGGATTCCTGTTTGCATTAGGAACTTTGTCAACTTGGTGAAACTTGTCCTAAATGGTTGCCCATGGCTTGAGGAACTTTCAGAACTTCCAGCAAGTGTAATTTGGGTTGACGTATCTGATTGCGGAGTATTGAAAAAGTTTGCGGAATTGTCAGTTTTATTTTGCCGCACTAAGTGGATCAATTTATCAAACTGTGTTAAACTACCTCAGGATCTGGACTACCAGCGGACAGTGAAGAACAAGATTAAAATGAATCAGGTCTCACTCTGATGCAGAACGTGGTGAGAAATTAAGGTATTTAGAGAATTTTAAGGATAAGGATAACCGAGTAAGCCTAGGTCCCTGTTGATTCTTACACAAGAATAGCCAAGGAAGAAGGTTTGCCTATGCCTCGTTGATTCAAAAGAATATCCGAGTTGATAGGAACTCTATACCTCGTTGATTCCAACAGAATAACCGAGTTGATAGTTGTGAGAAAAAACTCTCAATTTTATTGATATTCCAAGCTACCCTTTCTACCAAGAGAGAGGGATTAATATAGAGCTGGTTCTCTCGAAACAAAAGGAAAGAAAATAAAAGCCTAAACAAACTAGAACAGAATCTTGTTAAATCTATCTTAAAAGAGAAGGAAAAGAAATGCTAAACCAAAACACATTAGGAAACTTAAACTTCTCAAACTTGCTGCTCCTTCCGTGCATGCTTCTGGATGGCTCTGTTTGGTAGCCTTAGGTAGTTATCTTCTGTCATGACTGCATCACACTCTATCTATCTATGCCTCCTCTCTATTTCACTATTTTTTTAGTATACCTAATTAAAATTCTATATATATATATATTCAGGAAACATGCTCGTAACAGTTCCTTTATATGTCATGTTAAATTGTTAATGAAGGAATCTTATGCGTCCTTTGAGTTTGGAGCTGTAGTTGTTGGAATGAAAGTTCCGAAATGGTTCAGTCATAGTAGGAGTCCAGAGTATTGGCTTTGCCTCCCTCCTGCTCATTTTCTTAGAGAACTAGTTCCTGTATGTGAACTTTCAATTGAAATCCCTGTAAATGGCAAATGGGACAACATAGGATTGGCTTTCTGTGTCATTTTTCGCTATACTAGAGATCGAGAGAGACAGAAGACAGTGAGCGGATGGAAACTGCATCTCAAAGCCGAAATTCACATCAATAAAGTCCATGCAGGTGATCATGAACTCAAATGTTGCCCGTCATATATACTAATCCAAAGAGAGTGACAACATATGGCTGCAGTATGTGCCGTTACCGGTTAACTTGAAGGCAGCGGTAGATTTAGAGAGTCGGTCTAGGGTCGACTCTGGACCGCATTATATTTGCAGAATCAAGTTTCACTGCGTATTTGCCACTCAAGGGGCCTCCTTTTTCAAGAAATGTGGAGTTCACGTTCAAGAGTCTTGTAACGGTGTCGTTACCGCAGTTGATAACAGTGGTAAGTTCGAATATCTGCACTGCTCCCTTTTAATTGCTTTGAAATTTCCAAATTAAAATTTCAACAAGTAATACGTATTTTCCCCGGGATAAACTCATTATTTCATAAATGGTATCATATCATTTTTATGCATGATTTTAGCATGAGAAGCCGGAGGAACTAAGCACATATATAAGAAGGACGTAGCTTTTGGGGTTGTCCAAAATCAAAGTAAACCTAGTCCACAAGGGTGTTACCAGAAGATTAGGCCAAAGTGGATTGGGATGTCAAATTCCTAAACCACAAGAAAAGAGCGATAAGCATCACTCATTAATTCATTAGTCGTTGCAAACACCAGTTGTTGCAGAACACAAGCCATGTAAAGGGAGAGTATTGTGACTATTATCCCTGACCCAAAAACATTTGATAGGATAAACACTAGAGAGTCAAATCCTCCAAAGTCCAAACACTCGGTGACTACCATGCCCCCAACCATCATCATCAATCTTGTTTCCTCCACAAACCCCATATCTCTCTTCCCCGCCGGAAACCTCGTCATCACCTCCAGAATCTTCCACAGAGCTCCTCCTCCTCGTCGTGAAATGCACGGCCGGCAACAGCGGTGGCTTCAATGACTCACTGGGCGGCATTGTGGGCGAGCAAGTAGAGGAGCTACTCAACAAACAAGAGAACAGGGTCGTGCTCGATGGTTTGGTAGAAGCCTCCGAGAGGGTAGAGAAAGCCAAGAGAGACCTCGCTGAGATTGAAAGACAGGAAATTGAGGCCAAGCTTGCGAGGGACTACATCAACAAACTCGAAACCAGAGCTTCTGAGGTTCACACACTTTTCACTTCTCAATTTAGTATTGAGTTTTGATATTTGACATATGATATAGCTTGCTTACACATTATACTTGTGTGTTAAAGATTGAAGAGTGTCAAAGAGAGATATCAGAAGCCAAAGCCATGATGGAAGAAGCCGAGAGATCCCTCACACAAACTGGGGATGATCGATTTGAAGAGACCAAAGGGGAAATTGACAAGGATCAAGAGAAGTTGGAGTCCATTAAAGCGGCTTCGGTTGCTGCCCTTGTTGGCACCATAGCTGCATTGCCGTTCTCCTACACTCAAGTGAGCAACATTTTCGATCTGGTACAACCCATCGGAATCACCTTCATCAGTTGTGCACCATTCGGAGTGACATTTGGATATGCTATAAGAAGAGACTTGGACAACAGTCACCTCAAGACAGGAGCACCTGCAGCTTTTGGGGTTGTCAAAGGTACTGACTCGGTCCTTCTTGACATGTTCATGGCTGTACTACTTTAAATGATTTTGGGATTGAAATGAGATTGAGGGGTTTGCAGGTCTAGCTACGCTGGATGGTGGAAAGCCGCTTAGTGTCTCATGCTTTTGATGGTGCAGTGTATGTGTCTGAAAATCTTTTTGTGTTTCTTTCTGCTGCTGTTGCTCAAGATTTTTTGTTCAAGGCCAGGCTTCTAAGTCCTTTCCCTATCAAGAAATCTGTTCCAAGAATCAATGCAAGATGATCTTCACATTTTAAGCTTAGGTGTTGGTACTTTTCAGAAACACAATACTTTGTACATTACAGTTGCAAGATGCTATTCCTTACTGATCTTAATCAATTCAGCTTTCCACATTCAAACACAAAATACCAGAAGAAAACAGTATGTTCTGATTTCCAAGCAACTACAGTGCATACAATTGGTCGTATAATTTTAACCCGGAAGTTAACCACCTAATTTGTGCAACATTGTATAAGGATCTCATACTGTATTCAATTCATCATCTCAAAGGGGTGTCACTCGATTCTATATTTTAACCGAATCATCATCATCATCATTTGCTGAGCTGAAATGCAGCTAATCATATCAGACTACATTTGATACATGAAATATCTATCACTTCCTCTCAAAGCTGTAAATTGCTTGCACATAATTCTAACCTTCTAGAGTTTCCTACTTTCATCGTCATCCCCATTTTCATTCAAGTATTCACGATCTTGAATGGGCCTCTTGGGAGGTCTCCAACCATCGATCTCATTAATTGACTGTTCTTCGCCAAATGGCAGGTCCTTATTCTCTCTTTCCCTTCCCTTCAGCAAACATCAAAAAACCTCTGAGACAAGGACATTATATCTACCTAGCATATATTGAAACTTCTAGGCAGTAGTCATTACCTCCTTTGAGGCTCCTTGATGCCCATCTATGTATTCTCTTCCTTTATTAAAAGATGAAATTTGCTTTGCAGCTTCATTGAAGAACTGAAAGCCCTGAATATCTCCATTTTTAATACTTGCTTCCAGCTGCAAGGTGAAAGATGTAGAATCTCATGAACAAGGTTACATGTAACAATGAACAAAACATAGCCAAAATGATGGCCCGACAACTTGCGAGCAAGAAAAAAAAACTACTCTAACAAGGGCGTTTATAGATTCTTTATTTAGCGTACAAATATACATCCTTCATTTCTAGATATGAATACTCATTATCAACAAAATTCAATTTTACACTATCTGTGTTTCAAGCTAGTTTCGGTTAGACACTTGGACTTAAAAAAGATGCACTATTGAACGCCAATAAATTATACAGGTTAAACTGAGTATCAATATTGTACCTGGACATGAATAATGCAGAATACTATGCTAGCAATGGGCAGCCAGCTATCCTCAGGAGACAACGACAAATTTGAACTAATAAGCCATGAGAAAACACCTTACATTAGAATATCCACTGTTCAAGTTTCCAAACCAACAAAAGGTCTTCTGCACATCACTACTCAGCATCACACTATTTCAAATCATAACCTCACAAAATCCTACACAATGATCCCAAAATCCGAAACCAACAAGGCAACAAGCATATGGTGGTTGAGAATGAAATAACCTGATGTAGGGCGTCAAATACACAAGTGCATAAACAGCATAGCGACTCTTTCCAGTATCCAGCCAAGCAAAAACCCAACTCTACACAACTCACAAAATACCAATAATAAATCGGAATCAAAATAACTTCTAACAGTGTTACCAAAGCAAAATGGTAAAAAGAAAGGGTTTTGGTGTTTACCAGCCAGTTGAAGTAGGGAATGAAGCTAACAACCCCCATAACCGCAAACCTGGCATCGGTGGAATCAATACCGGAGCCAACATCGGGATCATCTTCGGGAGCTGTGGCCGGCGGAAGCACAAGCGACGAGAGCATGCACGCGCCGATGGCGGCGGAGACCGGCGCGTCGTGGGAGAACTCGGCTCTGAAAGTCGCGTGTTTGGCGATCTTTCTTTGATTGTGGAGTGAAGGAGAGGGTTTAAAGGCGGCGGAGAGATGAGGAGGAGGAAGCAGCGAGGGTTTAAGAGCGTTGCAGAAGTGGATTGAGACCATGACTTTGGCTTTTGCTTACATGCTTCTTCCCCACTGTTAATCTAACTAAGCTATGGACCCTCTCGTGTCTCGCGCCTTTTGGGAACAGAGACCAAACTTTTACCAGATTTTGTGATTTTTGTTCATTTCTCAATACATTTACATTTATGAAAAATCAAATTTATATTCGTCGGAACTAACCTGATAAATCAAATTTACCGTAAATCAGATTCAAATTCACTGACCAGATCACGTGATAAATTGCATACGAGGAAAATATGAATGACCAAAAAGTGTAACTCTTTCATTATAGTATGTTTTATATATGGACTGATATAATCTGTTATAATAATTATCTCTATAAAACAAAGATTCTTTATATCTCTATCTAATCTAATCCGTATCTAATTAAGACATGATACACACTAAGAATTACGAAGAATAAATCTCCTTAAACACTCCTCCTTGTGTCGTTGGCCGGAAGAATGATGCATGACTTTGTCTTACTAAAAACTTCGCTAAACAAATAAAATTCTCATGGGTAAAACAAATGCTTGGTTTAAGGAAAAAAAAAGTACAACGCATCAACTACAAAAGTTACTACATGTGACGTAAACTCCCTTTGATGTCTACAGAAATGTAACTCTCATTGACTGTAAACTCAGTCATGGAGTTCAGATAACCTGCGCATACCAATGTGTCTCACATGTTTCACAAATATAGATTTAGGTAATGACTTGGTAAACAAGTCCATAGCATTATCCGCCGAACCAACCTAGTTCACATGGATAATTAATAACTGCTGCTATTACTGATTGTAAGAGTACTTTAGCGAAATGAATTAAGTATAACACCATTAATGTGACCCAACTTCATTTGTTTAATGCAAGCCGCATTATTCTCAAAGATGCAAGTTGGTGTTGTCATAGTAGATGGTAATCTACCAGACCCTCGAATGTGGTGTATTACCATCATAAACCAGACACACTCATTAATAGCTTCATACAAAGATTTAATTATAGAATAGTTCGAGAAAGTAGCAACAAGAGTTTCCTTTTTTGTTCTCCAAGAAATCGCCATGTTCCCAATGATGAATTACATAACCTATTTGGGAACGCCCTTTACGTGGGTCAGAGAGGTACCCAACATCAGCAAAACTGACCAACATATCAACCGCTGTTTTGAAATAAGGGACTGCAGTAAAACTACTCACAGCATGTCCATCGTTTAATGGATAAAACAACTCCTTCGATGGATCAAATGTAGTACTTTGGTCCATCCAAGGAGCATCCTTCGATGAATTGAAGGCAATTCCTTCGATGGATCGAAGGCCTTGGAATTTGTATGTTGCGATTCAACTAACTATTTCCCAAAAATTTCGTGTTTCTCTATGTATTCTTTGTAATGGAAGAATAAGCCCAAGTCAATGGATCACTTAAAGTACCTGAAGATGTGTTTTACTCCATTCCAATGACTTTGCGTAGGTGCATACCAAGAAGGCAATGTCTGGATGTGTGTACTGAGCTAAATTCAAACAAGCTCCAAGCTGCACTAAGATATAGAATCTTAGCTCCAAAAGATCTTTACCGTCATCATCCCGACGAAACGGATCATTTTGGGTTCCTGACTGCAAACAACTATTGGTGTGTTAATAGAATGTGTTATGTCTATCGCCTGATTTGGGCATAAGCATACTGGTGAATAAGAATTCAACAAACTCGATGTACCGTCTCTAAACAAAGACAAAATCGAGTTCTACCAAGGTCTATCATGTCAAACAACTTGTTCATCTACTGAACACGCATGGGCATAACTTTTCATTCTTGTATCCTTTCCCAAACAAATAGTCACTAAGACGTGTATACCACATCCTACCGGATTGTTTCAATCCATATAGTGAACGTCTCAATCTAATTACATGAGCACTCTGTGGTTTAGAGTTACTTGATTTGGGTAGAACTATGTCAACCGACACTCTCATATATATCTCTAAATTAAGATTCTCATAGAGATATATAACCATATCTATAAGCTGCATACTCAGTATTTTTGGACACTACTAAACTGATAAGGTAGCAGAAAGTGATGATGTTCATGACCGGAGAATACATCTCCTTATAATAAATACTAGGGCATTGAGAAGATTCTTGCGCCATAAGTTATTCTCATTGTGATTCTAAACAAAGACTCATTTGTTTCTAACCGACTTACCATTCGATGGTCATAACACTACCATACCGAAAATTTGTCATTTATAAGATAGTCTAGTTCAGCCTAGATTACAACTTTCCATATCGGTCAATTTGCTATACCTTAATCGTTGACAATCCGCAACAGAGCAATATTCCACTTTATCGTCATCAACTCCTGATCAACGGAATAAGTAATGCATCATCAACAAACATGGAAGAACCATCCATAATACCGCTAGCATTTGTTTAACTTTGTGAGATTTCTTTATTTATTGACATCATCATTGACTCTGAGGCGTCCCCTAGTGTTTGTCAATGTCAACTTTTAGATACAATTGCAGTAAAAAATAATCTCATGTGTTGATGATGAACGGTTGTGCCTTGATGACTTGCCTTTTCACCGGCAACTCATTAGTGGATTTTAACCGATGCTACACCCCCACTATGGGCAAGAAAAACACTACTTTACTCGGGTGTTGCGTTAACTTGCTCAATGCCATGGACTTTCAACCTTGCAGGATTTGCAACATATATAACCGATCTCGTCACTTTTATGATATCAGTAAAGAAGTCAAACATTAAATCTGCTACTGCCTGAAGATCAAGAATACATTACACTTTAATCTCACACTGAGATGTGCGGAGATCATGATGAGACACAGTGGGATCAAACCACATCAATTCCTGAGGTTTAGCAGGAATGGAACCATTCGTATCTCCCCCTTAATGGCGGGAAGTATGTCTCATCGAAGTGACAATCTACAAATCTAGCAGTAAAGGGATCTCCTGTCAAAGTTTCTTAGTAGCGGACAATCATTGGAGAATCATAACCAACACAATTACATATTCGTCACTGGCCCATATTTGTACGCAGTGGAAGCGTAGTAGGCACATGTATCCCGCAACCAGAGATGCGCAGATATGAGATATCAGACTCATATCTAGTTACCAACTGGTACACACTAAATGGTTGGCGATTTATGGTTGTCAAGCGAATAAGCATAGATGCATGTAATATTGCATATCCCCAAACAGATACCGGTAAATTAGTATACATTACCATTGCTCTGGCCACAAGCTTTAACTGCTTGATTTGTGCCTTTGCAAAACCGTTTTATGAATGAAAATAGGGAACCGGGATATTCAACAACAATCCCTATCAACATGCAATATCAACAAAATATTTTGACGTAAACACTCATGTATTAAACCAATCTAAATGACATGATTGAGTTGTTCGGGTGGTGAGCCCGAAGCTTAATAATATGTGCTAGGAGTTTTGAAAATGCAGCGTACAATGTGGATTGTAAAAATGTGTGACCTATGCGTCAATGCAACAATCAAAACCATACATAAACAGTCCACATACCGGTTTGATTGATCTAAAAATATATTCTTAGAATCTGTGAAGGAATGGAAGTTGTGTCTACAAAAAAAGACCTTCATGCACATAAACATCATTATAGACATGAACAACCTTTACAAAATGAGCGATGTGCATAAGAGATTACAACATATGAATCTTGTGGGATAACTCACGACACCACAGTGGTATGTTCCCGGGATTGTACTGCACTCGTCTCTGAGACCAGGCCTGAACCGAGTGGAGTAATCTCAGTTCCCCAATTTAAACCGATGGTTTTAGATATTCTCACGTGCTTCTTTGCTCTTAAGAACAGATGACCATGAGAATTTCTCAATAGCTTGATAATCAAAATGCAAAAGCTCATATGAGGCTAAGTCACACATAGTAATATAAGTGATTGCATTGGATTCAATGATCTAAACCGTAGTACAATATAAACCACTACAATCCTCATAAACCTCTCTAGATTGTGCCATTGGAAACATCCTATGGAGATTTAACACAAAACACTTTTCCATTCTCACAATATTATTCCAAGTAAAAATCATTGGCACAAATGTTTTCAAAACTGATTAAGGTTCGAATGGCCCTTTTAGGCGCATATAATACTCAATCTCGCCATCACATATCAACAAAACAATGCCAATCAATCCATCTTTGAACCCAAGACATGGCAAACACTTTAAGTGAATACTTAAATATTTCAAAGGGTGTATTGTTAAGTGCTAATATGGTATGATAATACCTAAACACAACCGATGTATAGCATCTTACCAGTCAAAAATGACCATTGTATATTAAGTTCTATGACATGACAAAAACCGATGTAAAAACCACATCTGATCCATAATTCCAAGTTTTTCATTATTTTCCAATAAAATCGATGTAAAACACATCTAAAAACACCACATCCGGGTACATACTTCGACGGGTCGAAGAAAACCCAAAATAGAATTTTATTTTTCGATACTGGGAATTCGACGGGTCGAAGAACTCTTCGATGGGTGGAAAAAGTTGTCCAGAAGCTGGTCTTCGACGAGTCGAAAAAATTTTCGACCAGTCCAAGATAACATAAAAAGATATCGATTTTTTCGATATCTCATTTTCGACGGGTCGATGATTTTCGACGGGTCAAAAATCGGACACTTTAGAGACAGAAGCTTGTCCTCGACGGGTAGAGGGAAATCTCGACTGGTCGGAGAACATAAAAAACTGATCCAGAACGACACTCTCGACAGGTCGAGAGAAAAAAAAATCTCAATGGGTCGGAAATGATATGTGATAAAAAAACTGCCTCTTGTTATGTTTTTTTATGGTATCTTTGTGTCATTTTGTCATATATATTTGTAAACATCAAACCATACACTGAATATGTATGTATAATAAAATTCTCAACACTTTCATATACCAAAAATAGAGTATATTTATTTTTGCCAACAAATAACAATTACATCATAGATGTTCTTATTCCAAAACAACATAAATGTCTTAACAATCATGACCGAAAAGTAAGACAAAAACCAAACAAAACTTAAAAGATTACAGAGATAACCGCATTTTACATAGACTTATTCAAAATCTGGAGTAGCTAATTCCTTCTCCTATGCAAGAATGAGATTAGTGTCAACCTCCATCTCCACATCTGCAACATAGTTTGACTCTTGAGTCAAGTACTGCTTGTGCCTCTTGTAGATGTTCTGGATTTCTCTACTAGCACGACACTGCTTGTGCTTGTGCTTGTTTGAACCACACTTAAAAATAAGTGTATTTTCCAGAATGTTGAGACCGTTGACCATCAGGAACTGAACCGGCCTGGTTCTTGTTGGAGTTAGTGTTATGATCTCTATGGCAAGTCAAATTTTGGCTATGGCCTTGGCCACGCCCACACCTTCCTCTACCCCGCGTGGAGCTTTTCCTCCATGCACATAAGGTTCAGAACGAGCAACATTTTTTTATCTTTTTGGGTCTTTTCTCCAGTTTGGTAACTCTCAGGTTTTTTAGTACTAGTCGGTCTTGATTTATTATCGAGAATGATCTTACGATACCTCTCTTTTTTAGCTAGGCTATTGATGAAATCACTGAAGGTAATAATCCTCCCATGTTCGTACTCGATCCGGTACTGATGAGTAAGGATGCTTATGTTGGGAAGATGTTCAACGACCTTTCAATCTTGTCATTCTCGGACTTCTCCACCCCACATAAACTCAACTTCGACTGTAGATCCAACATCGCTTCATTGTAATCTTGGATCTTTGAGAAATCCAGAAGTTTGAGATTTTTCCATCTTGCAGTCAACTCAAGAAGTTGTGCATCATGCAAATTATTGAAGCGTTGCTTCAGAACATCCCACAATTGCAGGTTCTTGAGAGTTGGATGAATATGACGCCTCAAAAACATGAGGGCTTGAGCTTTTGATTCATCTGTGGGTGAAATAAGATGTTGTCCAGGCCTAGAGTGATAGTGTTGGTAAGTCTCTTTTTGATGAATATATTTTTCACATCAAAGACCCAATGGTGGTATTCCTTTCCTTGAAGATCAAGGATGTCGAATTCTGGCCTTACTGGCTCATTCGACCTCGTCTACAACAATACACAAAGATGTAGTTTAGTATCGATCGAAAATATGATCATAATATCAAGTTTCAATTAATAAGAATGTGATCTATGATGTATGGCCACAAAAATCGATTATAAACGGTGGTTCAAAAACCACACCCAGCAACTGTGACTAACCGTCACATAGTATCGATTTTTCTTTTCTAAACCGTGACTCCCCCAGGACTGTCACTTATACTCCATAGATAAGGTCTATAGGAACTAGAGTAAAACATGCAATATATTCATAATATCACAATAATCAACAATCCCTAAATCTAGGGTTTTGCAATAATTAAGTTTTAGTCCTAGATCTATAGATTGATGGTTTAGAAAAGTTTATCTCGATTGGTATTGTGCTCGGTATGACCGGTACAAATGTTGGACGACGTGAAGGAAGAGCTCGTCTGAAACAATTCTTTGGGAGTCGAGCAATCGTGACGAAGTAGGAGGATTTTCCAGAAGCAAGGAGGAGGAGCCGACCTGGTGAGGATCGGTGGTGCAAAGATGCGGCCGACGGTGGAGTTTAGGTGATAGGGTTAGATTTTTTTTCCTGTGGTGATGGATGACTATCAACTTAGAGCGTGCTGATAACGTGTTGAAGAGGAAAATATGATAGACTAAAAACTGTAACTATTCCATTGATAGAAATGCCTTATATATAGGCTGATATAATCTGTTACAATAACTATCCATATAAAACAAAGATTCTCTGTATCTCTATCTAACCTAATCCGTATCTAATTAGGACATGACACACATCAGGAATCACGGAGAATAAATCTCCTTAAACACTTGCATAATATTTGATCGATACTCTGTCAATTTTTTTAATTTCGAGGTTTACACATAGGCGCACATACCATAAGTTGATCTGGACATCTCAAGCTTCCTGCATAATATTCAAAGGGTCCATAAGTACAGTACAGTAAAACCTCTATAAATGAATAACCTCGGGATCAGAGAAAATTATTACTTTAACGAAGTTATTATTTTATCGATAATTGAAAAAGTTATTAAGTTATCGAGACTTTAGCGAAATTATTATTTTTAATTATCCTAATGAAAACGATATGTGATGGAATCGCCTACAAATAAATCATTGAAGGGATAATGAATTTGCATTCCGAAGATAATTATGATCCAAATTACAGTTCTGTTATACTGATAATTTTTCCTAATAAGGCATTTGAGACACTAATCAATTACCATGAATAACTTTTTCTATAAACTGAAAAAATTTACCAAATGTTGTGCACACATTACAAAAGATTAAAGATGAAGTTAAATTTCGTTTAGATGCACAAAAGAAATTGGCTACTAATATAATTTTTTTTCTTCAAGAAATAACTAAAGTGATCATGAAAATAAAAATTCTCAGTTGAAAATTTATTTTTATGCATTTTTATATTTTTTAATATATATTTTTAATTAAAATATTACTTCATATATTCATAGAATTTAATTTCTAATAATATAAACTAATCTCGAGTCGATAATATTTTAACAAGATTACTAATTTTTCGACTATTCATTTATTGAATTTTTACCGTATACAGGGCCAACAAACAGTACAAGTGAGGTAATGAACAGAAGCTCACAGTCCTGTGTTTTGGGATAACTAATGACGCGATAATGTTTCAAAATTATATAAATAATGTATAGTAACACCCCCTATATAGTATATATGGCAGCATCTTCCTTTTGAGTCTGGCTATAAGGTTGTGTCTATGGAAACAGATCTTGCCAGCCCGGAGTTGGATCACCGCAAGGAAAGTCTCACAATTTTGAAAAGACCGGCCGCATCTTGATGAATCCATAAACTTGCTTATTCCTTATCTCGAGTAGCTGAAATCCTCGAGGGAACTGGGAACTTGTTAGATACAGTGGCAGATGAGACGAGAAGAGATCTAGGAACATTGGTGCTACTCCTATGCAATCTGCATGTATCCGCTTCTATCACAGCCATACACAATTCCCATTCGCCATGGAAAAAAAATTGGTGGAGAACAGATTCTGCTCGATTTACAGCTCTTGCTCGGATGTACATGGTGAATCCACTTTACACTAATCACAAGTTTTGGGTTTTCAGGCACCCACACCTATAAACTTCTGGCCTCATTTTCTTCTTGGCCAGATGCAGCATTTAGCTGTCGTTGCAACTGTCAACAAGTACCCAAGTCATTAGTGAAGGTACAAATAGAAATCAAACTAGCAGCTATGCATGCCAACTGGAATTGTTGTACTTCAATTATCTATAAATTTTTAAATGAAAATGCTTTCTTGTTCACGCAACAGGTAAGGGCAGGACTATTGTAAGTTTGAGCAACTCACTTGAATGTGTCTCATCTTTTCAGTCGTCAGTTCATCATTCAAGTTGTTCATCCTGTAGGGAGAGATCATAAGATGAATGTATACGAAAACATAAAAATGTACAAGAACTCTTTGCATATATTCAGTATGGGTTTTGATGACTGACCTTGATTGAAGCTCTGAGACCTTCAGGAGCAGCAACCTCTCCCTCTCAGAAACTACAGCTTCAACCTGTTGATTGAACAAGTTAGAGAACATAACATAGTCCAGACTCCAGAACTCTGAAAGTAATGAATGATGATTATATATTTACATCTTATTTCACCCAAGTCTTGTATGAAAAAAGAAAGAAAAAAGAAATATAAATCTAAAATGTATATTTCACTCAATGGCTGTGAGATTTATTTTACTCATACTTGCTAGAAGTCTTCAATCTTTCAAATGACCAGTCCAGTAGTCTACCATTTAAAAAGTCCAACTGAATGTGAAGATATGTCTATTTGTACGGTTGCACCCATGTTCATGATAATTTTTTTTAGACAACAATCTATGACAAAATAAAACAAGCTTACGTTTCCATTGTTCTCAGAACTGCGGGGCAGTGGAGGCAGCTTTCCATTTTGAGTAGCTGAAATAAGATTATCTTAATAAATGGTGTTTTGATACTCTATCACATGAATTGGATTATAAATATTCTACTCACCCTCTACTACCTCGGCTGATTGCAAGCTACTCAACAAATTTGCAATAATATCCTGTAAATTAAGTAGAAAAGTAGAACAAAGTAATGCTTAGCTTTACAACAAAGAAATGTGTAGCTTCAGAACAAACTTTTCAAGCCGAATACCCTATATCTATGTCGCACCACATTTGCAATTTACCTGTTGGATTGATGTCTGCTGAAAAAGATTCTGAAGGTGAGGGAGGAGAAGTGATGCAGGGATGTTGCTGTTGTTCAACTCCTTGGGAGAAGAATTTACCGGCTGGAAAATAAACGAAATTACACTAATGCAAAGACAGCTGAAATTTTAAGCTAGCAAAGTACAATTGGTGACAAATTCCTTCAAGTTACAGTAATAGAAGCTAGAAAGTCACGAAATATACAAGAAAGAAATAGTGGAATAGGGGAAAGAGTCTTATGGCATTGGAAATGACTGTTTATATACAGACATTTTCGAATTCCCAGTTAATGAGCACAGAATCATGCTCACCGACCATTGGATATAAATCTAACAGTGCTATTAAACACTCATGTAAGCATTTTTTTCAACGAAAATTTCGTTGTAGAGAGAGGGGGAGAGAGAGAAAAATAGAGAGAAAAAGATTATGAAACCAACCATTTGCCTAGATTCAAAAACCCAATCCCCGACGCTTGCAGACTTTCTAAGAGGTGATGCCTAAAATAAGAAAACAGAACATAGATTAAACTAAACAGATTTACTTGGTGGAGAGTTTAGCGAATGCTAGCTACCCACCTGTGAAGATCGACGAGGTACTGTACTTGATGGAATATCCTATGGCAATTTTTGTGAGTTAGTGATTGTGAAAAGTTGAATATGCTTAGCATGAGAATGAAGCCTCACCTTTACAAGATCTAAGTTTTCTGATGTCACTGAGAACCGCCCTTTGATTTGCACCAAATTTGCCTTTGACTTCTCGTCCAAAGAATCTCTAAAACCTATTTTAGATAAGAAACTTAATACTACAAATATTTCAAGCATATTGTAATCATAGAAGTATAAACAGCTGAATTCAAATTTTAAGCACAATGAGTATCCTCATTACCTCCTGAAGACTTTATAGGAGCTGATAAACTATTTGCTGAAGCACGGTTAGGGAGCATCAATGGACCACTAAAGCTAGGAGTGCGTCGTACTTCACATTTAGCTTTCTCAACCGCTGACTGATTTTCATTCTCAATCCTATGAATAATATGCAAAAGCTCATCTACCAATCATATGGAGAGAGAGAGAGAGACACACACACACACACACAGATGACAAACCTTTCAAAAATCAGTCCCCTGTCAGATAAAGAATGATTGAGCACACCACCAGGTGTGAGTGGGCCGCTCTGCGTTTGACGACTTTTCACACTTGCAACTCTAGACTTGGTCTGTATCATATCTGTTTCTGATGTAGACGCTGTTGCCTCAGAGCTTGATCCATTTTTCTTCCAGTCTGTCCTCTGTTGATCGCCAGACTCCAATAAATCACTTTCAAGAAGCTTGCCCTTTCCATTCATGGAACCAACCTGTTGTGAGTCATCACCGTTTACTTCACTTTTCAGATCAGTCCAAGGTGGTTCATTGTTTTCATTCAACTTCCTCAAACTGGATTGCCATTCAGCTTCAACCTGTTAGAACCAACATGACACCATTTGTGCAAATGTACTTACAAAGATGGAAAAGCCAACTTGAACTGAAACTTGAGCTTTGCTTGACTTGACGTGTAGAAGAAACGTATCATAATTAAAACGAAAGATGGAAAAGCCAACTTGAACTGAAACTTGAGCTTTGCTTGACTTGACATGTAGAGTTAGAAACGTATCATAATTAAAACGAACTGTCACCTTATAGCTAGCAACGGATTTTAATTTTTCGTCATCATCGATCATTTCAGTAAAATCATCATAATCATCATCATCTCGCACCTAGCAAAAAAAGGAAAAGTATAGATTTAGATTCAAGAAAGAAAAAAATACCATAGAAAATAGCACCTTTTTAAGAAAATGACAGTATTTCCTATGTGACAACTGTAGCATACCATGGCTGCCTGAGCTTTTAAATCCTCGACATCAAAATTCCAAGCGCTAACACCTCGCTGGTACTCACTCTGATCAGAGAAGAAAATAAGATGCCACGAATTGGGAGAAAATACATTACCATATACATTCTTTATAAAGTTCATATAGCAAGGTTCAGACCATTGACATTGCCTCTTGCTCGGCTGAAGGCATTTTCTTCAAAGCCAGTTGTGCTGCATCTTTAAGCTGAATAATTCCAATGTTTCAGGGCTTCATAGAATAAGTCAACTAGCACATATGAAAGCAGGAAAATGATTAAAAAAAACAGTATGACGACTAACCTGGAGGGCCTTTACACGATTCCAAAGTGGAGGCAGGTCTGTAAATAATTTCTTAAGAGATAGCTCCGGAGGTTTTGCGTTCTTGAAAAATGAGTGTTTTAACAATTTTTCCGCTGTAGGTCTCTTTGTTTGATCTTTTACCAGACACATTGCAACCATTTCTTTAAAAGACTGATAACAACTGGAAATCCTCTAATTAGAATATAATTCAGGAAGAGAATTGCAACAGAGACTACAGTTGAAACCTGTAAGTCTGTTACCATAGCAATCCTACAATCTACTTATATATGCCTTGGACACAATCATCCTTCAATTTCACTCTGTCTAGAAAGAAAAACAGTACCTTGGAGAACTTCTTATCGCGATCATAATCAAGTCCAGGAGGGGCATTTTGTATAGTCATGAGGAGAACCTATGAGACAAAACAAACAGTTTGGTGTGTCAGAAGTTCTACTGATGAACTACATTGGTATTGTACACATTCTAGTTCAATCATTTGCAGCAGAATTACCTTCATGGGAGGATATTTAGAAAATGGTGCATGACCATGTGCCAACTCCAGCGCCGTTATACCAAATGACCAAATGTCCGCCCTGAACCCAAAAGAAAACAAGTTCTAAGCAAAGAACAGTATATATAAGTATGATCTACAAACAAAAAATTATCAATTGCTCCACACCTATCAGTCAGGAGCATACAGGGAGCCAAGAAAATGTGACTACTTGTTATGACAAGGGGTTTGAAAATGTGGCAATAAAAAGGCTTAGTGATGAAGAATATAGAGAGTACTATATCTATGGTTTTCTTAGATTAGGGATACTGGTAGATATTCATAATACCCATATTATTTTTAGGAATCATATATCCTAGTTGTTCAATTATTATCTTATATTCTCTATAAATAGAGGCATTGTAATAGTTGTTAGATATATTGAGTGATAAAGAATTGTAATCTTGCTCTTACTCCTCTGGATATTCTTGCTGTCTCCCTAGTCTATCACTTTCTCTTCTAAATCCCTACTTGTCTCTCTAAGATCTTATCCGTTCATCTATTGCTCCTACATCACTAGCCTCTTACTTAGGCTTCATAACTATTTATTATCTATCCTGTGCAAGAACACCTATTCACTGATCTAGCCTCTCTTCATTTTGCACAGATTTGATGATCTACTTATTGTCTACGCATGTGTGGCAGTGGTGTGGTAACAGAAAATTATAGATGAACAATTTTCTCCTTCATATAACTAATTTTAAGTTTCAGCACGAAAAAGGACTCACTTAGAATTGTATCCATTTCCTGGTTGCAGTACCTCTGGTGCCATCCTGAAAATAAAAAATAAAAAACATTTCTGAGTATCAAATATGTAGCGGCAACGAACAGGGAATTCAGTAGTTATTGGTGTGCCTTTGAAACTTACCAGCATGGTGTTCCTACAAAAGTATTTCTTGACCGTTGTCTATCACCTGCATCGAACATGCAAGCTGAAACACCAAAGTCAGCAAGCTTCACCATTCCATTAGTATCAAGTAATATGTTCCCAGCCTGCATTCAAAATAATCTCAATTAATTAAGGTAGAGGGGCTTAAGGAAGTTAAGGGAAGTTTACGTCAGTTTACAAGGTAGAACATTACTAATTAAAAAACAATTAAGCTCCCAATTCTACTGAGCACAGATATGCAAAGAGCACAAAAATGGATAGCATCAAATCCACAGACCTTAACGTCTCGATGAATATGCCCTTGTTTGTGAAGGTAATCCAAAGCCTTAAGAGTTTCCTTCAACACAGAACCTATTGCAGCCTCCTCAAACCCATCCGGATACGCAATTTTCATTAGGTGCAAACACGAACCCTCCGCCATAAACGGCATAACAACCCATAGGTTTCGTTCCACCACAAATGAACAATATGACCTCACCACATTCGGATGATCTATCAAGTGCATTGTCTGCGTCTCCCTGCGTATGTCATCCTGCAAAACATAAACATTTCAACCCATCAAGTTTCTGCCCGAAGACCTTTAGATTATCTGATCTACGAATCTAATAACTACCACATCTACAAATCAAAGCAATCAATCACACAGCAAATCATTCACAAATTCCAATCCCCAATCATCTTCACCGCCGCCGCCGACGACGGAGCAACAACAGAGAGTAAAACATGATATTATTACTCACGAAATTGTTATTGCAGCGATCAAGATCCAAACACTTGACGGCGATGACTTCATTGAAAGGGAGATAGATCGCTCTGTAGACGGTGGCGCTGGCGCCGTATCCGACTTCTTCTAGAAGCTTGTAATCGCCGGGATTGGCCGAGTAAGTTCTCGGATTAGCTCCCATCCTACCCATGGACTTGTGGGTGACACTGTGTTGGTCTGCCGCGTTTTGAGGCTTAAGGCGCTGCGTTTCGATGATAATTATATCGACTCGTTGACCGCCATGAGAAGCGCTTTAGAAAAGTAAATAAGAGAAACTCAAAACACAACTGGGCTTGGCTTGTGAATTTTTCACTGGTGATGATGATGAGAGAGACGGAGAGAGCCGGGGGGATGCTGACGTGTCGAGGTGGTGAAAGGTGAGGAGGATCGTGGCACGTGCACGGTCGTTATAATCGACGGCTATGACCACGTCGTTCCCTTTTCGGAAGCGCGGCTGAGATGGCCGTATTTTGGCAAAAATAAAATAAAATATCAGAACAAACTAGTTTATGCTGAGATTTAGATTTTCTTCTTCTTCTTCTTCTTCTTATGAACTAAAGAGTTATACTCTTATCCTCGTGCTTACCCAACAAGTAGATTATTGATCGTTCAACTTAGTGTAGTTGTCAAACTTCTTCTGACTAGATAAGGTAATTCAGTGTCCAAGTTTTAGTTTAATAAACGTATCCGTTATCTATCAATATCACTAGACTTACAATTGTCTTAAATCCAAGTTTACTTGAGAACCGTATGCGGTCCTAGAAGTCTGTTTTCTGCCTATACCTCTAAACTATCTCTTTTCATCACCTAACTAGCGTTTAATACTTGGACAACTTGACGATGCTTCCATCTACATTTTAAAATCAAACCTTTGGTAGATTACAAAACATAGGCGATGATTCATGCAACTAAGTCATCCTTATTCAAGGATGCAAATCATTAGTAGAATACTTGGATCTTAATAATGAAGGCTGTAATTTGGACATAAACTATTAAATCTATCTCAGCATCATCATGTACATTTCTTTGGTGTCAAAATTGCAAAGAACAAAATCTAAAAAGAGGATCAGTTTGACCCTCTCAGAACAATCTCCTGCGTCTCAATGTTTTGGACGAGGCTTTAGAAACAAGGTAGCCCACACCCAAGCACATAACCCAAAAGCCCACATCCACGGCCCACCTCACTCCCTCCACATCCGTTTCCAACTCATCCTCCACGTCACCATCCTCTTCCCAATCTGCACCGTCCATTTCTCCACATATACAACAAAACCCGCCGTCCGATTCATCGTCCACCTCTGGAATCTCCTCCAGCGGATGAAACCCACACTTATTACTTCCCCGCCGTTTTTTAACCACCACCGGCACCCTCACGCTCATCGCCACGTGTCCCTCCACGGCGACGCAGACCTCGGCCTCTTTCACCTCCGCCGCCGCTGTGTCACTCTCCAGCACGCACCTGCATTCCAATTTCCAATCCTGCCCTTCGTCTTTCCTGAAAATCCCCTTCAGGACCTTCTCCTCCCTCAGAAACGCCTCGAACCGGACCCCGTCCCCGGCCCGAACTGCCTCCCGCGACCCGTACAACGCCTCGCCTTTCTTCACCTTCGCATTAACCACAGCGCGGTGGAGCGTCACGAACGCCGGCGAGTCGGATCGGATCTTCGACCCGGATATCTCCAGCGCGGTGCCGTTGATCCGAGGAAGATACGAGAGCGTGATGGATTCCGGCAAGGGTTTCCCGGAATCCACACCCGAAAACCGGAGAAAGAAGGCTTGAATCTTTAGCGTTTCTCGCTTCGCCTGGAATCCCATGTAGTCCGTCGACCTACACATTTTTAATGGAGCTCCGATTGATGACCCGACTTGACTTGAGTAGATGTAAGAAAGTAGTGAGAGATTGAATTTTGATTTAGGAAAATGTGGGATTTGTGAGGCGGGTGTGTGTATATATATATATATGAGAAATTGTTTGGGGTTTTTCTGCGGGCTGGGAGGCACATGGTTTATGATGCTGATGTGGACAAAAGGACTAGAAGCTGCCGCGTCAGAAATCTACGTGCCGCGGTTTGGTGGTTTAGGCCAACCGGAATTACAGACCACGCGGTGTTTTATACGGTATTTTGGGCCGTTAGATGGGTAAAAGTATGAGCAATGGACGGTGCAATGTGGCTTTGTGGATTGTATTGGTGGGTTGGGAAGGTGGATCAAATGCTTGGACTTGGTTTTAGGGAAGCCAACTCTCAATTTGGTTTGTGATATTCTTTTGGCACTTTTTCCAAGTGGGAAAAAACAGTGATGAAATTTTTTTTTAATAATTTAATACCAGATAATTTCTTCTGGGATAAACAAATTCTAAAATTAAAAAATTGATATAGATAGTGACGGACTCAGAATTTTATTTTACGTATAATAAAAAAAATTAAAAATATAAAATTAGAGACAATCGTTTAAACTCGTAAATATTCCATGTCATACAAATATAATAAATATCAAAATTACTATAAATTATAACAAAAAGAACTATTATGAACAAATACTTAAAAGTTTTGTTGTTTTTATGTAATTTTGTTTCGTTCTTATACTAATTTTTATGTGTATTTTTTTTCTTTTAATAACACCTCGCAAAAAAACTTGTGTTACTATTACATATTTTGTTTTTAGTAGTCTTTATTATCAGAGTTAAACTTCTAATCTTATATAATTTATAAATTATTGATTAGATGGACATATATTAATAAAAATATTATATTAATTGAGAATTTTTTAATAAAAATACATGACAGCTTAAATTTCAGGGTGTATTGATGCACGTAGTTAGTTACTTTGCCTAATTGCCTCTGTGTCTTTGCATATGAGGCCAAGAGAGTTTGTTGCTCCTCAGTCTTTAGTTGCCCAAAAGCCCAATGAAGTAATATTTCAAAGATGGATCATACTCGCAACTCACTAGGTACCAAAGATAGGTGGTAATTGTGTCGCGAAAAGAAGCTCGTGCCCACCACAGGTCTCTAGGTTTTCTTCACACGGTTTGATGGCTGTGGTTTTATCTGGAAGAATATATTGTCGTGGTTTTAATGAATCAAAACCCCACTTCCACAACTTCTTTTGCTTTCTGTTATTGTAGGCGGGGTACATGAAAATACCAAAGCCTACCAACAAGAGTGGTGCAGAATGCAGGTCCCTCGCATCCATGGGAAAAAGAAAAGAAACAAAGGCCACGGGACCATTGTGCCATTTATTCTGTACCAACCTACTAGATCACCAGAAAAAAGTCTAGCTCAAGGAGAAAAGGGTAGGGATATATATGATCGATAAGCATGCATCTTGGGAGAGCCAAAGAGAAAGAACAAGAAGATTGACTTGGCAATCCCACGTCTATTTATAAAGATCAAGGTAAGATTGCTCATTGCTCCACTAAGATTGTGATCTCTATTCGACTCAACTTGAGCATGCATGTGTGAAAAGTGAAGCCAAACTTTGGCACAGTGAGTGGTCTATATACAATTTGGGAGTTACCTGGTTTTTCCATTACCTAACTGTATCATTAATTAGAATTGACTCCCGGAAAAGAGTTCAACTCTGTAACATGTCATTTTGGTTTGGTACCTAGTGTAATATAAATTTCTTAAATTTTTCCTGACGTTCCTAGGAAAGTCTTGAAACTTAAGCTGGAACTATAATTTCACAGCTAGCTGAGGTAGTGAGGTTATTTATATAAATACACCGGATATTGGGCTTGAAATTCCGGAGCTGATCGAGAGTTCCAAACCAATCAAACAAGGACTACTCTATATTATCCCGTGCACTATTGAAGCTGAGTCTGGTGTTTATCTGTATGAATAACCCCGTATACGTTCTGTGGTTTTCAATCAGTTAACTTGTTCAAGTTCCATCACGTATCTCGATCTGGTGTCAAATCCACGTGCAGGGGATGAGAGTGCAAGGTTCCAAAAATCACAGCTGCGTTGAGTTGAGTGAGAGACGTGTGCGAACCTCATGGCCATTGCTTTTATAGAAAGAGGAAAAGCAGGAATAGCGCGCCGCTCACTCTCATTAACTTGTTCTCTACAGTCATCCAATTAACTTGGTTTTAAGCTTCGATTCTTATTCCTTTCCATTTCTTTTTTCGACAATGCATGATTGATTGTTAAGAAGAAGAAGAAGGAGAAAAACACGAGCAATGTTTGGATGGATGCCTTTGATGTATTTCATAGGTATCTTGACTTGTTTAACACTAGACGAAAGGCTACTGAGTTTGTAGAAGATCAAAATCGCAGGTTTATAGTGATAGAAAAAAAAATATGATTCATGCATGTTACATATAAGAACAGGTTTTATTATTATTATTATTATTATTTATTTGAGAAAGATATAAGAACAGGTTTGTCGTCATATTTGTGAAAGAATGTACATGTTGGGATATACAAAGGACCAGTGTTCTTTTTTCTTCTGCATCCATCATTTTCTACTCAAATGGAATTGATAGGTCCCTCATGGTCCAATTTCACCACTTCAAGTAGAAGAAAAAAAATTCTGTATAGAAATAATGATCAATTTTTCATCATAGCCACTTTGTGGATCGGAAGAGGAGAAAGGTCAATGATAAGGCCAGCCAATGCCTCTGAGGTAGCCCAATCTTGAACAAGTAGTTAGAATTATGATAAACATAGTGAATGCATTCTTTTTTTGATGAAATGGTAGCTTATTGAACTGAACAAATTGTTACAACTTGGACGCAAGTTCGACACACAAGTTGGACATAACATCTTAACAGAAGCCACTACATTGTGTAGGTCATCCATTGCAGTACCTTCTGCTTGATTCATGCCTCTTAAAACTTCAGTAAATCAAAAATATAAAGTCTATTTTGCTTTTGCAAGTGGATGGCATACACACAATGTAGATCATATCTGAGATATATTCACTACTAGGTGGAATTTCAGTTTTAAGATGTATTATGTGTGTTTTATGATCTTCAAGGCTAGTGACAGGACATAGAAGACGATAAAATCTCCATTATTTGAAGAGTTTTGTAGGCTATATATTCAGGAAGCCAACAATAACCAAGAAGAAAAGGCTGGCACCCTTCTAGTAATTTTCATTTTCCACTGTAGTTTTCTCTGTAGCTTAACAAATAAGCTGTACCAAAATAGTTTACAAAGTGAAGATAGTAGCAAAAGTGAAAGCCATGGACATGGACTTGGAAGCAAGAGAAAAGAAAGAGATTGAGAGAGAGGACATGGAAGAAGAGGCACTCGAATCCGAGGGGTTAACAGGGAGCATTGAGCCATGGACCAAGCAGTTGACAGTAAGGGGAGTAATTGCAAGCATATTGATTGGAATGGTGTACAGTGTCATAGCAATGAAGCTAAACCTCACAACTGGCATTACTCCTAATCTCAATGTGTCTGCTGCTTTTCTTGCCTTTGTGTTCATCAGAACATGGACAAACCTGCTCACGAGAGTTGGATATGTATCAAAACCCTTCACTAGGCAAGAGAACACCATGATACAGACATCGGTAGTAGCATGTTATAGTATTGCTGTTTCAGGTAATTTGAAGAAGGTTTCAGTTGTTAGTACAATTCATTTTTCTTGTTATATAACTTTAGGCTTGCCTTTCCATTAATATTTCTTAAACATGCAGGTGGATTTGGTTCTTATCTATTGGGGTTAAACAAGACAACATATGAGTTATCAGGGATTCACAGTGAGGGAAACTCTGCAAGTGCTGTGAAGGAACCTGGAATTGGTTGGATGACTAGCTTCCTTTTCCTAGTTTGTTTCGTTGGCCTTTTCGTCTTGATTCCTCTCAGGAAGGTATGGCATTGTTTCTTATACTCTTTTGCCGTTGTTCAACTTCTCATGACAATTATTTGAGACTGGTTGTGGAATTTTCATGCTTCAGATTATGATAGTGGACTTGAAGTTAACATATCCTAGTGGTTTGGCAACTGCTTTACTCATTAATGGTTTCCACACTCAGGGAGATAAGATGGCTAAGTAATCATTCAATTGCTGGATTCTTTTGATCTCTTCCTTCTTCAAAGTCCAATAAGGATGAAACCTCAAATACTTCTATGTACATTTGCAGGCATCAAGTGCGCGGTTTCATGAAGTACTTTTCGCTCAGCTTCTTGTGGGGATTTTTCAAGTGGTTTTACAGTGCCACTGAAGGCTGTGGATTTGAGCAATTCCCCACATTTGGATTGCAGGCGTGGAAAAATACGTATGGCTTTGTTTTGACTAGTTTTCCTGCTTGTACTAGGCATGACTGTTCCTACTGACCTTTTCTGATTTGTCTTCTGCACTGCAGATTCTACTTTGATTTTAGCATGACCTTTGTTGGAGCAGGCATGATCTGTTCCCATCTAGTGAACCTGTCTTTGCTACTTGGAGCTGTGCTCTCTTTCGGAGTAATGTGGCCGCTTATTGGTCAACTTAAAGGAGAATGGTTCTCCGAAAGTTTGGATGAATATGATATGAAGAGTATATATGGCTACAAGGTCTTGTTGTCTTCTTCTTTCTTTCTTTGTATGGCATCTACTACTCATCTACTAACTGAAACCCCACGAACCCTTTCTCAGGTATTTCTATCAGTTGCTCTAATCCTTGGTGATGGTCTCTACAATTTTATCAAGATAATGCTGTCAACATTTCTTAGTATTCATGACAGGATGAGAAGCAAGAACCGTCCAGGTAATTTTAAACCATTTCCAATCTCCTTTCCGTATAATGGCACTAGTTTTTAGTTGAATCTTTGTTAGTTAGTTGTGGTCATGTAGACATAGTCACAAAATAGTAAGCCTAGTAGACTCATTGTTCCAACTGCAGCCAAGGATGACAAGGTGAAACCCATGGAAGAGAAGCAAAATGAAATCTTCATCAAAGAAAACATTCCATTGTGGATTGGTGTTGCTGGATATGTTGTCTTCTCCATTGTTTCTGTCATAGCCATCCCCATGATGTTCCCGGAACTTAAATGGTATTTTGTCATCGTAGCCTACATGCTTGCTCCATCTCTTGCCTTTTGCAATGCTTATGGAGCTGGTCTTACTGACATGAACATGGCCTACAACTATGGCAAAGTTGCTCTATTTATTCTGGCGGCATTGACGGGGAAGCAACACGGTGTGGTGGCAGGGCTAGCCGGATGTGGTATTATAAAATCGGTTGTTTCTGTGGCTTGTAATTTGATGCAAGATCTCAAGACAGCGCATCTGACTTTCACCTCTCCCAGAGCAATGTTTGTGAGCCAAGCCATTGGCACTGCAATAGGTTGTATATCCGCTCCTCTCAGCTTCTTCCTATTCTACAAAGCTTTCGACGTGGGAAATCCACATGGAGAATTCAAAGCTCCTTATGCTTTGATCTACAGAAACATGGCAATTCTCGGTGTTGAAGGCTTCTCGGCTCTCCCCAAGCATTGTCTGCAGCTCTGTTACGGCTTCTTTGCTTTCGCGGTGATGGTCAACCTAATTAGAGACTTTTCACCACCAAAGATGGGGAAATGGATGCCACTTCCTATGGTCATGGGTGTGCCATTTCTAGTTGGGGCATACTTCGCCATTGATATGTTCACTGGAAGTGTCATTGTATTTGCATGGCACATATTTGACAAAAAGAGGGCTGGGATGATGATTCCGGCAGTCGCTTCAGGTCTGATTTGTGGAGAAGGGTTGTGGATTCTTCCAGCTTCAGTCTTAGCTCTGGCCAAAGTAAAGCCCCCGATCTGCATGAAATTTTTGGGTTCCTAGTGTAGGCTTATATAAATGTAGTCAGTGAAAAATTGGCAACGACACAAGCAATATACAAAATGTGATTTAGTGTCGGGTAGAAATTGTATCAAGTTTCTTATCTGATCTGGAGTGTAATAATATTCACCTTGTCTTTGATGCAATGGACTTGATAAAAGAAAATCCGAGGAAAAATTGAAGGAAACAAAATGATTTGGATATATTTCAAATATTCACCATTGTTAGAGCAATCTGGCACCAAGCAACCTACCATATGCTACATTGTTTCTGTAGATCAAACTACTATTTAGTGTATCCAGAGTTTAAATTATACATATCTTATTTGACGAAGCTGTTTTCGATACAAGAATTATACATCACTCTAAACAAAATTTAAGGATTGGTGGTATATTAAATCAACAAAAATAGAAATAAAAATCACCCTGTTATAATACCAGCCAGAACCTCACTCTTACTCCGTGCATAAATGGTGTAAACTAGACGGAATGCATCAAGCCATCCATCAAGGAATTCCCATGAATCAGCAACCTAGAGGGTTGATGAAATATTCCACATTAGAATTCATTTTTACTTTACAAAAAGTAATGTGTACACTTTACTGTGCATTTCAAAACATAAAAGTAGACATAATAATTTGATGACTTGACATCAATAGAGAACTGAAGAATTGAATACATGAAAGTGTTTAGACACAGCAGATTTCTTGTTGCTGAAGTTAAGGTTTATTTGCTCAAAATCTGTACAATTATCTTTCTTTTACTTATTTTGTATTAATGTTTCTTGCTATGACCAGCTATGTGGAATATTATTCCTGACAAAAACAAAACTGGACAAATTACAGATTTGACTAAATGTATAGATAGGACTAGAAATGGAATAATATCACCCCATGATCATGACATGCAAAAGTCAATATGCCTTCTGTATCTATGAACTTTTGTGCTAATCTTTGTTCTCATCAGTTCTTGTTTCTAAGAAGAAAGATAATCCTTACCAGATAGAGAGGTCCATGAATTGTATCAATGCATAGGCCTGCACCGGGTGGTAAAGTCAGATCACCACAAGCTGAAACGGAAACAATCTCTGGAATATTGACTTTTATAGCTGTATCTCCTGATGTTCCAGGAGGTCCTTGCTTTTGCTCCCTTTTGCTAACCTGCTGAAGAGAGGTAGATAAAGAATCAGGAAACTCGATCAGAAACCAAAAGAAACAGATATATACCTGCAACATTACCAGGGATATTAATCAATCTTCATTATATTGTGCAATTACAAGTGCATTTTATATGTCATTTTGACGTGTCTTATTGCACAACACATGAAATAGACAAATTGAACCAATATACATAAAAATATAAAGAATTACCTGTTGAAGCCCTTCATGGTTCAAAATAAATTGAGATCGCTTCCAGTCACTATGAGGTGCAATAGGTTTCCCTACAGGTGGTGCAGTAAGATATCCAACTTTAAGATATGGCAGAGGAAGCTGAGAAGAAAACGTAACCCATCATTTATTAAATCAAACCTCAAAAATAATTATATAGCAAGAGAAAAAGTGTACTGATAGTAACAAGTTGCATACGGTAATGAATTAGAATGAACAGATGTATCGCGTATTCGTGTAATAAGAATAAATAAGTTTACCAGCCATCTAAAAGTGATCGAGTCCACAACAAAAACACATAACATATATGATTTCCTAAAGAGGAAAAATGCCAATAGATAATAGTGAGCTATCAATCTCATAATTGATGATAATTGGATTCACAAAAGAGGAAACTGTCCATTTGGTATTAGAGCTCACCATTGATCGCACAAGCCTCAGCGCACTACTGTAAACCTGAAAGTGATACAAATCACAAAATATAAACTTAGTTAAAATGAGTTGAAATGAGAGTCGAGATTAACTTGAAATGAGTTGCTGATGTTAAAATTTCCGATGAAAAATTCTTATAAGTTACATGAAAGTTTGAAACAACGAAGCAGGTGCGCTCTGTTAAATCAGCTTAGTTAAAGTTGATTGAGAATAAATTGACTAGATTGCTCACATTGTAATTTGGTTTCAAAGCATGAGCAGCTGCAATGTAGATAGCTGATTGACTGTACAACTCATTAGGTGAAACATCTTTAGGATTTCCTGATCCACCAGTTCTTAGTGTGTCCTCCGCTAACCCATACTGAAAATGAACAAAGAACAACACCGATTTGGTAATTAAAAAGTTACAACTTACATGAGAACATTAAATGCTCTCCTGTTATCTACATTATAGTGCAAGAAGCTGATCTGTGAAGTAAAAATTGTGATACCCCCTACACTAAGAAGATAACTAACAAACTTACCAATACAGTTCCAAGGTTGTAAATTGCTCGATGGAAATCAAACTGTAACTGAATAGCAGCCCGGAACTGCACCAGAAGAAATCAACAAAAGTCAAGCCGGTATCAAAAAGAGGGAATTACATCTGCATTTGTCCAATCATTCTCATGTCTCTAAACAAGTATCCTACCTTACTGATTGCACTTTTTACAATTGTTTGCTTTTCCCGTGCAGGCACAATTGCGCTGAGTTCCTATATTGCATGATTAAAATAAAACATGAGAATATCAGAAAGGAAAACAAGAAGTACCTGCAGGGGATACAATTTTAGAAGGAAATGCTAATATAACTTAAAGTACCTGCAGAGCCAGTCCCCAGTTGTTAAGGGCCTGAAATATATATAACTTAAATTTAGTACTAGGGGAACCAAGGATGCGAATACTTTTCTCAGAATATCACAAGATGGAATCAAATATATCAGTTTCTAGAGACCTACCTGTGGACTGTTCCAGTTGAGCAAGACAGCTTTTTCATAATTTTTTGTCGCCTGCAAATGAAATCAAGTGATGGTAAACACCACTTCACATTTATAACACTGTTACATGGTTTTCTGAAAGGGTAACAGGTTCTGATTTGAATTGCAAAGCAACTGCCCCCACACCCCATAAGATACAAGCACCAGCATATCTATGACGTCAGCTCAAAAAGGTCACTAACTCTTATGTCTTTACTCTCACCAACATAATAAATGATGAAGCATATCACAAATAGCAAAGTGTTCTTCTATAAAATGCTAATTGTTTTTGAAAGCTAACCATATTTTGAACTCAAATGTAAAGTAGCCAGCACAGGTGTTGCAATAATCAACAAGGACAGCAGCACTTTTTGAGACAGGGAGAAATAGAAATCTATAATCCTGCAAGGCTCAAAAATGAAAGTTCATTCTAACCTGCTTCCATAGTTCTTCAGCTTCTTTTGTACGACCGCGCATTTTTGCTCGATCAGAGATTGCAATGGCCCAATTATAGAAAGCCTGTCGAGTAACGATCACATTATTGTCACATAAGTCAGATGAATAAGACAATGAATACCTCATTTACTTATATATAAAGTCATCTTAAAATATTTTAGTTTTTCTTCGTGCTCCATCTTAGCCCTTTTCAGTCACACAATTAACCAGCCATTTCCATGTGATAAAATAGATGAGAATAAGCACGCATACATCATGAAGTGTTGGGCACAGTCGAGTAGCCTCGTCATATTTCTTGCAAGCTTCCTCAAGCAAAGCATCTTTGGAAGGAGATGTAGAATCCGGACTAACATTTTCTGCACTTTCCTGCAATGCAAATGAGGACCATCGGAGTCTTCTTAGGCATACTGAATTCACTCCAATACACTTAAGAGTAACACGGAACATTCACAAATACTAGCATCTCTACGGCAATAACTAAAAAGAAACTAAGATACACAACGGTAAACATGAGTGACAAGACAGTATTTCAAACCTGAAGAACTAACGCCCAATTGTATAGTGCATCATAATCATCTGGGTTTCTCTCTATTGCACTAGCATACCTACAGAATCAAAGTTCAAGTAACAATTCAATCATGAACACTGTGCTCCGTAGTAAAAACTATACAGTTCTACAAGCCAAGAGTACTGAAACAGTAAAAAAAAAAAACAGTACCTCTTGGCAGCAAAAGTAAGAACCCGTTGGCGAGATCGGCCATCGTCATCGGTGCCCGTAACACTGTTGATCAAGTCCATTGCGGCATTGTTCTGCTCTTGTTGTTGATGCGGACTTTCTTCACTGCACAATTTCGTGGTTGCATATATAAAAATTGTGATCCACCAGACTCAGTCAACCACTAAATACCACAAAATTCTACGTAGATTCACAAATACTTTAACCTAACTCAAAATATTAAACAGTGATTGTAAAAATTCTGCTCGAAAAATTACATCACCGGAAACTGAAATTCACAAGGAACGGCGAAGCGAACCTGTAACTGTACGGCGAGGTAGCCTCATTCGCGGCGGCGTTGCCTTGGTCGGTTTTCAAGCCATCGAGCAACTCTCTCATTGTGAATGTACGGTTCCCTTCGTCTTTCTTCAGCTCAGGCCGTGCAGCAGTAGTCGTACTCGTCGTCCCTTGGGGACTGGTTTGGATCGACGACGTCGTTTCTTTCGCTTCGTCCTCCACCGCTTTCGGATCTGCGACATCGGTTACCTCCGGTTCGGGTTGGAGCTCCAATTCCGGCTGAGCTTCAGGCTCCGGTTCTGGTCGTGATTCCGGCACGGGCTCGAGGACGGTTTGCGATTCCGGTTCGGGTTGGAGTTCTGAATTCGTGGTCGGGTGTGGTACGAGTCCGTTCTGGGACGGAGGCTCTTCGGTGGCTGCGGACATTGTGAGAGAGATCGGAAAAGCTCAGATTTCTAAGACTGATCTGAGTGAGAAAGCTTGAGGAGTTTAACGAGAGAACCAGATTACCAGAGTACCAAACTTTAACCGGACTACTCCCTCCGTTTCATTAACGCCGTTAAAACAGAAAATAGGTAACTTTTTTAGCAAAAGAAAATTAGTAAAAGGAATATCTTTTTTTTTTTTCTAATATTTTTGCGGCATTTTATGTAAACCTTCCATTTGACGCTTCTTCTCGTAGTTGCAGAACCAGAGAGAGTCAAACTTCTTACGTTCATAGCTATCTTTCATCACCGATTCGATTCAGAGCTGTTACCTAGACGCCCAAGTGTTTTTCTGGGCCCTCTCAGAAGGTTTCAGGTACTTCACAACTTCTTTTGCTTACTGAATAATCAATTGTATCAATTGCAATTCAAGTCTTGTTGCCCTATAGTATATAGATTTCAGGAGAAAGGTTTAATCTTTGTAATATAGTCGCAAGAGAAATTATGTGTCAAGATTTCTATATTAGTAACTGAAATGGAGAAATGAATGAATGCTTTGTGGTGTTCGAGGAACTGTAAATGATGAGACTTGATGCTTGTTTTCTCACATTTTGATAGTGTATCCTTCTTAAGCTGCTAAAGATACAAGAACAACATCAGGGCCAATGGATCATATAAGTGAATTACCAAATGAAGTTCTTTCTCGGATGCTTTCTTTCCTTGCAACAAAGTATGCAGTGAGGACCAGCGTTCTATCCGAGAGGTGGAAGAACTTATGGGCTTCTGTTTCCAATCTAGACTTTGAACTCAAATACGGAGACAATTATGACTCTGAATGTGATGGATTTTTCTCATTTGTTGATCGTGTGCTTGACTATCATAACTCATCAGACATTATACGATTCCATCTTCATTGTCACTTCTTTGCTTGGGATTTTGCTCGTATTGAAGGTTGGATTCGTACTGCCGTTCAACGTAATGTTGTTGAACTTGATCTTGATGTTGATATAATAGAGGGAGAGCAGATGTTTGAGTTGCCTGAGAGTGTTTTCCTGTGCAAGACACTGGTGGTTTTGAAGCTGGCTTCAAGTTGTCTTCTCTATGCTCCTCCTGAGTCTGGATGTTTCCCTAATCTCAAGTTTCTCCATGTCAAAGTTGATTATCCTGATGATGAATCGATGGAAAAGCTTTTTTCTTGCTGCCCCTTGGTTGAAAATTTGACTATAGAAGTACTTGCGTCACTTGGAACATGCTGTAATTTCAATATCTCTGTCCCAGCATTGAAGACATTGAGGATAAAGACTCGGTATAATAGCTCTTATCATCATCCTCATCAGTGTCATTATTCTATTCATACCCCAAATCTTGAAATCATTGAGGTCGACTTGGATATTTTTCCAAGCTTCTCATTCGAGAACTCAAAGTCACCAGTAAAAGCTGTTGTTCGATTCTGTGACCATCATGGCTTTATACAGCAACACTTTTTTGACCATGCAACTACACTTCTGGCAGCAATTTCAAATGTGGAATATCTCTCTCTTTCAGCTCATTCTTTGGATGCATCTTGTCTACCTGCTTTTGATAATTTGACCTATTTGACGCTGGGGCTTCATGACTGCTATTGTTGGGAATTGCTAGCAGAGTTGCTCAAGAGATCACCTAATCTGGAATGTCTTGTCTTAGAACATAAATATGATGAGAGCTGTATAAGCTCAGAGAACGAAGGAACCTTGGAAAATGAAAGTCTCGAGGATGGGGAAGTTTCGGAGAAGGAAGCAAACTCAGAAGACAAAAGAAATATAGAAGATGAAGAAAATTCACAGAAGGATGGGCACTTGAAGGACGAAGAATACTCGGAGCATCCATTGTGGAATATGGAAGTGTCTGCATCAATTTGCTTACTGTCACATCTCAAGACTGTGTCTCTAAAGGGCTTCAAGGGACGCCAGGATGAGAAGAAAGTAACAAAATATTTGTTGAAGAATGGTGCAGTTTTGGAGAAGATGACTATTTCTATGAGTGATTTTATGTACTCGAAAGAAGATTTCTGCAAGGAAGTCGCTCAGTTTCGGAGAGGTTCAAGGATCTGTCAAGTTGAATTTATGTGAAGTGTAATTTCCCTCCACTGTTCAGAATGATTTTGTTACTAAAGTGCTAAACTATAGTCCCATATTATATTGGTGAACGTTTAAATGAAGATTCAAATTCGAATCTCTGTGACATTGTTGCAATTGCATAATCAAAATGGCCAGGTTGAAATCTCTTAGCATAATGGCCTGGTAAATTACTGAATCGGTAATTGGCACAAAATCAGTGAAATGCTGCAAGGATAATGTATAGAAGAAGAGCCCTTACGAAGCATATTGAAATGCAAAGGCAATAAGTAGTTATTGTGTATACTGATTGTAAAGTGTTAACACCACTAAGTCTGCCTTTGCTGCCACAATCACTCCGATGAGACACAGAGTGCGGGCAAGACATTATAAATCCCATAACTTTAGTTCAATACAGAAATTGCTTAGTTAAAGCAGTGTGGAAGTGTCCTCTGACATCCCTTAGTTTGAAAGGGAACCTCAACTGGTGCAATAATAACTAAAAAGAAAATGGAACTCCGAATCAGCGAGCAAACGAACGAGTAAGTAAAAGAAAACCAAAGCCCCTGGAGCTTGAATACTAAATCTTGTCATGAAGGCTCACCACCAGATCATGGGCATCATCTAAAAGCTTCCAGACGTCTAGACAGCCAGCCATGCTATTGCATTCCCTCATGATCTGTTCCATGCTGCTATACTTCTCTACAATAAGCTTTCTTCGCTGCAACACACAGGCTGCTATTGCATACAGCAAGAGATCCTCAGTAGGAGGAGCTCTCAGCCTCATTCTCCCCCAAGCAGACTTGGCAATCCCCGCCCTGATTGCAGCCTGATCTGCCCACATAACCTCCCACAGACAAAGTGTCTGCTCAAAGCTCAGCTCCCGCCTGAAGAGAACCACTACCATTCTGTACACGAAAAAGCAATCCTCAGCTTGAAGATTCTCCAGGTGTCTGTAAAGAGGAACATCTTTGCCCTTGATAATCTTCGAAACAATGCTAAGCTGCCTCCGAATCCCAGCCTCGTCCAGACGGAAGTTATGCCGTGCCTTTTTCATAAACCCCACAAAGCACCAGAAGGCTTCATCATCCTCTTCCATCACCGAGATAATAGGAGTAAGCAGATCGCTCATCCCTTGGCAGTAACCAATTTCAGGATCATACAAAGCATACGCTTCCAGGATTGCAACCAGGCGAGCAGCATGAAAAATCCTGCAAGGCTCCAATTGTTCGTAATCCTTCATCCCGACACTCGCAGCTAATCGATGTGCCTTCATCTCTGAAACATCAGCCTGAGATGGCGAGTAAATTATCCATTCATCATTTGCGCGCACGGCATCAAGGCGGATGATTCTCTGCCATGTGACAAAATCTTCTGCTGTGTGGGATTTGCGCCTGTTTTCTGTCTTGGAGGAAGGGGACTTCTCCTTAGCACTCTCATCGACAAAACTTTCTTCAGTCGTAACTTCAGTACCGAGCAAAGGGCGAGCGATATCAGCATCTTCACAGGAATCAGAATCAGTTGATTCTGTGTCGCCAGAGGCATATTCACAGGTGACTTCACTCTTCTCAGCATCTCCTTCACATGATTCAGATGTGTGAACAGCTGAATGCTTGACAACCTTATTTTTATCCTCAGTCAATTTGCTCCCTCCTTCAGTTGAAATTGATCTCCGAGCACTAACATCTCCCAGGCTAGACGAATCTAGAATTTGACTAAACTCCCCACTGCCCTCATTGCTACTGTTTTCAGAAATTTCCTTCAATTTAACACTCTTATTAGTTTCAACTAAAAGTTTCCGGCATTGTCTCCGCAAGTCCTCGTATTCTTTTCTGCATTACAAAAAAGAAAAACATTGTGAAAAAGGTGAGAAAACACGCACAGAACAAAGCAAAAGAGAGGAGAGCTCACAGGGGATGATGATACCTTTTCTGAGTTTTAACAGACTCCCTTTCTTCCCTAGAACTGTTCACATCGTAGCTGTGTATTAAGAGCAAGTCAGTGTCAACATATGACAAAAGGCTAAGCAAACAATTTGGGGGTCACCAAGAAGAAAACTGCACATTTTGAAAGTCCAATTTTCTCGTAATACTACAGCAACCAGATTCCACCTTTTTAAAAATCAAACTAGGAACATAGGTCCCAATTATGTGTACCCTTCCAGCAAAACATCTAAGGTGGATGATATCCAATATTCCCCATTATAATGTAACACCATTCACTTCTCTGACCAAACGCACAAGCTTTGATACTTCAAAGAATATACAGCCGATCACTATTCATGGTGATACCATCAAAGATCCAAGAATCAAGCATTTCGCATGAGTGACGAGACTAGATCGAATACCGGCAATCACTGTAGCCAGTTCTACTTCTACTTAAGAATTGATGAATCTTTCTCAACTACATGTAATAGACAATACATAACACGTGAAACCTTAAAAACTTTAAAAATCTCATGTAGGAACAATTATACTTACACTCCAAGAAGAAACGGCCACACTTCAGCTCGTATACTTGGATCAACACCCTGCACCAGAAGATAAAAGATTACCCAACAGTTGCAGCACTCAAATTAGTAAGTACTAAAAACCACTATAGGTAGTAAAAAAGAGCAGTGAATAACAAAAGTCAATAACATACTCCGCTTCTAACTTTCTTTAAAAATTTGACACCATTATCAGTGAGCTTCCCGTCTGGTGTAAAAAAACTTTTCCATTGTTTTGGTAGAAGGGCATGCTTTCTTCTCCTTCTGGACCACGGCGATTTAAGACTGCCCCTGAAAACAGTAAAACAAACTGATTAGTTTACGCCTTTCACCAAACACAACCAACGATCCGAAACAGCACACACACAAAATACACTTGATGTGTAGTTCATCTATAGAAATAAGGTCCATTCGGAAAGCACCAAGAGCAATATAGCCACAAAAATAGAAGAAAACAAATTCAGATATATGTGTATAAATAAAAAAGGAAAATTCTTGATGAAGCATTATTATGGGAAACACTTAACCAATAGTTCTTACATTGCAATCCAAATTCATTTCCAACAATCCTGAATTAGTAGTTAGTATA